>CM008331.1:35410394-35424781 GCA_002525835.2 Ipomoea batatas
TATTATTTTATGTGTTTGTAATTAAAATCATATATGGTTTCAATTTATTTACAAACACATAAACGGTGAAATGCATGTATAGAATATCTAAAGGTTATTTTAGATCAGGGTCCACAATGCAGGGTAAACCCTAATCCATGGTATAATTTGCCTCGTATGTTCTAACTATAGGGAGTACATTTAAACTCGTACCATACTCAAACTAATATTTGTTCGCAGGGGGCAACCCAATTAAGGGACAAATTGCTGGTCATATTGATTTTNGGAGTTTGAAACAATTTAATAATTCAAGGCTTATCAATATAAACTTTTCATATTATTAGTCTTTTTAAAAAATTAGCATAATTCAAAAAAATCCCCGCAGGATTCCCCGTCCCCGAAAAATCCCCGCCGGGGAACGGGACGGGGTCAGGGAATAGGGAGGGATTTCGGGGACGGGGACCCCAATCCCCGCCCCGTTGCCATCCCTACATTAGCTTTGTCTCACATTGGTTGGGAAGGAAGATTTTCCCCACTATAAATACAAGAGGCTTTTTAAGGCTAATTGACTTGTATGGCATAGAGGCTCTCTCGCGCGCAGGGGAGTGCAAATCAAATCCCAAACTGAGCCTGAAAAGGCTTGACTCGTGTACGTCGACACCTGCGGGAACGAATGTTGTCCAAAGTTATGCCAAAATTCCGAACAAGTTTTCCATCTCAGAACCACGTGTGAGATCAAATCAAAGGTGATCTCTCGTTCGAGACATCAAGATAAACTGACCTCTTGAGAGGTAGTTCGATGTCTCGCAGTTGACGGAGTCGACCTCTCGCGAGAGGTCGTTCGCGTGAGAGTGCGATGTCGCGCGTCTCGAACTCGATGTCTCGATGGATTGCAGACTGGACCATGTCTCGCACTGCGACTCCTGTGACCTCTCGAACGCGACTCCTGTGACCTCTCGAACGCGACGTTTCACCTGCATTGTCCGTTCAAAAATGACTCTTGGTATTACGGAATTAATTTGATTAATTCCAATCATTATTTTCAGAGTTATTTCGTGAGTAATGGACTTGTTAGTGGGTGTTAATGTTGGTTAGTGGCAGAATTAATTTCTGCTAGTGGGTGGAGGTTACAAATTGGATTATCAATGCCATGATTAATGCTATGATCCACTCTCCTCTACTATATATTCGTAGGTGAGCAGCAGGTTATGTACACACCAAGCTACACGAAAATACACAGATTTTCTCCTCAAAACATTGCTCATCATTCCTTCAAGCCACCTGCGTTGATCCCACGTCCTAGTTCACCGGATACCTAGTTTGTGTGCTCAAACGCCGTATCGTAGTACGTTTTATCATGGGAAACCTAGACCACAACGCTCCAGCACCCCGGGAGGCAGTAATTAAGGTTTTAAGGATAGTGGCAACACGACTTGTGCTTCCAACCACCCGAGATCGTCCAGTTTTTCATCCAAAGTTGTATTCTAGGTTTAGTTGGCCATTGTGGTTTATTTTCTTGGTGTATTATCCTTCGTGGATTTTTATTTATTTGTGTTTTCTATTTTCTAGTGATTTTCGAGAATCATTTTTGCTACAAGAATATCAAGAATATCTATTGATAACTTCAAAGGTACATAAGTTCAATTACAAATGAAATAATATGAGCCTATACATAGGCAACAAACTTGATCCTTCATTCTAAGGGACACTAGACCCTTTGTTCATCTAAAAGATGCTCCATCTGTCCCATTTTACCTGTCTTACTTTCCTTTTTAGTTTGTCCCAAAATGTTGTCCTCTTTCCAAAATTGAACATCACTATCATTCTACTTTTCCCAATTTACCCTTCTGACTTTTGCATTCTTTATTGCTTTTATTTCTAAAAGTGAAAAAGTGAAGGGTATTATTGGAAAACACATTACCTTTACTTTAATTTCTTAAAAAGCGTGCAAAAAGTAAATGAGACACCCATTTAGGGACGGAGGGAGTAATATAATTGGAATAATGATTATACATCAATAAAATATTCATATAAAAAATTATATTGTTGATTTGTATTTTTTATGTTACAAATACACACATTTTTCTCAACTCATGTAATAAAGCGATACACAGTTTATTTTACAATGATATAAAAATTCAGCGCCAACTCTAAGATAGGCATTCTTACCCACTTTTGGTTTGTTTCTTTCAATTGATCAGGTCCGACTCTTCATTCCTCTGTATCTTTCTTGCTCTACCCACTGTTCCTTCATCCTTCTCATAAATGCCTTCTTGCTCTATACTGCAATAATCATGATTTCTTTATAATTGACTGACAAAATTCTTGGTAGAAGAGTTTCTTGTTGGGAAGTCTGCTGCGTGCCCGCCTTTTAATTAGTGTAGTGTTCCGATTGTGGGCTTCGTTCACTTTCTTGAATCCCATCCTGCAGGTCTGATCTTGCAATTTTCAGATGGTTTTCAACTTCAAATTATTATATTGTTTGTTTCAAAAGATTGTTGTCTTTAATTTGGTAGTATATATTTATTATTGAGTGTTTTACTATACGTGTTGGTAAGAAGGCCAGGGGTGAAGATGGATAGCAATGGCAGTTATGACATAAAGATTTCTGGAAATGATGAGGCACCCAAATATTCTCCGACCAGTATAAACATCAAGATTAAGACAAGGGATTCCCAGCACACATTGCCAATATGTAAATGTGTACGTAAAACCCTTTTGCTCTTCTCTTCTCTTCTCTTCATATGCATTCTGCATTACATATTTTGGTACGAACATGCATGCAGATTCCAGTTCTTAGTTTGAAGGAACAAATTGGTGTGTTTACTGGCGTTTCCTCATATCAACAACAACTTGTCTTCCGTGGAACAGATTTGAGAGACGATAAACTTCTTTCAGATTACCGTATCCCCGGCCCCCTTTCCTTAGTTATATATGTTATATATCACTCTGTCTGTAGTGTTTTAAGTTTTTGGTTGTTATATTATATATGTGTGTGTGCTCCTTAATTAATGAATCTACTAATAGATGTGGAAGATGGTGACACTATAGGTCTGATTGTGATTTCTGATCCTCATCAAGGTAGGTTTGTTCGATCGATCTGATCTGCTTTAATGAATTTATATATACTACATGTATGTTTCTAACTGCTGTATATGAGGATTAGATGGTGGATCAAGTTCTGGGCAGCATCAAGGCAATAATCGTTCACGAATCTTGAATCTATCTGTACAGGAAACTCAAGAGGCTGTACTATGTAAGGTAAGTATATATTTATTTGTACATTATGTTAGTTGTTGTTCTGATCTGTGATAGCTAGCTAGCTGGTCTAATTAATGTTATGTATGTACCTTTGATTTGATCTGATATGGAATGCAGTTTATGACTTTACTCCGACTCGGCCGTCTAACTCTTGAGAGTGAAAGTGAGGAGGGGAAGGAGGAGGATGGTTTTGATCCTAGTTATTGTATTGTACTCCCAGCTCAGAGCTCGCCTGTGGTTTGTGAACTTCCTGCTGGGCATAATACTGCTGCTTCAGATTCTTCGACTCGGCCCGATTTAGCTCATCAACATGGACATTCTAACAATAATTCACAGCAAACATTTGATCAGAGTTGTGGTGATCATGTGCCAATGCCAAATTCTTCTGTTATGGCACCTGAAAATGCTGATCCTCAACATACAATACCACCACTTCAAGATTCTTCAGCACAGGTATAACCTATATACCAGTCAGTCATGTAATTGTGTGAATGTATTCTTCTCACTTCTGATCTGGATCGATCGTGCCTAATTCTTATTGGACTAGGTCCGGGTTCGAGAGCATACAGAGCAGCCAAAACCCAAACGCCAAAAGGTTTATCGGACTAGGTCCTGTTAGTTCCTGCTCATGCTAATACTTCTTGTGCTTCATGTTGCACAATCACTGAGACTCACTTTGCAGCATTTCATTTCACTGAGGAGCCCTTTGTGGATGATTTTGGTTGTTAGTTGAATAGTTTGTTGTGATTTTTGTGATGTTGGAATTGAAGGATATATGTAGACAATGATTTTAATTTGAAGGAGCAACATTATAAGTGCAAGTATAAATAGCTCTGTGATATCTTTGTTACAATTTTTGGAGTTAATACAAAATTTAGTTTGTTCTTGACTAAATTTAAATATCTATTTATAATTTTGGCATTATTTTTTATGGTACTTTTCAAATTTAGGCATTTATTACTAATTACACCATAGCAAATTCTTGAAAGCAATAAGATTGGTGACATTTGGTGTAAGCTGTGCACAGAAGGATCCCAGTTTTTAATAGCTAATTTTTCTTTCGTTCCCCTGCGTGTTTCCCACGTAGAGGTTGGGAGTGAGTTCGAGCCTCAGTGGAGACAACTGTTGACTCTTTGTGCTTTATTAGGTTGAGAAAGTAGCTATGAACAGATACTACATTGTAACAGAGTCAGTAGTACTCAAAAAAGAAAGGAAAAAAAAAACCCTTATCGATAAGATAATAATTAATTTACCTTAAAAAACTCATGAATTAAATTCAAGTGAATATAGGATCCCAAAGGTCTTGTAGTGGAGTGACATATCTTTGGTTTCTCAAATGAGAGGTATCAAGTTTGAATCTCATTGTGGGATTAATTTTTATTTATTTAGTGTGATCTCTGAGCAATACTCGAGTGATGTCTAAATCGAATTAATATGTATAATTGTATAAATTTATTTAATTATAATATATTATTCAAGAAAACACTAGACAATAACAAGATAATTCTAGAGGGAAAATTTGTAATTTATGTCACTCACAAATATGTCAATTATCAATCTCATTCCTAAATTATTAGTGTTGTAGATTTTGCTCTTCAATTTTCAAAACATCACATATATTAAACCTCATCTAAATTATTAGTAGTGTAAATATGGTTACCCATCATTTTCCCTATTCTATGATCTCATTTTTTTCCTTCATTTTCTTTCTTCAATTGTTCTCCTTCCGCAGACAACAATGTTTCTCATTCTTTCTATTAGGAGAGAGGCAATAAATGTCGTGCTTTGAAAATTGAGGGGCAACATTTACACCACTAATAATTTAGGGGTGACATTGCTAATTGACATATTTGTGAGGGTATAAATTATAATTTTTCCTAATTCAAGAAGAGCTTACAAATATGGGTACTCTATTTGCAAGTCATTTTGGGTTATTTAATACTCCCTCCGTCCCATTTTGGTTGTTTGGTTCGTTTAACGAGGCTTGACTGAAGTTATTTTTAATCCAATTTTTCATAATATTAAGTTTAGTATTAATATATAAAATTTATATATTTAGAAACTACATCAAAAGTACTATTAAACACAAAAAAATTAAATTTAAAAATAATAAAAAATTACTAAAGAAAATAAGCAATGAATAAAGAGTTGGTTTGACCAATGAATAGTAAATAGGACATGTAAAATGGGACGGAGAGAGTATATAAAAATCATTTAGAGTTAATTATTTAATATTATACACACAGGCTTACGCTCCTGTGGGCTGTGGCATTAAGTTTCTCAGGTGAAAAAATAGGATGGAATGAAAGCCATAGATCTGTTTTAATCCAACGCACAAGATTAACTAACTCTAAAACAAAATAACGCACATGGAAGGGCTAATATGTAATTCCCCTAACTCCCTAAGACATAATTTGCTAACTAACTCCACGATGTTCTTTCCTATTGATCAACGAAATTCGATCAAATCAATTGGATCTCCTTCATTCGCATAATCAATTGCAAATCTATTTTATCGACATAATTGATGAAGGTACGTAAACTCAATTGGAAATTATTCTATTTCATTTTTGGATTATTTTTAACTTTAATTAATTTGTAGACATGAAATCATCATTGTATTCATGGATTCTTGTACATTCTTTCCACTTGATTCAACAATGTGCTCTGGAAGTAGAAAAATTGAGCTTTGAAAGGCACAACAATGTGCACTGGAAGCATACAACTAAACTTTCAGGTAGTTAACAATGCGGACTGTCAGGCACGAGAAATTACAGCCTTGTGTACTCAAAAGACACAACAATGTGCACTGCAAGAAACAACAATAAGCTCTATAAGACATAAAAATATGCATTGGAAGTCATAACGCATGACAATATGCACTATGAAGATTTATTTGATTAGTCGTAAAAAAAATGCAGTAGAAATGATAAAATTGTGATCTAAAAGGCACAACAATGTGCACTAGAAGTATAAAACTAAATTTTCAGGTGGTTAACATTGTGGATTCTAAGTCCTGAACAATGTGCACTATAAGCCTAAACAATGTGCACTGTAAGAATAAAAATGTGCTCTATGACGCAAAAACAAAATGTGCACTACAACATTTTGAAGAGATTATTGACAGTTTTCCTTGTGCACTTGCATGATATTTTATAAGGTCAAACAATGTGCTTTGTAAGGCTAAACAATGTGCTATGTTCGTATATTACATTCCAGAAACCATATAATAAACATATTCTATGAAGTTTAATTTAATAAAAATGTGCTCTGTATGTAAGGCAAATGTGCACTGCAAGGCCAAACAATGTGTATTGTAAGGCTAAACAATGTGCTCTATAAAGCCAAATAATGTGCTCTATAAGGCCAAACAATATGCTCTGTAAGACCAAACAATGTGCTTTGTAAAGCACAACAATGTGCACTGAAATGACTGGATGCATAAAACTAAAGTGGCAAAGCTGCTCTATTTGGGGTTTTTTTATTAAATACTTTTTTGCTCTCTCACAATGCGCATTTCATTTAACATTATGAAAGTTACACAATTGTCACCGCCTATTTCATTAAAGTTCAAAGGCTTAGATCATTTTTTTTAATCCAATGGTCATATTCAATGCACATTTTTCACCTAAGGATCAATTTTCACTTGATCCATTATCTATACACACATACAATCATTAATTATGTATGGCCCCGTTTGTCACTCCTAACCAAAAGTTAAAAGTTTAATAGCTATTAAGTTAATTAAAATTAAAATGTTTGATAAAATTAACAGTTAAATAAACTAATAAGTGCAAAAATGTATAAAAGGATAAATTAAGATGTTAGAATTTTAATTAAATTGAGTTACAAGTTTTATAGTCCTTATGAGATCATTGAAAAAATTGGTGATGTGGCATACAAGCTTATGTTGCCAATTGGGTGTCTTATTGATTAGGATTTGTATTTCATCAATCATATTAGAGTACTGAAAGAACAGCCTATATACAAGCTACAAAATAGAGTTACAGTAGTAGTAAAATTATAACATAGTAGGAGTCCTTAACACTCCCCTGCAAGCTCAGGATGGCGTAGCTACCTGAAGCTTGTCACAAAGAAAAGCAAAACGAGGAGCAGGCAGTGGTTTGGTGAAGATATCAGCCAACTGATCCTTTGTAGAGATAAAATTTACCTGAAGCTCCCCTGAGGCCACTTTGTCACGTACAAAATGGTAGTCAATCTCAATGTGCTTCGTCCGAGCATGGAACACAGGATTCGCACACATGTATGTGGCCCCAAGGTTATCACACCACAACTTCGGAGAAGAGGCTACAGGCACACCAAGCTCGCGTAGCAACGACACCACCCAAGTGACCTCCGCACAGACATCTGCAATAGCCTTGTACTCAGCTTCTGTAGAGGATCGAGCAACTGTGCGTTGCTTCTTACACACCCATGACACTAGATTAGACCCGAAAAATACAGCAAAATCGCTTGTAAACTTCCTATCCACAGGACAACCAGCCCAATCTGAATCAGAATACGCATGGATAACAGAATGGGAAGACTTACGCAGCAGTAAGCCAAGGTGAGTAGTCCCCTTGACATAACGAAGGACCCGCTTGAGAAGTGACCAATGAGCCGTAGAAGGGGCATGCATCTGCTGACATAACACATTAACCGCAAAGGACAAATTAGGGCGAGTCACAGTAAGATACTGCAACGCACCAGCCAAGCTCCTGTACCGAGTCGGATCAACATAAGGCACGGTAGAGTCATCAGCAACACGAGACACCGGGATGGGAGTGGCAAGGGGCTTGCAATCCGACATTCCATCCCTCTTCAGAATATCAAGCATGTAACGTTTCTGAGATAAAAGCATACCACCCTGCGCAGCCACAGTCTCAATGCCAAGGAAAAAGGAAGGAGCACCCAGATCTCGAATTTTAAAGGCTGTAGACAATTTAGAAACTAGCGTAGAAACCAAGGAAGAGTCACTACCCATAATCAGAATATCATCCACATACACTAATAAACAAACACGCAAGTCTCCCTGAGTGAAAATAAACAGAGACACATCCATCTTGGATGCCCGAAAACCAACAGAAAGCAAGAAAGCATGTAGACGCGTGAACCAAGCACGCGGGGCCTGCTTAAGACCATATAGAGATCGCTGCAGCAAACAAACATGATCAGGAGAATCCACATCAGCATACCCCGGAGGCTGACTCATATACACTGTCTCAGCCAGCTGACCGTTCAAGAACGCATTGTGCACATCAAGCTGGCGCACAATCCAATCAGAAGATAAAGATAGGGAGAGCAAAAGTCGTACCGTAGTAGGCTTCACCACAAGACTAAAGGTGTCAAAGAAATCCTGCCCTGCGACCTGATTAAAGCCTTTGGCGACAAGCCTAGCCTTATGTCGCTCAACCGAGCCATCTGCCTTCCGCTTAGTGCGAAAGACCCACTTGCAGCCAACAACATTCATACCTGGTGTAAAAGGCACAAGCTTCCATGTCTGATTCTGCAACAAAGCATTAAATTCGGCATCCATAGCTTCTCTCCACTCCGGATAACGTATAGCCTGAGTGTAACAAGTTGGTTCCGGAGGACACAACTCAGCCGATAAGGCAACCAACACAGCATCTTCTGCTCGAGCCCTGCTACGGGTCATAGGTGCGGTCTCCCGAGGCGGTGGACGAGAAACAACAGTGCAACGCCCCTGTGGAGCCACAACGGGCAGACTCACCGGAGCAGGAACCGCACCCGAAACCGGCAAAGGTAAGCTGACAACTCCCCAGGGCTGCGGCTGAACACGATCACCAAACTGCACAACAGACTTAGCAACAAATGGAAAAACACGCTCGTCAAAACGAACATGCCTACAAATAAAGACCTTGTTAGTGTTCAAATCCATACATCGATACCCCCGGAAGGAATCTGGGTAGCCAAGAAAGACACACGGAGCAGAACGAAAACTCATCTTATGCCGATTATAAGGCCGAAGATGAGGAAAACACAAGCAACCAAAGACACGTAGGAATGAATATGACGGAGGAGACCGATGTAAGACAAAATGTGGACTCTTATCAGCTAGAACAAACGTAGGCATCCTATTAATCAGATAAACCGCAGACTCAAAAGCATAGACGTCCCAAAACCGAGACAGAACCGAAGCATGAGCTAACAAAGTAAGCCCTGTCTCAACAATATGCCGGTGCTTACGCTCAACACGGTCATTTTGCTCATGAGTGTAAGCACACGACTGACGATGAAGAATGCCAAGTCTAAGAAACTCAGAATGTAGCTTCTTATACTCAGCACCCAGATCAGACTGAATGGACTAAATAGAACAGCTAAAGGAACGCTCAACTAAAGCACGAAACTTAGCAAAAATGGCATACAAATCAGATTTCAAGCGCATAGGATAAAACCAAGTATAACGCGTATAGTCATCAACAAATATGACAAAATAACGATAACCATTAACTGATAAAACCGGAGCAGGGCCCCAAATGTCAGTGTACACCAAATCAAGAACACGAGAGCTCGAAGAGCGAACACTAGATAAGGGGAAACGCGCAGATTTCCCCATTTGACACGCACTACAAACCGAATCTAACCTACCAGACGAACTATTATCAACTAAACAGGATTGTAAAATACGACTCTGGACTCGCTGATGCGGATGAACCAGACGCCCATGCCACACAGAAGACGATGCACGAGCAGTGAGAAAAGCAGACGAACTAGAAAGTGAAGGGGACACCGGCAACGAATATAAACCACCCGAACTTCTACCCCGAAGGAACACTGCTTTGGTGTGGATATCCTTCACAACAAAATAGGAAGGATGAAACTCAAAAAACACAGAATTCTCAGACGCAAACTTTTGAACAGATAATAAAGACGCAGATAACCCAGGAACATGTAAGACTCGAGACATACTAAAAAACCGGGAAGGGGTAGCAAACGATGTAGAACCAACACTAAATATAGGCAAGGCTTTACCATTACCGACCCTCAAGGAGTCTGAACTAGTGTACTCCTCAGCAGTAGTAAAGGCACGGTCATCCGGAGTAGCATGATTTGTATCCCCCGTGTCAGGGAACCAGGTCTGAGACGTAAACGGTGCTCCCGAGTCAGGCACATTCTAATAAACCATATGAGCCTGTGAACCATCCGAATAGCGACGATAATACGTCACCGCAGAGTGCCCCTACAAACCACAAATCTGACAAAATAAAGCACCCCGGGAGCCACCACCACCGCGCCAGCCGCGACTGACCTGCCTGCTGCGACGCAGGACCACCACCGCGCCACTGCTGCCCGTGCGAACCAGACGGCGACGCGAAGCTGGAGCCACCACGATGACCACCGCCTCGCCACTGCTGGCCACCACGTCGACCCGAGCGCCCCGCACCTCTCCGAGTAGCCGCATGAGCCACCGGCGGAACAGGCCCAACTGCCGGCGACAACTAATCTGCGAGGGCAAACTCCTGGGCACCTAATAAGTCTGACATCTCCTCCAGCGACACAGGATCAACACGCGAAGAGAGGGATGCAGTATAGGAGCGAAACTCCGGACGGAGGCCGCGGAAAACGTAAATATTCATCTCGTCGGCGGTGACCGGACGACCGGCGAGAACGAGATCCTCCAGCAGCACCTTAACCCGACCGAGATAGTCGGCAACTGATGCGTCACCCTGCTGCACCGTCTGCAACTGGCCGGGAATGTGGACGGCATGAGCACGCGAGGTAGAAGCCAACGCCAGCTCGATAGCTTTCCAAGCCGCCATGGACGTGGTCTTGCCGAGCACCAACGGAATAACCTCCTTGTATAGGGAGGAGATGATCATCGAGAGGATAGCTTGATCCTGATGAAACCAGACGCTGTACGCCGGATTGGGGGAAGCCGCGACAGCAGAGGAAGCTTCACTGGCCGACGGCGGCAGCAGCGGCAGTGGACGCGGAATGGAGCCGTCGATGTACCCCATCAGGCGCTGGCCATGAAGGAATGGAATGAGCTGAGCACGCCAAAAAAGAAAATTCCGACTCGTGAGTTTAATACTGACATAGTGATGCGCCGAAGATAACGAATTCGGTACCGAAGGCACAGCCACATCGGAGACAGTCCGCTCGGAAGAAACCGCAGCAGATCCATCGGTGGCCATGAGAAAAAAAGAACTGGTTGTGATACCAGATTAGGATTTGTATTTCATCAATCATATTAGAGTACTGAAAGAACAGCCTATATACAAGCTACAAAATAGAGTTACAGTAGTAGTAGAATTATAACATAGTAGGAGTCCTTAACATTATTCACTCTGTATTTCATGTGTCCCAACAAACGAGAAAGATGGGAAGACACCATCCACCTCAAGTTGATCTGATCCCCCTTTCACTGGTCTGGATGGATAACTTCTCACCGAACTAATGGTCATTTTGCAGAGAAGAATGATGAAAAGAAACAATCCTGTCCAGGTGAAGGTTCTGATCCAGTTGGCCAATTTAAGTCTAGAAGGGGCAACATGGGAAGATTATAATCATTTGAAGGCTGAATTGCCACAATTCAATCCTTGAGGACAAGGATCATGTTAAGGGGAAGTGATTGTTATGCTCGTAAGGACTTTTATGGTATTATAAGAATAAGCTGAGGAAGATTACACGTGGTTTTGTAAGATTTAATCTGGAGGAGCTGCTGTTTTGCTGGAAGTTAAGATGATCCGCCGGTGTAGGAGTTTGTTGAAATTGTTTTGTGGTTATTTTAGTTTATATTCCAGAGTTTGTATTTAGACACGTAGGTTGAATGAATTTGATGTCTTGTTTTTCTTTCATTTCTTCTATATTTTCTCCTACGGTTTTTCTTCCATTTCTTATTCTTTTCCCTCATCATTTCAAAGGCTTTGTAATGTCCACTTCCACACACATATAGGCAAACTCTCTACTTGCCGCCATACTAATTAAGTGGCTTTTATTAAACCTTGTTCTTTCAAAAAAAAAAAATCTTGTTAATTGAAATCTAAATTAAATGAATCTATTATGCACTTTGAGTATAAAAAAATTGTTGTATCAATAGAACAATAGAGAAGGAAAAGATTCTTTTATTGATAACTTCAAAAGTACGTAAGTTCAATTACAAATAAAATAATATATGAGCTTATATATAGGCTTATACATTATTTCATTTGTAATGGACAAACAAACAAACTTGACCTTTGGTTCCAAGGGATACTTGACCATTCCTTCATCCAAGAAATAATATAATTGGAATAATGATTGTACATTAATAAAATATTCATAACAAATATTATATTTTTTGAATTTAATTTAAAAAAATTACAAATACACACATTTTGCTCAACTCATGTAATAAAGCGATACACAGTTTATTTGACAATGATATAAAAATTCAGCGCCAACTCTAAGATAGGCATTCTTACCCACTTTTGGTTTGTTTCTTTGAATTGATGAGGTCCGTCTCTTCATTCCTCTGTATCTTTCTTGCTCTACCCACTGTTCCTTCATCCTTCTCATAAATGGCTTCTTGCTCTATACTGCAATAATCATGATTTCTTTATAATTATCTGACAAAATTCTTGGTGGAATATGAGTTTCTTGTTTGGGAAGTCTGCTGCGTGCCCTTCTAATTAGTTTTGGTAGTATTTATTATTGAGTGTTTTACCATACGTGAAATATATAAGAAGGGGTGAAGATGGATAGCAATGGCAGTATAAAGATCAAGATTAGCACAAGGGATTCCCAGCACACATTGCAAATAAATAAATAAATGTGTACGTAGTAAAACCCTTTTGCTCTTCTCTTCATATATGCTTGCTTTCTGCGTTTCCTGATCATCATCTGCATTCCATTACATATCTTGGTACAAAAATGCAGATTCCAGTTCCTAGTTTGAAGGAACAAATTGGTGTGTTTACTGGCGTTTCCTCATATCAACAACAACTTGTCTTCCGCGGAAGAGATTTGAGAGATGATAAACTTCTTTCAGATTACCGTATCCCCGGACTAGGTTCGAGAGCATACAGATCGAGCAGTCAAAACCCAAACGCCAAAAGATTTAATTCGGTTTATAGATGAATTTATTATGGTCTAGTGTTCATAGTCCTGTTAGTTCCTGCTCATGCTAATAGCTGTTGTGCTTCATGTTGCAGAATCACTGAGACTCACTTTGCAGCATTTCATTTCATTGAGCCCAGCCCTTTGTGGATGATTTTGGTTGTTAGTTGAATTGTTGTGGTTTTTGTGATGAATAGATAAGAGAGATGTTGGAATTGAAGGATGTAGACAATGATTTTTAATTTGAAGGAGCAACATTATAAGTGCAAGTCTAAATAGCTCTATGATATCTTTCTTACAACTTTTAAAGTTAAATACAAAATTTAGTTCGTTCTTGACTGAATTTAGTTATCTATTTATAATTTTGTCATATTTCGTCATTATTTTTTATGGTACTTTTCAAATTAAGACATTTATTACTAATAATGTTATAGCAGATTCTTGAAAGCAATATGAAATCATGAATAGTGTTTTTAACAGCTAATTAAGACATTTATTACAAATTAAGACATTTATCACTAATTATGTTAGACCCTTATCAATAGAGTTATTTCACGGTATTTTAAGAGTTATTGTAAGTGTGATTAGGAAAGAGAAAATGAGATGAGAGAAAAAATTAAATAAAACAAATATAATTTTAATAAATAAATAAATAAATAAAGTAGTTTGACCAATCATCAAATTTCTTTTGTCTTGGAAACTTAAATAACCCCATCTTTGCAGAAGCACCCCAATCCCCTCTCTCTTATAGTGTTTTTAACAGCTAATTTTGCTTTTGGGGTGTCTCCCACTTTTAAGATTAAAAAAATAATAAAAATAATAATAATAAAAAAACCTTATCGATAAGATTATAATTTACCTTAAAAAATTCATGAATTAAATTCAAGTGCAGATGAAATCATGAAAATAAAATAATAGAAGAGAAGAGTAAACTTCATTTGTCTTTAAAAATTTTTATTTATTTATTTAATTAGTGTAATCTCTGAGCAATACTCAAATACATGTATAAATAAATTATTATAATTAAATAAATTTATTATGAATTATATATATATATATATATATATATATATATATATATATATATA
>CM008331.1:35434172-35447388 GCA_002525835.2 Ipomoea batatas
AGCGAATGGGAATCCAAAAGCCATTGCCGGAGAAACCGCCTGAAGCAGAGGAAAAAACAGCGAAGGACCGCCACCCTCTACCGCGAAACCTCGTCTCCCCTTCGTCGTCAGTGACCGTCGGCAAGTCTCGTGATGGTGGCTCCCAAAAAAAAAACACACCGACAGCTCGCCAAAACCAGTCATAAACCGGCCAAAATAAACCGACGTCACGTAGATCTCGGGATAGTTGGATAATTATTGTGTGCTTAATGTTGAATTGATTTTCATAATTCAAAACAACCACAACTAATTCTACCATATAAGAATCAATTACAAATAATTCGTCTAAATTTTCAAAAAACGAATGTAATTGAAATCAAAATATATACAAAACCTGATGTATATTATACTTAATATTGTTTTAGGCAAAACAATTAATCGGGCAGAGATTATAAAGGCTCTGATACCAAATGTTAGACATAAATAATCTAACTAAATAGAATAGTATACGAGAAACCTGATTCGTAGTAGCGGAAGCGGAAGCCGTATTGATCTCCAGCCACAGTTGATGTAATGCCTCTTGAACGGTAGACCGTCAGCCATATTTGTCTCATACTTGACTCAGAACCCTAGATGGTGTACTGATGTCTACTGAGCAGTATGAGTACCGTAACTGTATGTGCTATACAATGCTTACCTTGTATCCCATCAATACAGGTTTATATAGGCACAAAGTCTGGTTGAATAACAACTACTAGTTATTGGGTCCAACCAAACTACTTAATAAGCCTAGTTAACTTGCACCACTTAATTAAGGCCCTAATATATAATATATAATATATATATTATTAGGGAAAATCTTACACATAATACCTATTACAGTCTCATACATATAACACAATAAATTACATGATGCCTATTACAATCCCATACATATAACACAATATAATATACAAACATGATATCTATTACAATCACATACATATAGCATATGCATATAACATACACACACACACACACATATAACATATGCATATAACACAAACACACACACACACACACATATGTATATATATATATATATATATATATATATATATATATATGCATAAAACCACGTATTCAAGCAGCTTTAAGCATGTGGAAGTGTAAAATTCATATCGGGCACATGGTAATACTGAGGCTCATTAAGATCCGGTAGTGCGGCAGCTGGTTCGGGTTGAGCCATTCTGTCAAGTTATATTAAAACGTAATTGCCTGCAATTATCAAGATTATAACCTCAATCATAAAGTATGAATTGAAATTGGAGTTTCCCACCTGGCTAGGTACCAGGTTTAAAATCAAAGGGAAAACAGCAAGCTATTGCAGCCTTCACAAGCAATGATGCTCAATTCTCACCTGATCAGATTCAAAAACTCATCTCACTTCTGCAAAATCAAGCTGGACAGAAACTAGACATCCGTTGCTGCTGCCATCTCTCTTGTACCAGCATTTAATGAGGATCTCAAAATTGAAGGCAAGTGCACACTTAATACTATTGTCAATTCAATTAATTTGAAACCTTCTATGTGGATTTTGGATTTTAGACTTGTTTGATGAATACCATGCCATTGAAGGAGCAGTTGTAAATTTTCCAAATGGGAACCACATCGCAGTGAAACACGTGGGAAACATAAGACTCAATGATGAAGTGTGGCTGAAGAATGTCCTTCATATTCCCACATTTCAATTTAACATAATATCTGTCACTAAACTACTCCAAGATTCATCTTACACTCTAATTTTTACATCTCATCATGCCTACTTCGAGAGAAACATAGGAGGATGACTGGTTTTGCTAAGGAGGAGAAGGGGTTGTACTTGTTATATATGAGCCGCCAGGAAGTCATAGACAATCTAATACTCACTATGTCATGCATTGTAGCGCAGCGTTGAAACTTGGCATCAATGGTTGGGGCATTATCCCATAAATAAAATGCAGCATTTACCTGATTTTCCTGTGCCTAATACTAAAAATTTAGCATGTGATGTATGCCATTTTGCCAAACACAAAAGGTCACCTTTTCCTCTAAGCACCACACAGATAGTACCCAAGCTCAACAGAAAGGGTAATCTTGTCTTTACAAGTGAAAGACATTTGCAACCGTAATTGCCGCCATTGTAAATCTTCTATAAAGCCTCTTGTATCTTCATCATGCAATAATAAGAACAATATTCATTTTCATCTCATGCACTCCCTGAACTTCTTCGCTTAAGCTCTCTCTGCTGCCATTTCCATCAAACACCTCGTGGTTTACACCTGGTGTGCAGTGGTAGGGTAGGTGGAGGGCAATATATTAAATCTCCAGAACACCAAGTGATTTACACCTGGTGTGCAGTGGTAGGGCAGGTGGAGGGCAATATATTAAATCCCCGCCACCATTTACTGCTACCCCATTTCAACCTTACTTTTTCAAATTTGAAGCAATTCAAGATGTTGACAAACAATGTTGATGACTCTTCTTCCTTGAATTCTCCTCACTGCAGCAGTGGCCGTTGAGCGGTTTTGAGACATAGGATGTCACTGATAGTTTTTTTGAGGTTGGTTTTTGACGCTTTAGCTAATGCTAAACTCATTTTGTAAAGAAATCACTAATCAAATATGGAAAAAGAATGCATGCAAGTATTGTGGAAAAAATGAAAAGAAAAAAGAAAAGAAAAAGAAAAACGAAATGAAACTAAAGCTACCTAAGGATGTTAGATGTTAGAGATGGCGACGCATGTCATGATGACTTATTTAATTCAAATGAATTGAATTCATATATAAATTCATACGTATATGTATGAATTACAAATAAAGTAAAATTAAAAATTGAAAGAGAAGAGGAAAATCAGAAAAGTAATAGTACTCTATTCTATATTATACTTTTTTTTCTTCTTTAATTATGAGCCAGTTTCTGCCCGCCTGTCACTCAAATGTTAGAAATATCTATAATTTAAGGATTAATTGACAAAACTTAATTGACCTCTTAGTAGCTAAAGAGGAAGCTGTGTTGATCCTATCCATAGTTGATGTGTTCTTAGTTGTGTTGCCTCTTGAACGGTAGACCTGCAAAATAATATTAGCCATTTTGTTTCATACTTAATTCAAAATTAATCGTAGATAATGATTTGTTGGTATGATTTTGAGTAGCATGAATACCTTAAACCAAAGGTTCTATATAATGTATATCCTATATCCATTAATATATAGGCTTTGTTATTCAGTCCAACCACTTAATTTAAGGTTTGAATATATAATATATTATACAGGAAAAGCTTACAACAAAAGTTATACTTCACAAAAAAAAAACATATCCTTGACTTTAAATTTTTATCATCTTCTTCATCTAAAAGACTAGAACTATTCACGAAAACAACACAGTACACTTAGGGGGGTGTATTCAATCACGACTTTCATGAACTTTTAAATACTTTTAAAGTGATGGATTTTAATTGACATTTGTAGAGTTTTTGTAAACTTTCCTAGAATCTCTTAAACTTTTATAAACTTTGTAAGAGTTTATAAATATCATAGAACAAACATTTATAGACTTTTAAAAACTTTTTCATATTAAAAAGTTTACAAAAGTCATTAAAACTCTAAATTGAATACACCTGGCCTGACAAACATTCCATAACTTCTATTAATATATTATCTATAAATTAGTGCATTGTAAACAAAATAAAATAAATATTGATGTCATAAAATAGAATATATTATTCATAAAGAAAATATAATCAATTTTTATAAATATAACCATTAAAAATATTTCTTGAACTAATGTTGAACCAATAAATATCTCTTAAAAAATTCAACTTAATACAATATATATATATATATATATATATATATATATATATTAATAATTAATAACATACAATTATATAAAATTATAAACATATTAATTAAATAAAATTTAAAAATTATAAATTAAAAAATTTGTTGCGAACAACAGCAACTTGCTGCTGGTTGCAGCAAATATTTACTGTTTGCATCAATTTTTTTGGCTGCGATGAAAAACTTGCCTAGTTTAGATAGAGTAAAAAACGTTTGTAGAGAATGTTAAAAAGTTTGGGATTTGAGGGTTGGATTTCATCTATTTGTATTAATGAAGAGAAAGTCTATAGAAATCCTATTCTGACAGAGTTTGTGAAAGTCACTAACTTTTTGAATACCAGTAAACTTTTAATAACTCTATAAAAGTCTGAATCGAATACCTGTATACTTTTAAAGAGTTTTGAAAAGTTTGAATTGAATACAGGTAGACTTTTAAAGAGTTTATAAAAGTCTAAATTGAATACCACCAAACTTTTAAAGTTGATAAAAGTATTTAAAAGTTCATGAAAGTTGTGATTGAATACACTCCTCTTAAACAATATTCTCGCACAATTCACTGGTCACCACTACCCTCGACCTACGCTACCACTGCACATCAGAATAACCTTGTGCTATCTGGGGCACTATCTGGATTGCACGATAACCGAGAGTAGAGATGCCGGTTACGTTCCTTTAATTTTGTGAAGAAACCATTGGCCACACAGTATATATATTGTCATGACTTTTTGATTTCAATTCTTTGCATGAACTTTTTAAAGATGAGTCTTTAATTGTATGATGAATTGAAGATGTTCTTTTTATTTCATTTTTTTTGTGTAGGTTTAATTTCCTTTTATTGTCCTTTACATATAAAAATTAAATAATAGATATGATAAATATTGTGCTAATTTCTTACATGAATAAGCTCATTTATAATATTATATTAGCATGCAATCTGATCTAACTCATCCAAAACGAACCAACAAAAAGTGTTAAGAATGTAATAAGTTTACACGGTTAATCGTTGATAGGTATATCTGGGAGAAAAGAATTGTACGTTGATAGCATACAATACCATTTAAGCGTACTACTTTGTTTTCGTGAATAGTTCCTTATGAAGATGATAAAAAGTATAGCTAAGGTCATATTTTTGTGAAGCAAACTTTTGTCTGACACACGAGAAACTGATTCTTAAAGGAAATAAAAAGACAACTGACATTTTGTTTTCATTTCCAGGTGGACGATCCATTAATCCAACTAGGGGAGACTTATAAATTGATCAATTTTTTTGATTGCCATTGGAGATTGGAAATAGATGGACTTTCTGCAGGCCCTATTTTATTGACAGGATTTATAAATACTTTAGCAGCCCGGCCAGGTTACTCGCGAGTTTAGAAAAAATTCCCGTTTATCTACATCTATCCATGTGGGNATATATGAAATACACCACTCAATGTTATTGGGTGGTGCATTTCATAACATTGAGTGGTGCATTTCTTAACATTGAGTGGTGTAAACCGCACGGCCGCACGTAAGGACGCGACCACATTTGAATAGAAATCTATATATATATATATATATATATATATATGAAATGTTATATATATATATATGCACCACTCAATGTTATTGGGTGGTGCATTTCATAACATTGAGTGGTGCATTTCTTAACATTGAGTGGTGTAAACCGCACGGCCGCACGTAAGGACGCGGCCACATTTGAATAGAAATCTGTACATATATATATATATATATATATATCAAATCTAAGGTATTCACTTAAATATGATTTAATTTTGTTAAGTAGTGTAATCTTATGTTGATTGATTTCAAATTTTAAACTATTTTTTTTGTCTAAAATGAGTGGGAAAATGACACTTCTGTTTTAATATATACTAGTATTTTACCCGTGCGATACACGAAAAAATATTTGTTATTATGAATTTAAATAAAAAATTTTAAAATGAAAATATATTAAAGTGTATAATATAATAATATACTTGAATTTTCATATATTTGGTCAAGTATATATTATCATAGCATACAAAATTAAAATTAAAATTTTGTATGATTAATATAATCTCTAATCATGTACATATTTAGATAAATTTATAGAGAAAAATTTACATAAATAAATTGAATTATTCCTAATCGTATTTCATATATATTATAATTATAACAATATGAATAATAACTAAGAAAATTATACTAAGAAATTAAAAAAATTGTAAATTTTAAATTTTGTATATGTGATTTTAAACTCTAATCAGACACATTTTCTTCTATGATTGTGTAATATGGTGTATATACAAATAATATTTATTAATATGTATATATGCAAATTCTATAATATAATTTTTGTACTTATAATTTATATTGATATATTATAATTAAATTTAGAAATTAAAAATAACATTTTAATTTTGTACTGTATGATTAGTATAGTGCATAAGTATATGTATGTCTGCATTTTTTTAAAATATAAATATTGATGAACGCACATTTTGTTAATTTTATTTTTAATTTTATTTTATATTTTATTAATTATAATTAAGAAAATTACATTTACGAATTAAAAGAATTTAATTTTGTAATTTATATGGATTAATGTAGTCCCTAACTATATTACATATTTAGAAAAATTTTAAATATTTTTGAACTTTTAGTTAAGAGTATGAGTTTAGACATATTTTAAAATAATTTTTTTAATAAGTAACCATGATAGTAATTAACATGTATAATTTTGTCAGTAATCACAATGCTATAAAAAATGTGTATATATTTCATATTATACAAAATACTATAAATATAATATATGTCTACATAGATGGATAAAAGGAGAAAATGATATTTCTTTTTTATTATATAGATAGATATTGATAAATATTATATAAATTTTTTTCCTTACATAAAAAAACATTCTTATTTTAAAATTTTACATTGATATATGAATTTTGTTTCAGAATCTATACTACTTTGGTGATATTTTAAACTTTGAGTAACATTTGTGTGAGAATGTCTCACGGGTCTCAATCCATAAGACGAGTCAGATCTTTGATTAATGGGTTGAATCTTTGACCTCGTTAATTAAAAATTTGACCTGTTTCACGGATTAAGACCCATGAGACTGTCTCACACAAGTTTTCTTTTGTTCGTTAACATAAATAGTAAATAGATGTCTGGAAACCATTTAGTTTTGCTTCTAAATATTTTCCAACCCATAAATGTAGCACAATCAAAACCTCTATAGATCATCATTTAAAGGGATAAAGGTCAAATAAGCTATTGGACTTTTACCAAAATAGCAATTAAGTCATTGAACTTGAAAAAGCTCCAAATTAATACATGAACTTGAAAAAAAGATGCAATTAAGTGACTTTTACTTGCTATAGCAGGTTGACATCAGGTTAAAACTTATTAAGATGACATGCAAGTTAGATTTTTAAAAAAATAATTTGAATAGCATCCTTCTTGAATCTCATCTCTTCTCCTTAAACCTGCAAGATTGAACATGACATATTCAAAGATCAGGCAAAATTTAAAACAAAATCTTGGGTTTTTGAGCTCAAGCATTCCAATTTGAGCAACAATTTTGATCAGCACTATTAAGTAAGTTCAAAGATTAGGCTTATTTGCACTTAAGCAGTAGTCGACAATGCGAGATATAATACACAGTAACTCACAGCATAGAACTCAAAATTGAATAAGCTATTAACAGAAAACATAACCCAGGAACACATAGACAGATCCCAATGATGGAAATTTGAACGCAACAAAGCAAACAACGAAATTTCCTGAAGAACCAAAAAAAAGGTTCAAGGGTTTACCAAGTTGTGAAAAGATTGAGAAATTGAGCGATAGCACAGGAGAAGAAAGCGGTGAGAAGAAGGTGGTTGGAAGGCACGACGGATGGCTCCAAGGAGTAGAGCGCCGGCCGATGCATCCTCGGCCCCGTCGTCATCACCTCGTCTAAACTTGGCGATTATTATTATTATTATTATTATTATTATTATTATTATTATTATTATTATTATTATTATTATTATTATCCAAATAAGTATTTAATAGTGAGTTAGTATTCAAATTATTTTTAAAAAAAGCTGACATGGCATCTTAATAAGTTTTAACCTGATGTCAACCTGCCATAGCAAGTAAAAGTGGCTTAATTGCATCTTTCTTTCAAGTTCATGTATTAATTTGAAGCTTTTTCAAGTTTAATGGCTTAACTAGTATTTTACCCGTGCAATGCACGGCAACAATTATGATATGATGAATTAAGGGAGAAATTTACAAAATGGAAAATCATTGTACAATTGTATGAATGAAACTATGATGAAATATTATAATAACATTTTACAAATTTTAAAAAAACTCTTTGTATACAATGTTTGTTGTGGAATTACTTTGGGTGTTCGCCTTATCACAAATTAAAATCTTCAATCCATTTGAGTTGGTGACTCTTGAAGCAGCAACATATAATTGTCCATGACTAAATACTGGTCTTTTCAAAAAGTGGCCTAAGTGATTGACCTTTGACTCTTGTTAATCGTCATTGCATAAGAGGTAGACGATTAGAGGGAATTGTCTTCTTTGAAATTTAAAAGACTGTCTCAAATCTGAAGGAGTGAATGACATTATTGGAATCAAGATTTTATGATATGTACTACTTCCAGATAATACATTTGCTTCTAAAACATGATTTCCAAGTTTAGTAATAACCATCATTGTCCCATTACACAAACCAACTGAGTGGTCAACATTTTCAAAGCATAACCGGAGTACCTACTTTCAGCCTGAGTTCATGATTAGGCACACCAGAACACTTGATCCCATTTAAAAATTCAGGAATGTGCACATAAGTTAATAGATCAACATTTGAATATGATTTGCAAGCACTGTCAAAGCTGAAATATATATTTCCTTCATATGTGTTTAAAGAAATCATATATTCATTGATAGAGTCAACCATATCAAGTGTTGGAGCCAATATTGCCCTCTTTCTCAAGTATGTTGGATCATAAAAAATATTGGAGTATGATGGATATGTACTTTCCACAGTAGTTGCAATGGGATCTCTAGAACATTTCAAAAAATTCTCTTCTATATAGTAATGTTTTCACATCCAATTGTTTGCCCCTAAATTTCTCCATCTCATATGCTCGCAATCCATTATGAGAATTGCTTTAGTTTTTCATAATCACTATTTGAGGATGAGCTTTGAAGTCGCATATTTTTTGTCAGACGTAACACTTTACAGTACGACCACAAGTAAGATGCATTTATTGTTGCATTAACAATATCCTGTCTACTTCATTTTGGGATAACTGGCAAAATTTGTCGAAAGTTTTCACCAAATACAATAGTTTTCCCTCCGAAAGGCATCTCTAAACTTTTTGGATTGCAAAAATGCAATACATCACGCATACTTCTATCAAGTGCTTCAAAGCAATGCTTATGCATCATTGGCGCTTCATCCAAATTATAAGTTTGCACTTAATAATGAGTTCTGCAAGATGACTACCATGTTTAATATTACATGTTGAATCCTCATTTGGGCTTAGGGTCATTGTAGACCTTGAATGCGCAATCCTTCCGCCGGGTAATAATAGAGAAGCTATATCACTTGAAGCAACATTAAGAATTATTTCTTCCTTTGATCTCAATGCTGCCGAAAGAGTTCTCCAAACTAATGTCTTTCCAGTTTCTCCATAATCGTAGACAAAAAAAACTCCTTCTTGATTTGATACCAAATTTTTGTGCTCTTCTTTAAGTTCTGCTTTGTCATAACACATCTCATCATACACCAACATATTCATCAAACTGGCCGAACAGTCAAGATCTGAAATTGACATTTGTTGGTAATCATGTAGGCTCTTTCCACATCTTTTCAACAATTTCTCAATCTCAACTAATGCTTGATTTTTTATTTTATCAACACTGAAGACTAAATCTAAAAAATATTAAACAATATATGTTAGAAAAGTATCACCATTTTGGAACTAATAATATTAGACATGAAATAAAATATTAAAGCAAATGGATAAATACATACCTGTAACCCCTCGGTTTTCCGACAAGGATAAGATTCGAAAATAGCGATATAAATTTTTTTAAAGCTATGACATTTAAGAGAAGACTATTCGGTGCTCGAAATAATTTTTCGTTTAAGGATTTATTATCGATAAGCTGCGAACTACGTATCGGTTACGAACCGAGNACGAGTAATAATACACTATACAGGTGAATGGACTATTTTATCCCTTCATTTGACTTCAACTTAACCAAAATTTGACGAAAGGACCAACGTTGGAAAGAATTTGAAAGTCAAGGGACTTAAATTGTCCAAATTAAAAGTCGGGGACTAATTTTGGAAAATCAACATAGTCGGAGGACCATTGCTAGAATTAACTCTAATAACAATAATAGTGGTAATTTAAAAAAGTTAATGAGGGCATAATTGTCCTACTTGTTTTTCATGAAAAACAAAACACCCAAGGAGACTATTGAAAATGTTTTTCAATGAAAAATGTTTTCCCTGAACTAAACAAAGGAAAAATCCGTTTTCCTCAAATTCAAAGAAAGCATTTAAAAAAAAAAAAACATTTTTCAACGAACTAAACAAATCTGTCCAAATCTGTCCTGCATGCTTTTAAAGGGGTGTATTCAATCAAAACTTTTAAAGACTTTCAAACACTTTTAAAGTGATAGATTTTAATTGACTTTTATAGAGTTCTTGTAGATTTTTATAAAATTTTTTAAACTCTCATCAACTTTGTAAGTGTCTATAAATATCCGTATGACAAACATTTATAGACTTTTAAAAACTTTTTCATATTAAAAAGTTTATAAAAGTCATTAAAACTCTAAATTGAATACACACTTACAAACATTTCATAACTTATATTAATATATTATTTATAATTTTCTTACAAAAATAAATATTGATTGTCACAAAAATAGAATATATTATACATAAAGAAAATATAATCAATTTTCACTAAATATAATCATTATTATATATAAAGAAAATAGAGTATATTGTATGTTTTTCCACTTGTTATAACTGGTGCGACCTACCTTCCATCTCTTTCAACAAATGAATATATATAGCAGCAATACTCAACATAACCTGTCCTTCCATATGCAAGCAAATTATGCTGTTCTGGAGAAGGATCGTGAGGACTATTTCAATGTGAAAGTGGTAAGGCTGGATGGTTGGTTTGATGTCGTTTGTTATGAACTGGATGAGATATATTATGAAACAGTTTGAAACGTACCATAAAATTGATGAGAAAAAAAAGTTTGTAGAGAATATTGGAAAGTTTGGAGTTGGAATGTTGAATTTCATCGATTTATAATAATGAAGAGAAAATCTACAGAAATCCTATTCTGACAGAGTCGATGAAAGTTAATAACTTTTTGAATACCAGTAGACTTGTAAAGACTCTATAAAAGTCTGAATCGAATACCAGTATACATTTAAAGAGTTTTGAAAAGTCTGAATCCAAAACCGCTAAACTTTTAAAGAGTTTTTAAAAGTCTAAATTGAATACGGTCAAACTTTTAAAGTTGATAAAAGTCTTTAAAAGTTTATAAAAGTCATGATTGAATACACCCTCTTAGATTTGAACTTTCGGGTCTTCAGACGCTACTTGGACCAAATTTGTCAATCTGTTGGATTGAGCCAGCTAGGCTAAACTACTCCTAATATTTCAAAAGTCATATTTAGTTATATACGGAGTATATAATTAGGTTTGGACCAAGCATTATTAATAAGAAGATAATTCGGAAATTAGGAATTGCTTATTGCAATAATGTTGTGTTGGGAAAATTAAGGGGTCGTTTACTTTGTTTCTCTGTTTTTCCTTTTCCAGTTTTCTATTTCTCCATTTTTCCAATTTTCCATCTCCATTTCTCCAGTTTTCCATTTCTCCAATTTTCTGATTTCATTTACAAATTTCATAATACCGAACACAAGTAGTAATAATAATAATAATAATAATAATAATAATAATAATAATAATAATAATATTTTACAAATTTAATTTTTAAATAAAAAATTCAATTACACTAATACTAAAAATAATAATAATAATAATAATAATAATAATAATAATAATAATAATAATAATAATATTTTACAAATTTAATTTTTAAATAAAAAATTCAATTACACTAATACTAATTAAATGTACAAAATGTAACAAAACTCGATAAGTACATAATATGTACTCTGCACTAAATAAATTACAACTATTTCAATCATTTTAGTACATAATTTGAGTACATAATAATAAAAATTACTCCCTCCGTCCCATTTTACCTGTCCTATTTACTATTCATTGGTCAAACCAACTCTTTATTCATTGCTTATTTTCTTTAGTAATTTTTTATTATTTTTAAATTTAATTTTTTGTGTTTAATAGTACTTTTGATGTAGTTTCTAAATATATAAATTTTATATATTAATACTAAAATTAATATTATGAAAAATTGGATTAAAAATAACTTCAGTCAAACCTCGTTAAACGAACCAGACACCCAAAATGAGACGGAGGGAGTAATATAATAATAAGTAATAATAATAATTAAAGTAAAAAAGGTAAAAATAATACAAATAATAATAATTAATATAATAATCTCTTATCATAATAAAGAGAGGGGATTTGGCTAATAAAATTGCTCCATTCTCCCGCCTAACAATTTCCCTTTCATTAGTTTCTTTTTTTTTTCTTTTTTTGTTGTTGCTATACTTTAGGGTGAAAGTTGTGTTGGACTCTCAAAAAATGGACCAGAGATTTAGGTTCCCAAAGAATTTGTATTTGTTGTCATATCTGTTTTGGTTAAAAAATTCAGTTTTAATAAGACTCTACATTTTTTTTTCTTTTAATTGAATCTAATTGGTCTATTAGTCTAAATGGTGTTCTTGGAAACCTCAAAAGTTTTCTTTAGGCTAGCTGCACTGTGTTGCCTAGCTGATGAAAAATTTCATCTTAAGTTGAATCTAATTGATCTATTAGTCTAAATGGTGTTCTGGGAAAACTCAATAGTTTTCTTTAGGCTAGCTGCTGTGTTGCCTAGATGATGAAAATTTTCATCTTATCTATGCTATTTTTTGCTATATATATCCCTAAACAAGGAAGCATTTATACACCACATCACACTCCTGATACAAAAAATCTCCTTCAAAGCTCCCATTATCTTGCAACCATGGCTGGCCAATTCATTCTTGGTTCTCAACTGAAGGCTGGCTTTAGCAACAAGGCTTTTAAAGTACGTTTGGTCCGCTGCTATAATGTACCTGTAAATCACAAATCAAAGTCCATTAAGACTATTGAATGTCTATTTCTTGATTATGAGGTGAGTGATTTTTTAAAATAGGAAAGTTTTGTTAATAG
>CM008331.1:35476023-35489799 GCA_002525835.2 Ipomoea batatas
ATATATATATATATATATATATAACTTGATATGAATCAAGTTCATATCACATTTATATATATATAATTTAATAATATTAATATTTTTTAATAACATTGTATAATTTAATATTTTAAATTTTTAGTATGTCAGTCACATAATTGTCATACTAATAATTATAATATTCTTGAACATATTTTGAACGTGTTAACAATAAAACTTATTCTTAAATAATATCCAAATAATTATAAACTAAACTTTTTTTTTTAATACAACTGACCCTATTACATTGTAGTATCTGTTCATTTATACTTTTCTCAACCTGTTTGACAGGATAATTGGGTACCTGACCCGGAACCATTGACAAGACCCTAAACATTGTCGAGACAGTTGCCGTTCAAATTACCCAAGACACCTCACTCCTCAGCATCAATGCGCAACGGTCCAACTCCTCAGCATTGATGGCCAACGTTCAGCTCCTCAGCATTGATGACAGACGTTCAGCTCCTCAGCATTCAACACCTCAGGTATTGATGTCCAACGGTCACTGAACTGAAATGAATAAAAAGGCTCACAACCACATAGTGAGGGGGGACACTTCTTACCGACAGGACATACTGAATTCACTTGTACACTGAGCACTACGCTCAACACTGTATTCAAATACTCAAATACATACCAGTAACACATTATTACCGTCATTGGTGCTCTTGTTAAGAGCCGAGATCAGATCTCAGGCCAACTTCACAAAATCACAAACCACTCAGTTCATCTCATCCTGATCAATGGCACAACCTGGATCCAGCAGCTCGCATACTCCTCGTCAGGTGAACAAGGGTCACCCCTCGGGTGTTCTTCGTGAGTAGCTCAACAATAACCACGTAGGAGATCACCACGAGGGTGATCTCCATAGCCAACTCAACAACAACCACGATGGGGGCCGTGCTCCCCTCCTAGTGAACGTTGCTCCCATCCAAGCCACGGACCTCCAAGCAGCGGTGCACGTCATTCAACAGGCGGCGGCGACGATGGCACTGCTAGTAGCAGGGATGCGAGGTCAAGCCTCACCACCGCCATCGCCTCCTCCAGAGGTGGAGGTACAATCTCAAGCTCAATTGCCCCAACGTTTGTATCATGGTGCAACTCGTCGGCCGACTGTTTCTATGCCCGTCATGGGACGGTGGGGTGAAAAGGCTACTATCCAGCGAAAGTTGTGGGCACAACCGAAAACCAAAAAGGTCAAGGGTCCACAACAAGGTGAGCAGTTGCATCAGCACCAGATGGAAGTAACGGGTGAGCCTAGGGGGCCAACTCCGTGTCAGCCCATGGCACCTACGCAAACCCCAAACATGCAGAAAGAAGTGGTGGAAAAACTTCAAAAACAAATAGAAGAGCTCGAGAGAAGGGTAGAAGCAAGAGAACATTCACCAGAACCTGAAGTGAGGATGACCGCTCCATTTTCTCCTAGTATAATGGATGCGCCCCTCCCAAGGGATTTTAAGTTGCCCGCTATCAAGGCCTACACTGGGACTTCTGACCCGCGTGTCCACATGACAAGGTACAAGGCAGCCATGGTAATGACCGGAGCAGGCGACACCATAATGTGTAGAGCATTTTTGACCACTCTGGATGGAACCGCCCAAGATTGGTTCAACACGATTCCAGATGGTTCGATCCAAAACTTTGCGGAGTTGTCCAAACATTTCTTGACTTATTTCTCTGGGCATATACAACATAAGAAACCATTTTCACATCTCTACGGAGTAAAACAGGACATCGACGAAAGCTTAAGAAATTTCTTAAGCAAATGGAAGACGGAAGTCAACAATGTGTGCGACTTCGATTCTAAGGCGGCAATCCTCATGTTCATCCAGGCATTGAGGTCAGGCAATTTTCATAGATAACAGTATAGAGTAGAGAGATAGGGAGAGTAAGAGTTTTATTCACCAATAGCCTTGTACATCTTACAAAGGTATATATAATAACAAACTATAACGAAAAGGGATAATATTATATAATTAATCTTATCATAATGTTCACATAATAACATTTATAACAAGCACAATAATATTTGAAGATGAGAGATAGATCAGACTTAATTGTGATGTGATGACATCTATCACAACTTGAGCCCTGTCCCTTTGAACTTTTCTTCAACAATTTGATCAAGTCTGGTGGCCATTTCATCTGTTAGATGGTTCCTCCAATCTCCAACCTTACCTTTCCTGAATAACACATTATTGGAATTACCCAACAATAAGCCTTTACCAGTCTTGTTAACTTCCAAGCTGCTCAAGCTTTCAAAGCTGCAAAGTCTCAAGATTCCACCTACTACACCACCCTCTTCTTCCTCCTCAGAAAATGGACACCCCAGGAACGCCGCCATTCGCCTCAACTGAACATCCGCCTCGTTCTTCATCTCCTCGTACTTCAAGAACAACACCTTCCCAGGATTCTCCGAGCTCTCCTTCCAGTATCCCAACAAATGATCCCAGAAAGTTCCATGTTGGGAATCAAGTCCTGAGGATTTGTGGTGAGTAAAGGGTGGGTTAAGGTTTCTAATTGTGATGATGGGAAGTAGTGTTTTCGAGTGATCAAGGCAAATATGAGAGCTTTCAACCATGTGGTGCCGCATTTAGGAGGGGTGCATAGTATAACATCAGAATTTTGAGCCTGGAAGTGTTGGTGGGATCTGAGAACACCATGCAAGTGATGAGGAGCAAGCCAAAACCCTTTGTAGTTATGAGGAGAGATCCAACCTTCCTCTCTGGGTAGTGATGAAATAATCATGGATTCTCTTAGCTCTTCGGGCCAACAATTTTCTTGGAAGAATTGATCATGCGAAAATGAGTTTGAGGTGAATTTAGGATCAGATGGCGCAGCCATGGAGTATTTGGTCTGTGATACTTTTCCTTCTTGCATTGGGGTATCTATTTATAGATCAAATGGGTTATTGGGTTAAGTCAGGATAAATATAATTAAATTTTTATTTTATAACTTAAATTATAATGCGCTAGTTAGTTGTGAAGATCATATTATTACGCCAAAATTTATACTACCTCCGACCTCCGTCCCATTTTGGTTGTCTGATTCGTTTAATGAGGTTTGACTGAAGTTATTTTTCATCTAATTTTTCATAATATTAAGTTTAACATTAATATATAAAATTTATATATTTAGAAACAACATTAAAAGAACTATTAAACACAAAAATTAAATTTAAAAATAATAAAAAATTACTAAAGAAAACATGCAATAAAGAAAGATTTGATTTGACAAATGAATAGTAAATATGACAAGTAAAATGTGACAGATGGAGTAGTAAATACAGAAAACATGCACAGACAAGTACCATATCTCCTGTTATCTCTAATTTTAATTTGCTTACTACACAGACATATATAATAATTTTTTTAACAATGTTAGGTGCAAGGTCATAATAACTTTTAAATATTGAGCAGATCTTTGGCTGCATGGGCAACATAGATTTTGTAGTAGAAAAGATGAAATATATATTGGGCATCACATCTACTCAAAATCGACACAATGAATTAATTATTAGTTGTGGACAAATTTTCCTGTGCAAACTATATACGAATAAAATGTAAATTTTTAATATACTAATTATTTGATAGTATATAAAATAATGTATTTTTATTACTCAAATTATATACTTTTAATAATTAATGTACCTTCAATATTAAAATTGTATAATACATTTTATTCATGGTCCATGGAATATTGATTGTTAATTATGTTGGACAGTGTCCAACATCCTGCCATCGAAACGTGACGCTGATTGCCATGTGCTTTTGGCATAGTGGTAAATGCTTGATCTCACTATCCGGCATGTGTCTCTCCTCATTCCTTATAAATACCACATTTATGGCAAGAAGATTAGACTTTTGGGCATTTTTACTTATCCTATACAAGTTCGGAATCATCTGACCTCCAACCGGTAGATCGAGCTTAAGAACTTACCAACAAGCAAACTAGAGAAGGATCCTTACGCGATCCGAACTCTACCTGATTTTGCAGTTCGCACGTTTGCACAAAAGCAATGGTTATCATTTGATCTTGCCCCTATATATATATATATATATATATATATAATGAACAATGTTGCAACAAATCTTTGGCTGCATGGGCTAATTATACGTTCAAATTTTGATGGATATCGACGTAAAATGAAAATTTGTACAATTATACCTTTGTTGTATATTTCTTTTTATGCATAATGTGTATATTTGAATAGTTTTCACTACTTGTACAAAAGTCACACTCGCAATCCCGTGACCAAGATCATAAGGAATAAAACATATACTCTATGAAGTTTTTACTAATATAAAATTTGCTAAAAAATTAAATATAATTAATTATATATAAATGTGATGCTAATAATGTTAATAATAATCTTCAACTATAAATTAGTTTTTGATATTATAAGAAAATAAATCACTATAAAAGCCAAAGACCTTGTTGTCTAGTGGCACTCGGTGTCTCGATTTACACTCTCACATAGATGGGAGTGGGTTTGAGCCTAAGTAGGTTGCATTTTTACTTGGAGTAAAAGTTAGAACTACAAATTTGAGAGTATGAAGTATTTTTCATCATGAAAAGGTCCCCTCAACTAACAAGTTCAGGTTGACCAATAGCGTGATGCTCAACTACTGCAAGTTGCTCAGACCTAACTCAATCAACAGATGGAAAAAAGTTAAAAAGCTACTAGCTTATTTTTGAAAAAAACTACCTAGGTTATGTTTGGCAGAGCTTATTTAGGAGCTTATAGCATATTTTAAGCTACTAATAAGCTACAAGCTCTATTTGGTAATGTTCTCNTTCACGGAGGCGGCGGCCGTGAAGGAAACAAAAGAGGAGATCAGAGAACAGTAGGGTTTGAGTAGAAATATCAAACTCATGATTATTAATTATCCATATATACTCATAAAATCAACCATCAATAATTGTTATTATTAATTGTAATTGTTAAAAACATACCTATTCCTCCAAGACCTTGTGATCTAGTGGCACCCGGTTGCACTCCCATATGGAAGGGGTGAATTTGAGTCTGACTCTTTGTACTTCAGTAGGTTGAGAAAGTAGTTATGAACACATACTACATTGTAATAGAGTCAGTAGTAGTTATGAACATATACTACATTGTAATAGAGTCAGTAGTGCTAAAAAATAAAAAGAACATACCTATTTCATTCAAGTATAATATTATATCCTGCAAATTCATATGCATTATTATATGTGCAAATTCATATGGTAATTATGATAGAATAATATTATATTATGTATGCTAATGCTATCAATTAATTATAATCCTCATTATTTGCCACGGTTAAAAACATACCTATTTCATTCAAGTATAATATTATATCCTGTAAATTTATATGTATTATTATACGTGCAAATTCATATGGTAATTATGGTAGAATAATATTATATTATGTATGTTAATAATATCTAGGAAAAAGTGTCAAATAGGCCACTGAACTTATCGCTTTTGTGCAATTGGGCCATTGAACTTAAAATATGTGCAATTTAACCATCAAACAAGTAAAATTTGTGCAATTGGACCATTTTTACAAAATTTTTTAATTCAATTTGAGTTAAAAACATTTCAATATTGACTCCCAACTAGTATGATAGAAGAAAATGCCACTCTTAATACATATATGTTAGTAATATAATTGGATTTTACCCAAAAAAATTTGTAAAAATGGTCAAATTGTACAAATTTTGCTTGTTTGATAGTTGAATTGCACATTTTTTAAGTTCAATGACCCAATTGCACAAAAACGATAAGTTCAGTGGCATATTTGACACTTTTTCCTAATATCTATTAATTGTAATTGGTAAGAACATAGTATGTAGGCTACTGCAATAATTATTATTTGCAATTGGTAAGAACATACATACATACATACATACATACATACATACATACATACATACATACTAAAAAGAACATTGTTATTTCATTCACGTATAATATTATATCCTGCAAATTCATATGTATTATTATACGTGCAAATTCATATGTATTATTATATATGGTAATATGGTAATTTTGGTAGAATAATAATATTATAATAAAATTAATTGATGATAACATTGTTTTCATTTTTATTTTTGAAAACCATAATATTGTTTTCATATTCATATATAGTAGCGTAATAGCATAACATTTTGTTATTTAAACAGATCATTCCGCTAAACCTAAAGTTCTAAGGTTCCAACGTATTTCTGCCTATGTACTCTCTTATTTACATCGAATAGCAATGGCTTCAACTCACTCTGAGATTGTTGGTCGTGAACTTCATCCTAGACTCATATGGACTCGCATAAAGATTAGAGTGCTCCGTGTCATTCGTCTTCCAGACACAAGAGGTTCAGAAACAATAAACTTCATAGAGTGTGTAGTTCATAATATTTACATATACACGTACGAAGATCAATTATACATAGTATGGAGGTTACTGCAATAATCATTATATGTTCAATAATATCTATTTTTTGTATTGTTTTTATTAATTTCTATTCATACGTATTAATTATAAATTAGTAGAAAATTAAATCAAGAATGGAAGATATTATTGGAATTGAAATAGCTAGCTATTACCGTGTAAAATTAAATCAAGAATGGAAGATATTATTGGAATTGAAATAGCTAGCTATTACCGTGTCAAATTAAATCAAGAATGGAAGATATTATTGGAATTGAAATAGCTAGCTATTATCATGTAAAATTGAATCAAGGATGGAAGATATTATTGGAATGAAATGGAATAGCTAGCTATTACCGTGCAAAATTAAATCAAGAATGGAAGATATTATTGGAATGAAATAGCTAGCTATTACTATGTAAAATTAAATCAAGAATGGAAGAATTATTCAATTTAAATCAATGTGTTTGATTCTGGTAATCCTCTAGGGCGGTAATAGTGTGTAACCATTTCTAAAGGAAATTTACTATAATCTTGGTCAATCTACATGATAATAGCTAGCTATTTCAATTCCAATAATATNGTACAATACACATGAAGAGAGGGTGCAATGCTCACACAACCCACTTATATACATCATCATTTGATCCTATTTCTAAATATATATAAAAGTATAAATTAAAAGAACAAAAAAAAGTTCATTTAAAAAATATTTACTCCTAACGGTAAGGAAGAAAAGAAATTAAAAATTTCCTCCTCAATGGTCAACATGATTATTGAGGGATTAAAAAATTGAAATTTTTTCATAAGAGTTAATTTCATTTTTAGTCTTAGATTTATATGTGATAGTTTCTTTTTATATTTTTTCTCAAAACATCATATTTCGGTCCTAGTATTATTGTGGCATAATCATTTTTTTTGTTCTCTATCAATAAAATCATTGAAATGTTGTTAAATACATTGACATTTTGATTTTTTTTTTTATATAAAGTTGATTGACCCGCCACTATTTATTTTTATTTTTATTTTTTTATATTTAAAAAATCATAATTAAAGACCTAAATGTCATTATATTGTATTTTATGGAATTTAAATAATTTTGTTGATAGAGGATAAAAAATGGCCATGGCCACAGAACCAGGATGTTTTGATAAAAAAAAATTTAAAAAAGAAAAAGAAAAAGAAAAAAGAGATGACTAAAAGAGAATTGTCACTTATAAATCTAGTAAAAAAAAATAGAGTTAACTTTTTTCATAAATACAAGAACCAAAAGGTGGGAGTATCCATCATTATTACGTGGACAGTGATCCACACAGCTGTGTAGACCACTGTACGGTTCAAAAATACATCATGTACATAATTCTAACTCATAAAATACATTCTTTTAATACATAAAGTACATTATTTTAACTCATAAAATACATTATCTTACCCCAAAAATTTCATTAATCTAATACATAAAGTACATTATACATTTTTTTTTTGAAAAAAAGTACATTATATATTATTTTAACTCATAAAATATATTATCTTATCTCAAAAATTTTATTATTTCAACACATAAAGTACATTATTCTAACACATAAAATACATTATTTTATCACAAAATATTCATTACTCTAACATACACATGCATAGAACAAGATTTTTTTAAAACATTAAAACGACATCATTTTAAGCTGTAATCCACCATTTGTATTGTTCTACACAATAATTTGCCGTGGGAGTATAGGTTTTACCAATGGAAAAAGAGCTGAACATTTCGCCCAATGCTTCAGACAGTTCATGGTAGGTTTTGTACATCTTTAAGTACACTTTACGTAAGTACGGCGCATCGTCAACGCTAATTTTCATTAGGGCGGCGCCACCGCCGGAGCTCTCGCCGGCCGCCTTCTGTCCACCGAGGATGTTCTTCTTGTATGATCTGACTGGTGGCCAACGCACTACTTGTGCTCTAAGATTCACAACACCAGTTTTTTAATTACACAAAATTACAATACAAATATTTCCAAATCCCAATATATATATATATATATATATATATATATGCGGCCGTGCTCTCCCGTGTGGCCGTGCGGTCACACACCACTCAATGTTACGAAATACACCACTCAATGTTAAGAAACACACCACAATGAAACACAATGAAACACACCTCAATGTTAAGAAACACACCACAATGCATATTTGTGTGGTGTGTTTCTTAACATTGAGTGGTGTATTTCGTAACATTGAGTGGTGTGAACCGCACGGGAGAGCACTGCCACACCTGAACATGACCCTCTATATATATATATATATTATTATATGAGTTTCATTGATAAAATCCAAAACTAAAACACTCTTATGAAAAGCAAAGAATAATTCAAAATACTGTTATCTAGGGTCGGCCATGGCCATGCTTGGCTCGGGCGACCGTAAAGGACTCCCAATTTTTGGGCGCTCAATTTTTTTTAAAAAATATTTTATATATAGTTAAATATTTTTATAAAATATTTTTATATATGATAAATAATTTTTTAGAATCTATATATTGGTCTTAATTGTAAATGAAAATATAATTTTAGAAGTAATTGATATTGAAATTTTGATGAATAAATTTGTATTTAAATATGCACGGAAATGTCACTAATTTTAAATTACATTTTGAAATGTATTTTGTTTTTTGTTGAATTTTATGCATTATATTTAGATAAAATCTTTTTTTATTACTTTTTCACTTTTCTCATACAATACAATAATCTTTTTTTTTTTAATTACTTTTTCACTTTACCGGGAAAACAAATTCCAGTGTTTGGTTTGTGGAAAAGGAATTACTGGGAATATGAATTCCATTGTTTGGTTGGATTTTGAATGGTAAGGAATTATGAATATAAAGACCAATATGCCCTTAGAAATAATGATTATATATACATGTGTAATTAATAAAGTTGGTTGAGGGTAAAATAGTCCAAAGCTTATACTTTCTTCCCACCTCCCTTGGAAAACAAAATACCTAACTCTACTAAGGAATTTGTTTTCCTTCTTCTTTGGGAAGTCAAATTCCATGGAAATCATTTTTCATCCAACCAAACAACATAATCTTTCATTTTCCTCAACTTTTTTGAAACCATTTTCCATGGAATTGATTTTCCATCCAACCAAACATGCCATTAGTCTATATGGATTTGGACTCAATAGGTCTTTTTGGATTATGTTTAGACTTCTATCTTTATATTTCATAGGTCTTTTTGGGTTATATTTCTTACTTTTATAAATAAATATCTCGTTGTATCATTATAGTGAAATTAGATTACATCTCGAAACAAAAATAGTGAAGATCCAAATTAAATTATTAGGCAAGACTCCTATTTTTAATGAAACGACCATGTTATCCTAAAAGTAAAGATTCCAAATGTTTTGTTTTCTTCCATTTCCTTCCCCCAAGACCTATTTGGCAGTTGTGGTTGTAATTCAACTACAACCTAATTTTTTGCGGAGCACAATGGCAAATTATACCGTGCACCATGGTGCACACAACAATGTGCACCACGTACGTAAACGACGTCATTTTGAGCATTGTAAACTAACCGTCCTTTTTTTTGGAAATCACGTTTCCCGTTTCGGTCGGTCTGTGCATTTATGTTAATATTCTGTGTATTCTAGGTAATTGTTATGTGTATTACAGGCAATCATTCTATGTATTCTAGATAATGATTATGTGTATTATAGATAATGAAACGACGTCGTTTTGGACCAGGAGTGCACATTGCTATGCGCACCGTGGTGCACGATATAACAATTGTTGTTTGGCTAGAGGGATTGCATGCATTCCCTCCTTTTGTGGAATTGAAATTCATAGGGTCCTCCTATGAATTCCAATTCGGTTTTGGATGGAAAGGGAAAAAACACGATGGATCGAAAAGATATTTTAATTTTTTTCCTTTCAATTCCCGATCAAAATTCCATTTTTGCCCACCAAAATAAGTAATTTATTCTTTTTTTTTTTTAATTCCACGTTATTGTTTACATGCATAATTATTCCCTGCATAGTTTTCAAAAAAAAAAAAAAAATTATTCCCTGCATAATTATTCATTTCCAATTCCTTCAATTCATTCTAAGCATACCCGTGCAAGTGTTTTGTTTTCTTCCATTTTTGTTACATACAGGACAATTTATTGCAAAGATTCCAAGTGTTTTCTTTCCAAAAGTTTTGTTTCCTTCCATTTTTGTTACAAGACAAATTATTACAAAGATTCCAAATGTTTTCTTTCCATTTTCTCACACAGTCACATGACAATGAACTGCAGCCTCTTGTACGTAATCAAGTGCCAGCACATACTCATTGCATGGACTCCAAAATCTTACTTCCTAAATTTCTCTTCAATGTGTCTGACAATGATATACTATTTTTTTTATGTGCCTCTAAATACAAATGTTTACATCAAAATTTTGTGTTAGAATAAAAAATGAGAATACATATAGTATTTTCTTAAAATTAATCCCCTCCCCTTCAACCTTTTCTCCTCCTTTACTACACACGTTAGAGATGATCTAATTCATTGGTTACGTTGGATGGACATTCGTTATTTGAACCAATACATACCATTCATACTCACACATACATTTTCAATTATGTAGTTGAAACAAATAAAATCACATTAAATTCAAATACAGATACAAATGCATAAATAAAAATACAAAATTTGAGTGTGGATATGAATAATGTTAATTGGATTATTTTGAACATTTGAATTTTCTTGTTTCCTATTTGAAGACATATTGAGATGAATTGTAAATTAAATAAAGAAATTTTAAAGAGAAAAAAAAAATTATAAAGAAAATTTGAGTGTTTAAGATATATATAAAAATAGAAACCAAAAGAAAACAAAAAAAAAGTAATTTAAAAAATATTTACTCCTCAACGGTGAGGAGGAAAAAACAGTAAAAAATTTTCCTCCTCAACAGTCAACGGTCAACCGTCATGTTGAATGACCGTTGAGGAATTTAAAAAACAAATCTTTTTTAAGTACAGAGACTAGAGAGTGAATCCATGGCGCGTGCACGACACGCACGTCAGTGGTGAATGGTGAGTGGCGCGTGCATGCACGCGCCACGATCTTCATAGGCCTTTCTTCTTCGGGATAAAATGAATGGGGTGCTTTCTTTCTTCATCCCCTCCAACCCTTTTCTTCTTTAAATGCTGGAAATGTCCTAATTCTTCACTCCCAGAAAGCAAGCAAGCAAGCAAGAAAAAGAAAATGAAAGAAGCCGTGGAGCTATTTTTCTTCCCAGCACTAGGAATGGGGCACCTCTTATCCGCAGTTGAAATCGCAGAGCTCCTTATCCACAGAGACCACCATATCTCCATCACCATCTTCATCTTGACACCACCTTTCGACCTCAAAATCACCTCTTTCATCCAATCCCAAACCCCGGAAAGTCGACTGAAGTTCGTGACACTCCCATTGGACGAGTCGATCTCCATCGACCCCGCCAACATTCCGGCCCCCTCGATGATCCCCATAGACTCTTTCAAGCCTCGAGTCCGAGAATGCGTCAAAGAAACCATCCGTAGCGTCCGCCTGGGCGGGTTCGTGATCGACATGTTCTCCACGGCCATGGTTGACGTGGCGGACGAGTTTGGAGTTCCGACCTACGTGTTCTACACCTCCGGGGCCGCCGTGCTCGGCTTCCTGCTACATATGCAGAGAATGACCTTGGAAGGTTTTAGAGGGTGCGAGAGGGATCTCAATATCCCGACTTACGTCAACCCTTATCCTTCCAAGCTGTTCCCCTCTTCTCTGCTGGATAAACACGGGTTCGCGATGTTCCTCGCCATGTCCGAACGGATTAGTGGGACAAAGGGTGTTATTGTGAACACCTTTCTCGAGCTCGAATCCCACGCAATCAAGGCCCTCTCCCACGACCCGAACTCCCCGCCTGTGTACCCTGTGGGACCCATACTAAACCTGGCCGGCCCGGGTGAAGGTAGCCAACGGATTTTGGAATGGCTGGACGAGCAGCCGGAGGGTTCGGTCGTGTTCCTTTGTTTCGGGAGCGAGGGATACTTCCCGGAGGAGCAGGTGAAGGAGATTGCTATTGCTTTAGAGCGTAGCGGGCAGAGGTTCCTGTGGGTACTGAGGCGTATGCCCGAAAAGGGTTCTCTTATTCCCGGGGAATACACCAATCCCAGAGAAGTCTTGCCGGATGGATTCTTGGAAAGGACGCAAGGAGTAGGGAAGGTCATTGGGTGGGCCCCCCAGGCGGCCATATTGAGCCACCCAGGAGTCGGGGGCTTCGTTTCACATTGCGGGTGGAATTCGACGCTCGAGAGCATCTGGTTCGGGAAGCCAATAGCGGCCTGGCCTATTGCCGCGGAGCAACAAGCCAATGCGTTTGAAATAGTGAAGGAGATAGGAATAGGGGTAGATCTTAAGATGGATTACAAGAGGGATTTCAAGGATGCAACTAAATTTTCTGAAATGGTGAGGGCGGAGGAGATAGAAAGGGGAATCAGGAGTGTTATGGATCCTCTAAATCCCATTAGGTTGAAGGCCAAAGAAATGAGTGAAAAGAGCAGATCAGCCATAGTGGAGGGTGGCTCATCCTACACTAATGTTGGGCGGTTCATCCAGGATGTCTTCGGCAACATCAATTAATATTTAGTCTTGGTTTTGAACCAATCATTAATTTTCTTCTAGCTTTTAGAGTTCACAATGTTATGATGTTAGTAAGGTTAAAAAATAAAAAACTTTGTACTATCAACTAGAGAGTCTTGCGCAAGTAATGGTTGATTGGTTCTTTGTTTAAATATTGGTGTTTGTTTAGAGAGCAATACTACATCTAGCTACTCCTATTTTATATAGGGTGCCGGCACTTCCTCTGTCAAGTTTCAAGCCTTTGTCTCTTTCTCCGAATATTACCTACTGAATTAGTGAAGAATATCCAAGAGCTCTCCGCGTGTATTCAATCGAATTGTTGGTACATTTCTTTAGGATTGATATCAATGAAGAGTTGGACAACTAGAGTGATGCCACAAATGTAGGAACGCTGTTTCCGAACTGGGTTACCAAATTGCCTGAGTCATTACCATTTCTTGTACTCTTTACAATTCTGGCAATTAGCTCTCCGAACTACAAACCGAATCATCATAGCTATAGTTCTCTATAAGTTTTACACGATTAATTAACTATCTAGCCTGATCCTATGGAACTTAACAAATAAGTTCAATCCATAAGATCACGGCTTTACGCATTAGTAAAGTAATTGAATCAAGCGCGAATTTCAAAGTGTCATGGAAACCAGTAACTAAGTAGAAATCTTCAAGGAAGAGTTACATAATAAAAGTAGTGCAAGAGC
>CM008331.1:35564026-35574849 GCA_002525835.2 Ipomoea batatas
CAGTAATTGAATGGTAACCTTAAGAAAAATGTTTGAATCGTAAAAGATTAGATTTTATCATGTCAAATTGAAAATATTTTTGTCTTAAAGCAATTATAAAGTGTGGAATGTATTATACTTCCAAGATATTCATAAATCAACTAATTTTTTTTAATTTTATTTAAATTTCTTTTATGTCAATTTTAAGGACCAATCCACATTTTCATTTTCACTTCTAATTCTTGATTATCAAATTTAGTTCCATTAACTTTTTTAATGGAATAAGTTTAGTCTAAAATGGATTAAGTAACCCGACTCACTTTTTTTTGAATCCTATTGATTTTATTAAAAAGTACTATATGTTCTATAATTTTTTTATCTGTTACAACCCAAAGAATTAATACCTCACTATCGGGGTTCAATCCTGTGACATTCCCTCAAGGAAAGCCAAAGAAGTGCAAGATGTTTATATAGAAACATGGCTCACATGTTTATGCAGAAAGGTAAATTAAAATATGATGAAATGGTGATACAAAAGTGATAATTTGAACTAAATTTGATTGGTTTGAATTGTTGAATGACTAAATTAGTGAGTAGTGAAACTAAAAGTAAAAATTTGTTTTACCAAAAGTGATTAATTATATATCGGAGTTAATTCTATTTTTCGTCCTAGATTTATAGGTGACAATCCACTTTTAGTTCCTTTTTATTAGAACATTCTCATTTAATCCTAGTATTATTGTGGCATGACTATTTTTAGTCCTCCTTCATAAAATTGTTGAAATGTCGTTAAATACAAAGACATTTCAATATTTTTTTTATACAAAGTAGATTGAATTGCTATAATTTTTATGTTTTTTTTTTTTTGAAAAAGTTCATAATTGAAGACCGAAATATCTTTGTATTTAATGATATTTAAACTACTTTATTGATAAATGACCAAAAATGGTCTTGTCACAATAATACTAGGACAAAATATTGGCGTTCTAAAAAAAGGATTCAAAGTGGATTGCCACCTATAAATTTTGACAAAAAATAGAATTAACTCTTATATATTGTAGGATAATAGAGTACTTTTAGCTTGCGCTCATGCTCAGCTAAAGGGATAAGGGAAGAAATGAATTGTAATTTCGTGAGAAAAGAATAACTTAAGAATAAAGTGAGAATTCAAATTACATTGTTTGGCAGCCAAGAATATAATTTTTGAAAATGGAAAGGAAAGGACTAAAATGCCCTGAGTAATAATAATAACCACCTAGGGTAATGTTGTAATTTCATTGTTTTTAAACTTTCTATTCACCACCTAATTACAATTTATTGGGGGAAGCTATGAATTTCAATTCCACAAGAATTATAAAATTTTCAAATCAAACAATGTAATTGTATTCAGCAAAAAATTATACTATTGTTGTATTACAACTACAGCCTATATGAAACAGCTCCTAAAGATGATATTGTGGCGTTGGTTGCAGTAATAATAATAATAATTATAATAATATATATAGGTTGGAGGGAAGCAGAGGAGGGCAGTAGTGGAGGCTAAGCTGAAGGTGGCCATTAATGGATTCGGAAGGATTGGAAGGAACTTCTTAAGGTGCTGGCATGGAAGGAAGGATTCTCCCCTTGACGTCATTGCCATCAACGACACCGGAGGTGTCAAGCAGGCCTCTCACCTTCTCAAATACGACTCCACCCTCGGCATCTTCGACGCCGACGTCAAGCCCGTCGGCGACGACGCCATCTCCGTCGACGGCAAGGTCATCAAAGTCGTATCCAGCCGCAACCCTCTCAACCTCCCTTGGGGGTGGGTAATCTTTTTATTAATTTTGATTTGAATCACTACTTTTGATTTGATTTGATTTTTTACACTATATGGTATGTATGTATGTGTGCAGGGAAATGGGAATCGATTTGGTTATCGAGGGAACTGGTGTTTTCGTGGACAGAGAAGGCGCCGGAAAACATATCGAGGCCGGAGCGAAGAAGGTCCTGATCACAGCCCCGGGAAAGGGCGACATCCCCACCTACGTTGTGGGCGTCAACGCCGACGCTTACAGCCCCGATGAGCCCATCATCAGCAACGCCTCTTGCACCACCAACTGCCTTGCTCCTTTCGTCAAGGTCCTTGACCAGAAATTTGGTAATAATCCCCTCACTTGTTAGATCAAATATCTATCACTTAAACTATGGCTAATAGGAATGATGCAACTTTAATTTTTTTTTTTTTTTTTTTTAGACAGTCATCATATTTTACAAATCCAATAATTCTTTCAGTCACTAATTGGTAAACTTATCATTTACCATTTTTGCCCAATAATCCTTTAGTCACAAATTGATGGACTTGATCTTTTACGGAACTCTGTCCAACAATCTTTCTAGCCATCCATTAATGGACTTGACCTCAAATTGAAAACTTAGCACAGTCTCGGCTTAACAGTCTTCTAATCACCAATTGATGGACTTGACCTTTTACCAGCATTTGTCCAACAATCCCCTACTTACCAATTGATGAACTTGACCTTTTACCGACCTCCGTCCAACAATCTCTCAAACCAATTGATGGACTTTGACCTTTTAATTCCATAGTCATCAATTGATGAACTTGCCTTTTACTGGCCTAGGCCGAACAATTTCCCAAACCAATTGATGAACTTACTCTTTACCAGTCTATACACAATAATCTCCTAACCACTAATTGATAGATTTGATCATTTAAGATAAAATCCCTTAATTACAATTAATTGACTTGACCCTTTACCACTTACCTTTTGCATAACACCGCTTTAATTAATTCTTTTTTAAAAAATAAATTGCAAATCTATCTCTCCTGGATTGATTATGTTAATCCTTTGAGATTACTATACGACACAGGCATCATCAAGGGCACCATGACTACAACTCACTCCTACACCGGCGACCAAAGGCTGCTGGACGCCAGCCACAGGGATCTCCGACGTGCAAGAGCCGCCGCGCTCAACATTGTCCCAACCTCAACCGGAGCCGCCAAGGCCGTCGCTCTTGTCCTCCCCAGCCTGAAGGGCAAGCTGAACGGCATCGCCCTCCGAGTCCCCACCCCCAACGTCTCCGTCGTCGACCTCGTCGTTCAGGTCTCCAAGAAGACCTTCGCCGAGGAAGTTAACGCCGCCTTCAGGGAATCCGCCGCCAACGAGCTGGACGGCATCCTCTCCGTCTGCGACGAGCCCCTGGTGTCCGTCGACTTCAGATGCAGCGATGTGTCGTCCACGGTGGACGCGTCTCTCACCATGGTCATGGGAGACGACATGGTTAAGGTTATTGCCTGGTACGACAATGAGTGGGGTTACTCGCAGAGGGTTGTGGATCTTGCTGACATTGTTGCAAATCAATGGAAATAAATTATTGGTCCAAATGCCGGCCTCCTCTCAAAGTATTAGCATATATAACTTTTGTACTATGTATGTAGATTGTTTCTTTAATTTCCTTCTTACTCCAAACTGTACTGTACTGAGAATTCCTCAAAACAATTTTTCATCCCAGTATATTATTGGAGCTTAATTCAAATATATAAAAACTTCAATTCCTTTAATTTGGAAGGTTTAATATATAATGATACATCTTTTGTTGAATGATCTTAGCATAATAAAACTTAGGTCGGGTTTGGTTTGCACATGGGAATGAGAATAGGAATCAAATACTTGGTAATAGTAATGGATTCTGGTAAAAATATTTTACATGTTTGGTAGTAGGGTGGAATTGGAATGACTACCAATAAAATTGATGCATGTTTGGTTATGTATAACTCTATAATAATGAGAATAAATATTTTAAAAAAAAAACAAAAACAAAAAATCAAACAATTGATCTTAATATAATGACATTCAAACAATCAATATGAACAAAAAATTCAAAACAAAAATTTAAAAGTACTAATATTCAAACTTAAAAATTAGATTAGTAAAGAATGATACCTTTTTTAATTAGAAAATTAAATTTTTAATTGAAGGAATAATCAAATCCCATAGTTATGTTTTAAAAAATCATTAATCAAACACTAACTATAATTTTAGCTCTCATTCTTAATGTGTAAACCCATGAATCAAACACCCCATAATCTATCTGCCGGATTGAAGGAGTAAATACAATGCAAATCCAGAAACAACCAGCAGGAGTAAAGAAAAAGAACATAGGAGACAAACATTAGCAGGAAAAAAGTATTGGCGTATTGCTACTCATTTGAGTTGACTCCTACTTCATAGCTTAGACTAGATTCATATTAGCAGTATCACAGGGCATCTCTCTGTTAATTTGAATGCTGAAATAATATTTCATTATATTATGATGGTCAAATAGGGGAGGGAGCCAAGACAAAAAATTTGGGAGATAATGCAATCATTATATCAGGGACCATAGTTTAGTTATAAGGTATATAATAAAATTCAATAAATTAAATATTCAGTATATTAAAAATGAATAATTATCCATAATCTATGACACTTAATGTTGGGATGGAATTTTATGCGTCTCTTCCTCCTGGCTGCAGAAGTCATGCCACTTAACACGCCCCCGCAAGATTGAGGCTCTATCAGCGAGCCCAAGCTTGCACCGGAACGTAGCGAACAAACGTAAACTAAGAGGTTTAGTGAGAAGATCAACAACCTGCTCAGTCGAACAAACATAACGAATGCGCAGAGAGCCCGAAGTAACTGTTCTCGCACAAAAAAGTAGTCAAGTGCCAAGTGCTTCATATGCGAGTGAAAGACCGGTTTTTTTGCACAGATATGAAGCACTCAGGTTGTTAGTGATTAGCAACGGTGTAGATTGCTGGCGAACCCCAAGCTCACGCAACAAACTCTGAATCCACATAACTTCAACAGCAGAATTGGCAAGTGCCCAGAACTCGGCCTCCGTGTAGGAACGTGAAACTGCACGCTGTTTTGTAAACTTCTAGGAAACGAGATTCGAGCCAAAGAACACACAATAGGCCGTGGTAGAACGTCCCCCATCACGAACACCCACCCAGTCAGAGTCCGAGTAAGACACAAGAGTGAGTGGACAACCACGCCTGAAATATAGACCAAAGTGTAGGATACCCTTCAGATAGCGCAGAACCTGCTTCACAGCTTGCCAGTGACCCTCAGTTGGAGACACCATAAATTGTTCAAGCGGTTCACTATAAAAGAAATATACGGCCTTGTAATCGCCAGGTACTGCAAACGACCAAAAGCCCGGCGGTAGGAAGTGGAGTCAAATGGCGTGGCATCTATATGGAAATCAGCTGATGGACACATCGGAGTAGATACCGGTTTCGCCCCCGTCATATTAAACTGCTCCAGAATATCGACCGCATACTAGCTTTGTGACAAAAACACGCCAGATGCAGTAGACACTACCTCAACACCTAAAAAATGGTGTAAAGGTCCCAAATCCTTCAAAGAAAAGCGGTCCGCAAGTTGCTGGATAAAGGCTGCGGTGAATGCTTCATTATCTCTTATTACAATTATGTTATCGACATAGACTAGAAAGTACAAAGTAACACTACTGGTGCAATAAATAAACAAGGAAGTGTCTGCTACAGATTTCTTAAAACCAATAGAAACCAAAAAAAAATCAAAAAATTCAATATACTAAGTCCTCGAGGTCTGTTTTAAACCATAAATTGCCTTTTTTAATCAACAAACATAATCCGGCCGCTTTTCGTCAATGAAACCTGCCAGTTGTTGCATGTAGACTTCTTCATACAACGTGCCATTCAAGAAGGCATTGCTGACATCCAACTGTCGTAACGCCCATCCCTGTGACAAAGCTACACTCAGAATGACACGAACAGTGACTAGCTTAACTACTAGATTAAAAGTCTCAAAGTAGTCACGGCCCGGTTCTTGTAGAAAGCCCTTGGCAACCAGCCGGGCTTTGAACCAATCGATAGAGCCATCTGCATTGCGCGTCACCCTGAACACCCACTTGCAGCCGACAACATTGTTATTGACCCGAGGAACTAACTTCCAGATGCAATTCCTCACTAATGCAACAAACTCGTCTGTCATAGCAGCCAACCATAAATCATCTTTCAAAGCATGGTTGACAGCACGTGGTTCAATTGAAGAAGCAACAGGAGGTGAAGTCGTGAGATTAATGAACTTATCTCCATAATACTTGGGATTCAGTCATCGTGGCCTAGAGGACCTCTACAATGGAATAGCCCCCGCCTATTGATCAATAGAGGATGTCGCCATAAAATCCACCAAACCAGCAATTGACGTTGTCTCTTTAGCAGGTGCTGCTTCCACCAGTGGAACTGCCGGCTCTTCTCGTCGCGGATGATTCCTAGTCGGCAGAAAAGCTACAGCAACCACGGGCATCGATGAGCAAGGTGTTGAGGACCGTCTAGTGGGCATGGAGGACACAAACGATTTTGAAGTAGTGGGATGAAGCACTGGGTGAATCTGTGACACACCGCCAGTCGAGGTTGCCACTAGAGCCTCCATAGGCAGTGTTGGTTGAGCTGTGGCTGGTAGGGAAACCGAATTTATGGTCGACGCTATAGCCACTGCTGGTAGAAAAGCGACACAATGAGTTTCTAGTGGTTGTAAAATAGCAATACCTGCATCGCAAGGGGTAGGAGAAGGCAGAGGTTCATCCGAACTCAAATACTGGGGCATGGATGAGCGTGCATCAGACACTGGACAACGACTCAAGTTATGATTGGGAAACTCATTGGTGACAAACGCAGCATGACGCGAGACATATATTCAATAACAGATCATAGATGGAAATGGTTTAAGGTACTTAAACCTATCCCCTACACTTGATTTATACTCCCTCCGTCCCATTTTGGTTGTCTGGTTCGTTTAACGAGGCTTGACTGAAGTTATTTTTAATCCAATTTTTCGTGATATTAAGTTTAGTATTAATATATAAAATTTATATATTTAGAAACTACATCAAAAGTACTATTAAACACAAAAAAATAAATTTAAAAATAATAAAAAATTACTAAAGAAAATAAGCAATGAAGAAAGAGTTGGTTTGACCAATGAATAGTAAATAGGACAGGTAAAATGGGACGGAGGGAGTAACAAATAACTACAATGTGAATATATATTTAATAATATTTGATATAATTTCTAGAATTGTCTAGGCGCTTTAGATGGAACATTCTTTACAATAAAAGTGCCATCAGAAGATAAACCTAGATATCGATCTCGAAAGTGTGAAATTGCAACAAATGTATTAGGTGTATGTACACCTAATATGCAATTTGTCTATGTTCTTCCAGGATGGGAAGGATCTGTAGCAGACAGTAGAGTTCTTCGGGATGCATTATCTAGAAGGCATCCACTTAAGGTCCCTAATGGTAAGTATTATAATATTCAATTTCAAATATGATGTAATATAATATGCATACTATAAAATTATGTTTATAGGTTGTTACTATTTAGTTGACGGAGGATATGCTAATAGTGAGGGATTTTTGGCACCATTTAGAGGTCAAAGGTACCACTTAAATGAATGGCATCAAGGTCATCAACTGACAACTCCTCAAGAGTTTGTTAATAAGAAATATGCAGCTGCTTGCAATGTCATAGAACGGACTTTTGGTTTATTAAAAATGAGATGAGCTATACTTAGAAGCCCATCATTTTATCCTGTTAGAATACACAACAGAATTATACTTGCAGGTTGTTTGTTGCATAACTTTATTAGAAATGAGATGAATGTTGATCCTATGAAAGATGAATTGGTATAAGGTAACGAAATAAATGAAGATGATGATATTACATAAATAGCGTCTTCAGAAGTTTGGAATAATTGTAGGACAAAATTAGAAAATGACATGTTCAATGAATGGATAGCATCTAGAAATTAAGGACATGTACATTGATGTGTTTTATTGTTTTATTTTATTTATTTATTTATTTATTTTGTAATGTGGTTTATGAACAATGTTATGTATTTAATAAATGTATTTCTATTTGTAGTTAAAAATGTCTTCTGACCCTACATTTGCAACCATTGGCTCTCAAAGTGCTAAGCAAACAAAAAGAAAGTGGACACCCGAAGAAGACATTATATTAGTGTCTTGTTTGACCGAAATGCATAATGTAGGGAAATATAGTTCCAATACAGGGTTTAAGACAGGTTATTTATTAGAACTTGAAAGAATGATTTTGAAAAAAAATACCAAATTCTACCATAAAAGCTAAGCCATATATTGAGAGTAGAATTAAAACTTTGAAAAAAGAACGGGACATTATTCATGATATGGTGTAAGGTAAAGACACTAGTGAGTTCGGTTGGAATGAGCAAAAGCACATGGTTTATGCTGAAGATGCAATTTGGGAATCATACTTAATTGTAAGTATTTACCATTTGTTTTACTTCCATTTATTTTTAATAATGTATACGTACTAATAATTTATTTTATATGTTTATTATAGAGTCATAAAGAAGCTACACCTTTTAGAACAAGAAGTTTTAGGTTTTATAATGAGTTATCTACAATATTTCTAAAAGATGCACAGCCAGCGGATGATGTAGTTGAAGAAATACAAGCTGAAGAACAAAATGATATAAGAGTTGATACAGATGATATTGCATTTGTTGGTTTGGATGATTTTGATTTCATGAGTACACAGGTTGAACCACTAAATGGTGGAAGAAAAAGAAGCAATTCAAGTAAGAGAAAAATGAGTAATGATGAAGCTATCGAGATATGTGCTGAGAGTATGCTTAATGCTGCGAAGCTAATAAGCAATACAATGTCAGAAGTTGGTAAGAACTTGTCTGATGGCCTTCAATATGATCGTGATATGGATATGTTTCAGAAGCTTGATCGTGTATTACAAGAGGTTGATGGTTTGACTTTAGATGAAATGGACCTTGTTTCGTTAAAGGTCACCGATCATCCTAATAAAGTGACTTTTTTTCTCAGTCTTGATCCTAATCGAAGACTACAGTGGATCAAAAGATTTCTTGCTGGCTATTAATCATTATTCATATTTATATTTTATGAACATTGCTACTATCATTGAATTGTTTTCAGTATCTATACTATATATAAAAACAAAATCCTCACTTTAAGCTTCCCGCCCAAAACAGTCTTACAATATTTAGGATGCGATTATTTCCTATTCGTTGTACAATTCTACATTACAATTCCTCACTTTAGGCTTCCCGCCCAAAACAGTCCTACAATATTTAGGATGCAATTATTTCCTATTCGTTGTATAACTCTACATTACAATTCCTCACTTTAAGCTTCCCGTCCAAAACAGTCCTACAATATTTAGGATGTGATTATTTCCTATTCGTTGTATAATTCTACATTACAATTCCTCACTTTAAGCTTCCCGTTCAAAACAGTCCTACAATATTTAGGATGCGATTATTTCCTATTCGTTGTATAATTCTACATTACAATTCCTATTGTATCACAATTCTACATTACAATTCCTATCATACTACAATTCTATACAACCTTATATAAATCTCTAGTCCTATATTGTGAACTTTAAAGTGAGGAATTGTAATGTAGAATTATACAACGAATAGGAAATAATCACATCCTAAACATTGTAGGACTGTTTTGGACAGGAAGCTTAAAGTGATGAATTGTAATGTAGAATTATACAACGAATAGGAAATAATCGCATCCTAAACATTGTAGGACTATTTTGGGCGGGAAGTTTAAAGTGAGGATTTTTTTTATATATAGTATAGATATAGATAGTAAAGATTATTCGGCGGTCAAGCGTCGGCTATAGGAAGCTTAGCTGCTGCTTCGGCAGTACCAGTCCAGCTTCAGACGGAGGGACCGCGATGCTACTTCGACGCCGGTTTCTGCTCATCTTCTCAGCGAGCTACTTTCGGGGCAGTGCTTCTAATGGCGGATGGAGATTTCGTGGCAGCCTGTGCAGGACCATCCTCAATCTGTTACTCACCATTAATGGCCGAAGCAGCTGCTGCCAAGGAAGCACTATCTTGGCTACGAGACAAGGGCATATCATCCGTGGCGGTTTTCACTGATTGCTCCCAGCTCCGGTCACACCTTACGTCGGCGTCGGCTATTCGTTCACATGCAGGATTTGCCATTGAAGCAAGCAGGGCGTTACTTTCTTCTTTTAATAATTGCACGATCAATTTGGTTTCTAGATCATCAAATGTCATAGCTCATACTTTAGCGGCTGCGGCCGCTTCGCAGGTTAGTATTTTGTACTGGGACTCTGTCCCTCCTGACGCTATTTCTGCTCTCGTTAATTAATCATATGGCATTTTTGCTTTCAAAAAAAGATAGTAAAGATTATTCACTAAAACATAAGAAATTTTTGTTATAATTATCGATCTGTCAAAGTAGTGTCAAACTCTCTGCTAAAAGTCTCTAATGACCCAATCAACTTAGGACATTATTGCACATGCTTAACGGTCAAATTGAGTACTTGAACCTTAAGTAAGGTCTCCCTAACTTTATATAAATGGTATATCTTACCTTTTTTTTTTTTTTTTTTGAAATAATGGTATATCTTACCTTGAGGAAGGGGCTTCTAACTTCTAAGTATCATTCTATTTTTTAGTTATATTCTCAATTCTCTTGTTAACACTTACAGGGCGTTTGGTTGGAGAGAGGGAATTTGGTGGGAAAAGAATTGTAATTCCATGGGAAAAGAATAATGCGGGAATAAAGTGGGAGTTTAAATTCCAGTGTTTGGTATGCGAGAATATAATTACTGAGAATTTCAATTCCAATGTTTGGTATACATGGGAATTGAGAGGGAATAAGTAATATAAAGTCGAAAATGCCCATTGTTGTTGTTGTTATTTATTTATTTATTTATTATTATTATTATTATTATTATTATTATTAACAA
>CM008331.1:35693254-35710352 GCA_002525835.2 Ipomoea batatas
CCGCTAGAGTTGTTAGTTGAAAACTCTCACCACTCTGCCTCAAGAGTTTCACGATTCGTATTCGCTGAATCTCGGGTTGTACACTCTACCAAGAAATCTGCCAAGGCTTGACCTTTCACCGCAGGTCGGGGCTTATATTCAATTGCAAATTGGGTCAACATCATTGCCCATTTTATCAAGCGTCCTGAAGAAGCTGAGGTTCGGAGTACTACTCCTATCGGCTGATATATTAAGACATGGATCTTTTGTACTTGAAAATATGGAGCTAACTTCTTCGCCGCCAGAAATAAGGCGTATACTACCTTCTCCATCCAAGAATACTTGACCTCAGGCCCTTGAAGGGCATGGCTGATGTAGTACACGGGTCGCTGTGCTCCCGTATCATCAGGTTGGCATAAAACAGCACTAACGGCTCGGTTGGAAGCCGCCAGATATACTTCCAAATCCTCCCCCAGCTCGGGTTTGGATAATATGATCGGAGACATGAGGTGTTCTTTCAAACTTTGAAAAGCAGCTTGACATTCCTCATCACATACGAACCCTGCCGACTTCTTCAACACTTTAATGAATGGGTGAGCTCGGTCGTCGAGTTTTGAGAGAAAACGACTAAGAGCTGCCAATCATCCCGTCAATTGTTGGACCTCTCTAATGCTGGTTGGAGGTTGCATATCCAGAATGGCTTTGATCTTAGCAGAGTTCGGCTCGATTCCGCCCTTGGTCATTAAGTACCCGAGGAACTTTCCGGTCTGAACGGCAAAAGTACACTTCCCGGGATTTAGCCTTAGGCGGAATTTTCGCATTATCTCAAAGCAGTTGTGCAAATGTCCAGCATGGTTGGAATGTTTGGAGCTTTTCACTAGCATATCGTCGATGTAAGCCTCCATCGACTTCCCAAGCAAATCTCCGAACACGGTGTTGATCATTCTCTTATAGGTCGCTACTCCAGCGTTTCTCAAACCGAATGGCATCACTTTGTAGCAATACAAGCCATCTGGGGTAATGAAGGCAGTTTTACTCTCATCCTACTCGCCCATCATGATCTGATGGTAGCCTTTAAATGCGTCCATGAAGCTCATTAACTCGGTGCCCACAGTCTCATCCACCATCTGATGGATGCTTGGAAGAGGGTAGGGATCCAACGGGCATGCCTTATTCAAATCGGTGTAGTCGACGCACCTGCGCCAAGCCGGGGGCTTAGGAACTACCACCCAATCAAGATAAGATACCTCCCGGATGTGACCAGCTGAAGCCAGCGCCCTTACTTCCTTCCTCACAAATTCACGTCGGTCAGTTGATAGGTGCAGTTGTTTCTGTTTCCCAAGTTTCGTCGTCGGGCTGACGGACAAGTGATGGAAAATTACCGCACGGTCGATGCCAGGCATGCCACTCGGACCCCAAGCAAAAATGGCTGCATATTCCCTAAGCACAGTCAGGATAGAATCCTTCAACTAAGGACTCAAGGCCTGCCAATCTTAACTTTCCGATCAGGGCATGAATCTAAAAGGATCACCTCTTCAACGCTTTCAGATGGCTCAGGTTGTTCTTTTATGCCTTCATCTTTCCTTTTGCAAATCATATTAACTCTAGATGTACCAGTTTCTTGCTTTTGAACGGCTCGAAGTAACAACGTCGTGCCGACCTCGGATCCCCTCTCACGACTCCTACCCCTTCAGGAGTGTGGAACTTCATACATACATGCGGCATGGAGATTATGGCTCCAAGCTGAGCAATTTTGGGCCTGCCTAAGATCGCGTTATGAATGCACGCCAAATCTACAACAATAAATTCCATTTCCACGGTCAAGACCTTGGGATAGGTACCGACCTCTACCGGCAACCTGACGAGTACTTCAGGGTGGATGGTATCTCCCGTAAAACTGGATAAGGGGGTCCGTACCGGGGTCAAGACGGTTGGATCGATCTTTAACTTTCTGAAAACATCCATGTATAACACGTTGACACTGCTACCTGTGTCAACCATCACCCTTTGGACCTAAACCCCCGCTATATCTATGGTGACCACTAGTGCATCCGTCGGTCGAACGACTCCTGCTAGTATATCCTGCTCAGTGAATGTGATCAGTTCTACTTTTTGCCTCTTTTCTGACCTTCCCGAGTCGATCAACCCAACAGGTAAATCTTAGGCGCATACCCTTCAATCGTCGGTATTGTCCCTTCTAGGATCTCCAAAGATGACATGGATGGCCTACTTTGATCCTATCGACGGCAATTCTCGATCATGGTCGGGGTACTTATCCTTTTTGTTCTTCTTTGACATTTAAAAGAATTTCTTCCATAGTCGCCGACGACTCTTTCTCTTTTCAGCAAATTGGGCTAATTCGCCCGATCTCAAAAGATCCTCAATCAGACCTTTTAAAACATGGCACTCTTCTATACCATGGCCCCTATTCCTGTGATATGCACATGATTTATCTTTGTACAGCCTGTCTCTCGCCGAAGTCAGTAGTTGGATCATATTATAGACTTGGGCGTACTCTAATACCTCAGCCACTGGTCGAGTCAACGGCGTGTTTTAGATCGGGTTGTGGTCGCGGTCCTTTCACCTTTGTTCCAGAATCCGTCTCTGGTCTTTTCGGCCTTGTCCTGTTTCTTGCATCCGCTTCGCCGTGTTCGCCTCAAATGCAATGGCATGATCAGTCATCCGCCGCAACACCTCCTCATAGGTGTCGAGCTGTTTGAGAATAAGGTCTTGGTACAACGACCCTGCTCGAAGTGAAGGGAGTAGTAAATTGATTGCGGTGCGATCATCTAAAAGCTCTATCTCCGCTATGGCAAACTTCCAGCGCTTGATGAAAGCGGACAATGGCTCGCCTTCTCTTTGTTTTGCGTTCTCGAGGTAAGTAAAGTTCTTTTTAGCAGCCTTGGAGATTGCAAACCGGTGGGTAAACCTCCTCGCCAGGTCGGGGAAATTAGTTATCAATCCCAGCTCTAGAGACTTGAACTAGTAGCCAGCTCGCTCCGATAAAGTGGGGTAGAAGGCATGACACATGACGGCATCTGAAACTCCCATCATCAACATGTTTCCGTAATACGAGTTGACATGTTCTTCTGGGTCAGTCCGCCCAGTGTAATCTTTACTTCCTTGAACCCGAAGATCAATCAGATACGATTGATCCATGACATCTTGGGTGAATGGTGTGACACCCCAACTTTTCACAAGCTGAGATAGCTAAACTTTAAACATAAAAGTTGCCTATCTCAACTATCAAGCAATAACAAGAGTCATTATTATTATTAATCAATCAATAATTATTATTAATCTTATTTTTAAAGTTTTCCAAATAAATTTCTTATCTAATAAATTCTCATATCACTATATAAATCATGCAATCATTCACCCAATTTCACATCTTTCACTATAGCTTAGCACTTTAGCCTCATACCAAAAAAAAATTAAAAAAATCTACCTATAATGGCCCCTATTTTTGTTGCACTAAATAAGATAAACGTCTACAATACTGCGTGGGCAGTAAAAGTACGATTGATTCGTCTTTGCGAAATCAAGAACAACCGAGGAGCAACCTTAGAATCTGTGCTGGAAGATGTGGAGGTATATGTTCTTGACATACATACATACATATATATGTATGTATGTATGTATGTATGTATGTATATATATATATGTATATATACGTATACATATACATATATATATATATATGTATATATACATATATATACATAGACATATACATATACATGATATATATATAATTATGTATATATATATATATGTATATATACATATATATACATAGACATATACATATACATGATATATATACATATACATATACATATACATATACATATACATATATATACATAGACATATACATATACATGATATATATATACATATGTATATATATACATATATATATATATATATATATATATATATATATATCTATTTATTTGTTTTGATATGAACTAATTGAATCATAGTATATTTTTTTGTTGTTTCTTTTTAGGCTCTGATATGAATTCCCAATTCTTCTGTCTTTCTTTATTATTTTTTAGTTTTTGAATTTATGTTTGTTATATAAAAGAGTACACTGTTAGTAGTTTACCCTAATCTCAATTGTGTATATATGTAGTAGTATAATTACTAATTTTTTCTGTTCATAACATGTGATTTTTGCTCATTAGACTTGAGGTTGCCCTTTAAATTTCAAAGAAGACAATTTCCATTAATTGTCTCATATGCAATGATGATTAATAAGAGTAAAGGACAATCGCTTTCTCATGTAGGCCTATTCTTGAAAAATCCTGTCTTTAGTCATGGACAATTATATGTTACAATTTCCAGGGTCACTACTCTAGAGGGGTTGAAAATATTCTTCAACCGCAAACATTGTATATAAGAAAGTTTTTCAAAATTTGTAAATATTTGACTTATTCTAAAATAATATTTTAATATTATAGTTGTTATTAAATTTATTATCTTCATTATTTTCTAAAGCAAATTTACTATAGTAGTAATGAAAATCATTATGGTTTAATTTCAAGTATTTTTAATTCCAGACTATTGTCTAATTTTTTTTAACCCTTCAAACATATTTATTATACAAAAAAAAAATTTATGGGAACAAAACTGTTTTAAATCAGGTAATCCCATATTTATATTCAGTTTGATTCCAATTGTCTTTTCACATCTTAATGATTTTTAAAATTATTTACACTTTTTTCCCATATTTATTTAAACAGTAAGAAAATTACATACCGAGACATATATTATTCATACTTTTGCACTTATCTTATCATTGCCCTAAGGTATACACTAAAAAAATATTACAATTATTTATTGTTTATAATTTAACCTTTAATTTTATTATTTAAATATCTAATAGAAAAATATTATCCGTGCATCGCTCGGGTAATTTACTAGTACATTTTTATAACTCATAATGTACATTATTCTAAAGTATAATATATATTATTCTAACTCATAAAATAAATACAACATGTTTGTTTCACGGAATGAATTTTAAGGGAAGTTTCATTATTTTAACACTAAAGTACAACATTATGAGTGAATTCTAACTCTAAAGTATAAAATACATCATCTTACCACAGAATGAAGTTTCATTATTCTAACAAATACAACATGTTTGTTTCACGAAATGAATTTTAAGGGAATATGAATAGTATTCTATAGGGAATGGAATAAATAAGGAATAGAATATGAATTGTATTCTATTGTTTCGTTTGCTGAAGGAATAGATTTTAGAATGTTATTTCAGTGTTGGGTTGATTTAAGGAATAAATATCCTCATGCAAAATATATAATAATATCTATTGTTTCGTTTGCTGAAGTACTGCTACTGCTACTGCTGCTGCTGCTGCTGCTGCTGCTGCTCCTCTTATTATTATTACTAGTTTTATACGCGCATTGCGCGAATGGGTTAATGCCCAATGTTTATATTTAAATAAATATTTGAAAGTATCAATGCAAGATTATATAGGAGAAGTTTATACATGGGTAATTGAATGTCAAAATTTTTAATTTAAATATCTAACTCAAAGTATATGAATCCAAGATAATATAGAAAATTCATTATAATTATTACTAAAATAAATGTTTGCAACCTTGTATAATCGATAGTCTAAATATTTGGTCTAAAAATGATAGTCTAAATAAATAGTACTTTTAATTTGAATTTTTCTAAGTGTTCTTAATTCTCTTTTGAGTAGCATTGTCATTGTCTTCATCTTTACTATTTGTTCTCTTCCTTTTTGTTGGTAGTGTGTTATTTGTAATTCGGTTATTGTGGTAGTATAGATGACAACGTCATGCAATAAGATAATGATATAGGAGTTATGAACTTCCCTTTAGGTGTTCTGTTTGGGGTTCATTTGGTTCAACCATTATTGTTGAATGAGTTATTGTGAATAAAGAAATCTCTATACTAGTTTAAGAAAAAAGAATAAATATATTAATAAAAATTTGAAAATCTAAAATATTATGTATTCCAAAGATATTAAAAGGTAGTTTCTCGCTTCAATTTGCTGGGTAATGGGTTATTTGAGTACTTTCATTGTCAACAAATCCCCCAAGTAGTTAATATGATTGGTTTCAAACTACTCTTTTTTATTTTTTTCGTGGTATTAAAGAAATACATATGTATCATTTTTTGTGTAACTACTAATTTATTTAATTCAATAAGAGTAAAATAAAGTGATTCCGCTTCAATTTGTTGGGTTATTATTTGAGTGTACTCTCTTTGTCAACCAATCCCCAAGTAGTTAATATAATTAGCTTCAAATTATTTAAAAAAAAATCATAGTATTAATAAAATACTTGGTAAATAAATATATAACATTATTTTATACTATAACTTTGATATTTAGTTACAAGATATTGTAAATATAAGATAATGGACAATGTAATGAATATCAATTAATAAATTCGAATGTAAAGAATCTTTGCATGAGAGAAAATAAAGACAATATAACTAATGATATTATTTTCTCTTATTTAATTTAATTTTTTGATAATGAATAATTTTTTCAAATAAAGGTATTGTATACACATAATTCTAAATTAAAGAAATACATATGCATCATTTTTTGTTGTAGCTACTAATTTATTTATTAATTTAATAAGAGTAAAATAGACTGAGAAACTTAATTATGTTAAATTATATTGAGATGAGGTTCGAACCTAAGACCTTTCTTATAGAAATTAATGGGTAAGTTAAAAGTTAACGGAAACGGAGAAGAGAATATTTAACGAAAAACTTAACGGATAATAGTAAGGTTAAATTAGGTAATCTCTATTAATAATATTAATTTGAATTATCTTAACCATCTATTTGATTAAATAATTCATCTGAACCATCCATTTGATTAAATAATTTGACCGCCATTTTTTCTACCTATTTTAGGCCTAACTCTCTTTGACTCTTATTAGTATAGTAGATTATTATTACTATTACTATTACTATTACTATTACTATTACTATTATTATTATTATTATTATTATTATTATTATTATTATGACATAAGATTTTTAAATAATATCATTCTATAACAATGTATATATATATATATATATATATATATATATATATATATATATTGATATGGTTTAATTACTCCGTGTATTCAAGTAGATAACAATGTAGGTAGTAATGTAAAGGAAATCAACAAAATAGCTCTCAATTCATCTTTTGTATTCATGATTCTTGAGTAGAATAGAGAGAAGAGAGAGCATTGCATGGTGTTCTAATTTAGAGAGAGAGTCAAGAGGCCAAAAGTCCTCTGCATGAAGGGTTAGAGTCTTCTTTTATAGGCCAATACCCATACCCGTACTCGTACCGATGATACATACAAAAATACGTAGGGTCGTATACCCGGAGTATATTCCCTATCAACTAGCCCCCCAGTCTGAGCCCTGACGTTGAGTCAACAAGGAAGGGGTCGGGCTGGAAGACTGGTCTTACTGCTCGCGACTCATGCTAGTTGCCTCGTTAAAAACCTCGGGCTAAGAAAAAGCGCAATGGGAAAAAAATTCCTAGCCAAGGAAAAAAGAGCACAACTTAAAACGTCGATGAGGAAGAGTTCGGGCTGAAAGACTAACCGTATAGTCTGTGACTTACGCTGGTTGCCTCGTTAAAAACCTCGGCTTAAGAAAAAACCCAATGGGAAAAAATCATAGCCATGGAAAAAAGAGCAAAACTTTAAGCAGCCTTTTGGACTATAAGGGTCGTCCGAACTCCGCCGATCAAGGGATCGGTTTCGCGATACGATTGAGAGGTCAAATTTTACCGATCTAGCGACCAGATGGTCGGGAAGTCGAACCTAATCTCGATTTAGAGATTCAAATTTTCCAATAAAGGGATTCGATTTGCCTGAGGCGGAATGCCGACCTGTCGGGCTGAATTGCCTAACTCGTAGGGCTTAAGGCTAGAACTAGTCCCGAGCTAACTGTGTCGGTGATGGCGATGTGATGCCAATCTAACCAGGCTTGGAATGCCGATGGTGGTAATGCCGACCTAATCGGACTTAATTACCTACTATGTAGGGTTTATGCCGAGATATGGTCTCAGGCTCATGGTGCCGACGGTGGCAATGCCGACCTAATCGGACTTATAGCACCAGTGGTGGTAATGCCAACCTAACCGGGCTTAGCACATATGTACAATTTACAAAGAAACGCAAACGAGGGTAATTCTTCCTCGTTAGTGCAAAGAGTGTAGTTTTTTCCGACTTTTCGGTCGTAGCGTTTTTTCCGACCGCCGTCGTAATAGATCGGTTCGAAGACCGAACGGGCACCTTACTCCCGTAGTGGACACCTTACTCTCACAAAAATCGGTCCGAGGACCATAAACGGGCACCTTGCTCCCGTAGTGGGCACCTTACTCCCACAAAAAATCGGTCTGAGGACTATAAACGGGCACCTTGCTCCCGTAGTGGGCACCTTACTCCCACAAAAAATCGGTCTGAGGACTATAAACGGGCACCTTGCTCCCGTAGTGGGCACCTTACTCCCAAAAAAAATCAGTCCGAGGACCATAAACGGGCACCTTGCTCCCATTGCGTTTTTTCCAACCGCCGTTGTAATTAACTATACCGAGATCTGACCTCGGGATTACAATGTCGGTGGTGGACGGACCGACCTGACCGGACTTAGAGTGCTGGTGGTGGAAAAACCAACCTAACTGGGCTTATTACATGTAATTTTGCTATTACAATTTTCTAAGTATGGGCCTATAACTTATACAATTTTACAACTTAGGCCATACATTTTACAATTTAAAAACTACTATTACAAGTTACAAATTTAAAATTCCAATAGAAAGTTTGCAACTTTGGAGAATTTCTAACCATTCGATTAATTCTGCCTCCATCCCGCAAGAATCCCACGATCAAGGAACCTGTTACGGAGCAACAGTAGAAGTGAAAGGAATGATGAAGGTAATACTGAAAGTTTTCATTGATTGTTAATACTGTGAATACAGCTATTTTATACAATATGAAAAGGGAGGGAAAAAGAAGCTAACAGAAGCTAACTGTTTCTAACTGAACATTGCTAACAGATTTAACAAAAAAACTGCTTCAAACTTCAATTAGTAGGATGCTACCATGTGTCACGATCCTAACTCCAATAGCCCCCCTCAAGCTGGATTATATAGATCAAATAATCCAAGCTTGGAAATATAGCTGTAGAATGAATTACGACAATGAGTTTTAGTGAATGTATCTGCTAACTGATTCGTGGAGGCAACATGGAATAGTTTGATGACTCCTTTGTTCAACTTCTCTCTGACAAGGTGACAATCCAATTCTATATGTTTGGTGCGTTCATGGAACACCGGATTCTCTGCAATAGCAATAGCAGATTTGCTATCACAATAAATGGGAACTGGTGCTTTCTGAACTATTCCAAATTCTGCTAACATGAAACATAGCCATTGGACTTCACATGTTGTGGCTGCCAAGGCTCTATATTTTGCTTCTAAGGATGATTTGGATATTGTTGCCTGTTTCTTTGACTTCCATGATATCAAGGCATTCCCTAGGAATGTGCAGAAGCTAGTAACAGATCTTCTTGTGTCAATACAAGCTGCCTAGTCAGAATCAGAGAAAGCTTTCAACTGCAAATCAGAGGATGAGGGAAAGAATAACCCTTGACCAGGAGCAGCTTTTATGTATCTCAATACTCTATGAGCAGCCTGTAGGTGAAGGTGAGTAGGACTATCAAGAAATTGGGAAAGTTGTTGTGCAGCAAAACTGATGTCAGGCCTGGTGATGGTTAAATATAAGAGTTTTCCCACTATCCTTCTGTACTGAGTGTTGTCTTCAATTGGCACACCTTCACCTTTGCTTAGTTTATGTGAAGGTACTGTAGGGTTATATACTGGTTTTGCATCTGTAAACCCTGCATCATCAAGTAATTCCAAGGCATATTTCCTCTGACAAACTGCTATGCCTTTCTCTTGTCTAGCTACCTCTAGACCAAGGAAATATTTCAAAGTCCCCAAGTCCTTGATCTGAAAATTATCATTGAGCTGCCTTTTTACTTCTTGTATGATCTGTAAATCAGGGCTAGCAACTACTATGTCATCTACATAAACCAACAATGTCACAAAAGAGGTGTCTTTACCTCTGGTGAACAATGAATTATCAGGTATGGACTGCTTGAATCCCATGCTTTGTAGGGCTATGTTCAACTTGGTGTTCCACTGCCTACTGGCTTGTTTCAAGCCATAAAGGGATTTGTTTAGCTTGCAGACCTGTCCATCATCAGCACCCAAGAAGCCAGGAGGCACCTGCATATAAACCTCCTCATCTAGCTCCCCATGCAAAAAGGCATTATTCACATCCATCTGATGGATGTGCCACTGTCTTGCTGCTGCAACTGCCAAAAAAGTCCTGATAGTGGTCATCTTTGCCACTGGACTGAAAGTATCCAAATAATCAATTCCAAGAGTTTGATTGTAACCTTTTGCCACAAGCCTTGCTTTGTACCTTTCTATAGTCCCATCTAATTTATGTTTGATCTTATACACCCATTTACACCCAATTGGTTTCTTTGAAGGAGGCAAGGTTACCAACTTCCATGTATTGTTCCTTTCCAGGGCAGTAATTTCTTCTTGCATAGCAATCCTCCAACATTCAAGTTGGGCTGCTTCTTGATAGGTCCTTGGTTCTGAGTGGCAGACAATGTTCATAGCAAAGGACTGAAATGATGGTGCCAATCTACTGTAATTCATCACTTTGGAAATAGGATGAGGAGATGTTCTTACAGTGGTACTTTGGCAGACATAGTCTTGCAAGTAACTAGGAAGGTGCTTTTGCCTTGTTGACCTTCTAGTTGCATGTTGGAATGAGGTGTTTGAGGGAGTGGTGTGTGTTACATCAGGAGGTTGCTCAGGAGATTCATTCAAAGAAGAACAAGCCTCATCATTGCTGCTGGCTTGGTTTGGACTATGTAATTCTCCTGGCTGCTCAAAGCTATCATTTATGGGAGGTGTCTGTTTACTTCTGCCACTATCTTTACTCTGATCTTGGGAAATTTCTGGAACTTCAAGATGATCATTGTTCACTGTAGGAAGGATTATTTGAGGACCCCCCATTGCTGAATTACTGTCCTGCTGTAAGGGAAAAACATGTTCATAGAACACCACATCTCTGGATACAGACAACTCTTTAGTCATGAGATTATACACTTTGTAGCCCTTTGTGCCATTTGCATAGCCAAGAAAGATGCATTTCTTGGCCCTTGCATCTAACTTGGACTTAGGTCCTACTGTAGTAGCATAAGCCAGACAACCAAACACCTTTAGATGACCATACTGTGGTGCCCTTTTGATCAAAATTTGATATGGAATGTGGTTATTAATAGCAGCTGATGGCAATCTATTGATTAAGCAAGCAGCATGTAGGACACACTCTCCCCAAAACTGTTCAGGTAAGTTTGCTTGAAATCTTAGAGACCTGGCAGTTGACAACAAATGTCCATGCTTCCTCTCAACTCTACTATTTTGTTGAGGTGTGTATGTACAAGAGGTTTGGTGTACTATTCCCTTTTGACTGAAATAATCTTGCATATTAAACTCCAACCCATTATCTGATCTTATACACTTAACAGTGGTACCAAACTGATTTTCAACAAGATTACAAAACTGAATGATTAAGCTTTTGACCTCAGACTTTGCATTCATCAAATATACCCAAACTGCCCTGCTGTGATCATCCAAAAATGGTTAGGAAATAGTGATGGCCATGGATAGTGGCCACTTTATAGGGTCCCCATATGTCCATATGTAGCAAATCAAAACAGTTAGCAGATATAGAAACACTAGGCTGAAAATGAAGCCTTTTCTGTTTTGCAAAATGACAACTGTCACATATAAGCTCTTTATTTATTTCAATTTTGGGTTCCAATTTTTTCAAGACTTGTAACTTGGAGTATGAGGCATGTTCTAATCTGTCATGCCACATATTACATTTGTTTTGAGCTGAAACAGAACTGCATACAGTAGAAAGTTTTAAAGGAAAAACTAGATGATATAAGCCCTCTTGCAGCTCAGCCCTTCCAATAATTCTGCCATGGGTAGCATCCTGTATGACACATTGATCAGAATGCAACTTCATAATATAGTTTGAGTTTTTAATGAAAGCCCCTACTGAGATGAGGTTATAGTGAAAACTAGGCACATAGAGCACATTTTGCAGGATAAATTCATCAGATAGGTGGACTGTTCCAATAGAAGTAATGGCAGTTTGTTGACCATTTGGAAGACTAACATGCAAGTGATGGACCTTTTTCTGATTGCTCAACAGTTCCAAATCACACACAATATGGTGGGTAGCACCACTATCAACAATCCACTCATTTCTACTAATCTTGACAGAGTTCAGTGAGAGAAGTGTACCTTCATTCTGGAAATCAGTAGATATGGTGTTGGCAAATACTTGTGAGGGCTGATCAAGGGGTGAGTTTGATGATTCACTTAGGGACCTTTTAGCATGCATGTACTCAAAGAACTTCTTGACATCTTCCTGAGTAAAAGATATCCCATCAGATACTGGTTGCTGCAATACTGCTGGACCTTGTGTTTGATTTGCAAACCCTTGGCTTCTTGACTTTGGTTTCCACCCAGGGGGATACCCATGCTTCTTATAGCACTTGTCTTGGGTGTGACCTGTATATCCACAATATGTGCATACAGGTTTTTTGTTGGTGCCACATACTTCTTGAACCCTGACTGAACACCTCCATCTGTTCTAGCCATCAGCACACTCCTTGCAACATTATTCTCTCCTGCTTGATGCAATTGGCTTCCAAAGCCAGTGCTAGCCATCTCAAACTGTCTCTCTTGTTGTGCTATCATAGAATATGCTTCATTCACATCTGGCAAAGGCCTCATCAACATGATCTGATTCCTAACCCCTGTGTATTTCTCATGCAGTCCTATCAAGAAGATAGATAGTTTATCCTTCTCAAAATTCTCATTTATTTCATCAATCTTTTTACCACATACACACTTGGTACTGCAGCTACAACATTTCAAGGGTCTGAGAATGATCAATTCATCCCATAAGAGTTTTTGCCTAGTAAAATACTCATTTAGGGAACCATCACCTTGCTTGGTTTGGTAAATTTCACAATTAATCTCTGCAATTCGAAATAGATCCTGCTTACTGAATCTTCTTTTCAAGTCATCCCAAACTCCATAGGCAGTGTCAATCCATAATACACTGCTTCCAATTGAAGGAGATAGAGTGCGCACAATCCATGAAACTACCATGTTGTTGCACCTCTCCCATGCAAGATGTTTTTCCATATCATTTGTGCTAGGTTTTGTGATTGTGCCATTCACAAAGACCAGTTTGTTCTTACAGGACAGAGACATAGACATTGCTCTAGCCCAGGGGTGGTAATTCGAATCAACTAAAGGAAACGAGACCAATTCCAAAGTTGGATTCTCGTTTATGTGCAAGAAATAGAGATTTGAGTGCGTCTGAGGATCGAATGTTACCTCAGTAGCTGTAGGTTCATTCCTTGGCGAGGAGGTCATCGGTGCTGCACTTCCGATGATCGAATTTCCAGAACCTGCTGGATTTCTTGTGTTTCCGGTGATCGGATTTCCAGATCCTACTGGAATCCCTATCGGATTGTCCATTGGTGTAGATCTACTGCTGATCGGAGGCCAGGCCGCCATTGAAGGAGATGAGAAAGCTCCTAGACTAAATGCTCTGATACCATGTTACGGAGCAACAGTAGAAGTGAAAGGAATGATGAAGATAATACTGAAAGTTTTCATTGATTGTTAATACTGTGAATACAGCTGTTTTATACAATATGAAAAGGGAGGGAAAAAGAAGCTAACAGAAGCTAACTGTTTCTAACTGAACATTGCTAACAGATTTAACAAAAAAACTACTTCAAACTTCAATTAGTAGGATGCTGCCATGTGTCACGATCCTAACTCCAATAGAACCATCTCGCCGAGGTCGCAAGAGACTTCCCAGTTTTAAGAACTGATCACGGGAGGCTCGTTGGTTTTCGCTTGGTGATGCCGGTTGGGAGAACACGGAATCATGCTCGGCGATGCTGGTAAGTTGGTTGGTCGGGACTATGGGGTTCCCGATCATGTGCTAAAATTTAAGGGTGGAGACTGAGTGGCTAACTGGATGTAGTTGCTGCAGGAATTCAACTCTGCTTCGAGAACTCAGTTCATGAATCCATGAGGTGATTTAACCAGTTGGGCTTCCAGAGCTTAACCGGCAGCAAAAAATCCCAGCCATTGTTGACCTCTCCGAGTAGCGGGCGCAGTTATGGCGTGAGTATATTCCGCAATGCTAAGGTATTTAACCGAACAGGCGATCGGGTTCTGCAAGTCAGGCTAAACATGCTCGGGATGACGGGCTAACCTTCTGCTTGTTGAAGTTGAACGGTGAGACTGGCCATTGGACAAGTCCTTGAAGCTCGAACAATTAATCACTAATGCATGGTTAAGCTCGATCAAGTTTGGAGGTATTTGCAGTGATCCGATCAGAGACAGAGGATAAGAGCATGATGGGGACGCCGACCAGTAGAGGTGGTCGGTACTGCTCTCTGTTGACCAATGCATTCTTGGAGGACATGAAGCCGGAACCACGAGGTCGGACGGCGTCACCGATCAGGCCACAGTTATTGCAATTATTGACAGCTTGGTGATGATTAGCCACCGAAGCACGATGCGACCATTTAAAGTTTAGCGAAGCTCCGGTAAATAGCCCGGATTGCTCACTTGGTAAATTTATTTGCAGATCGGGAAGATGACTTCGGCTTCAGGTCGGGAGAAATGCCTGCGACTCTGGTTGGGAAACTCTTCAAAATTCAGTTCCGGTCACGAACAAAGTCGAATGATGGTGACTGCTGCATTCAGCTGTCAATTGAAGGTACGGACCACATGAGCGCTTGGCAACCGAATCCTACCAAACTTCAAGGACGACCACGGTACCCGATCATGCAGCTCGGGAAGATAATGCCCGGGAGCATGATCGAGTCCGATCGCATTCAGAGCAAATGTACTTGGATCACCCGTTTGGAGAAAGCCGGGAGGAGCCGAGAAGACCACCCCGAGATGAACCATCGGCCTCCTTTGCTTTTACGATTGGCCGGGAACTCTTCGCCTTTCCAATCGAATAAGATCGGGAAACAATAACTTGTTCTTTGGACAAAGAATGATCACTTTAATTTGATGATGGAGTCAAACGATCGGGAACTCCACGATGTTGTTCACCGGTGGATTTAGGTCGGTATACTCCCGATCACGCTGAACTAATCATGGTGCCTTAGCTTCTAAGCATCATTATTCCCAGCCATTCTGATTTCGTCAAGCAACAGCCCGACAACAATCGGAGCTCAAGTCCGGTCACCTTTGAGTGAAGCTAGCTTTTGCCGAGAGCTTTGGTCGCTGATTCTGATCGGCGAAGTTAGAAGAACTAGTCGTTAACTTGGGAGGCTAGGGCAGCGATTAACGCCAATGGTGAAACAAGGCCAATAATTCTGATCACTATCGTCAGGGTCCTAGAAGCTTGAATAATGAAAATCCGGCGGTCGGGAAAGCTTGGATAAGCTGGGGTAATGAAGTCGCCGACTCTGTTGCAAGTTGTCGTAGCCTTGGTCCTTCAAATACTCTTTCCGGCCGGTTACATTCCAAGTGCTAGCAATTGACTGAGATTCCCTGACTAGTTGCAAGTCCATGAGATGTGATATCTTCATGCATGCACCAACCTCTTCAACAATGCGCGTTTGCTGGAATGAGGATGACACTCATACACGCCTTGTGGCAATGTGGCAGGCAGTGGCTTGGAGCGCGTGTTCCTAGATTAATTTTCCAATCCTTGATTGAACTTTGACCAGCGTGGAACACATGTGAGAACCGATCGCCTATTCTAGGAGCTAATCGAAGGAGGATGCACACTGCACACACATGCATTATGATCAGGAACTGGTAGGCCGAAAGTGTGTGATGAGTGATCGGCAACTGAACAATTCGCTTGCTCGGGAAATTAATTCAAAGTCCAAGATTAATTCTTTCTTTCACAATTTAATTTTTTGTTTTTGCACTTCGCTTTCCACCGCCACCTCCCACCAACCAGACTGCATGCATAAATTAATTTCCATTTTCTCTGCTTTTTTTATTTTCACACTCCACCGCCATCCCCCACCAATAATATTGCATGCAATATTTGATTTCAGTCTTCTCTTGATTCCAAAGCCATAATCTCTTGCTTTTGCTTTCCAGAGACATGCATTGGCTGCAAGGACCGGCGGAGGAGCCACGACTGGTTTTGGAGGAGGTTGCTTAGCTAGTTCAATAGTATCAACTCCAAAAGCAAACTAGAGGTGACAACTGGTTCGGGGCTGCTGTAGTTTTCCTGGCAGCTAAGATTTGTGTTGCCCTGGGTGGAATTAATATGGCAGCTCCATCCTGAAACTACAATGAGCCACGCAAAAAATCTCCCCTGGAACTACAATTACAGTGCTTCATATGGGTTGATTAAATGCATGAACAAATTGAACTCCCAATGGTGATTAGTGGTTAGATCTCATACATGCATTACAATTTTCCTTTGCATTGTAATCTTTGAGAAAATGTGCAAATGGAAAAAAATGCATGAATTTGATAATGATACCTCTTGCACCAAATTTTTCTGGCTTTGCTTACGCATGAAAGATTTTACGACCATTGGACTTACTAGTTAGAAGATTTCCAGCATTTTTGAGAAGATTTTTTACCTGCTAGTTGGTGCGCGGTTGGACACGGACGACGGTGGGTGAAGTCGAGAATACCGACGGAGTGAAATAGATGACACGACTTTTTGTAGGATCCCCACGGACGGCGCCATTTGATATGGTTTAATTACTCCGTGTATTCAAGTAGATAACAATGTAGGTAGTAACGTAAAAGAAATCAACAAAATAGCTCTCAATTCATCTTTTGTATTCATGATTCTTGAGTAGAATATAGAGAGGAGAGAGCATTGCATGGTGTTCTAATTTAGAGAGAGAGTCAAGAGGCCAAAAGTCCCCTGCATGAAGGGCTAGAGTCTTCTTTTATAGGCCAATACT
>CM008331.1:35710529-35723112 GCA_002525835.2 Ipomoea batatas
ACATTTTGTATGAAGCTTGAAGTAGAATTGCAATCTCAATCAGATGTAAATGGCAAATGGAAGAAGATGTGAGAATACAGAGAGAAAAATAGCATATAATATTTTAGATTAAACAAGGGTAAAATAGTCAATAAAATATATAATCTATTCCTGAGGACTCCGGAATAGCCTAATACCAAGGAGGGGCTTGGTAATAGTTATTCCCCTTGCTCATCCCCAGGAACATTGTTCTTATGCAGGGTCGTTCCAATAAAAATTAGGCCCTATGCAAATATGCAATATCTTAATTAGGACCATTTTTTCAAGTAATTTCTATATATAAATAATAGTTGTTCAAAAGTTTGCATCAAAATATAAATATTGTATAAAAAATCCATATAAAATTTTATTTAAAAATTAACATGGACCGTGCACATTTAGACGCAAAATCATCTACCAAACTTTTAATATCAACTTTAGTCGATGTGCTTTTTGCGTGGTGGTGAATCATCAAAAGATATGTGTGTGTTAAAAGGGAAAGTCAATGACTCCCCAAGTGTCGGTCTCGAAGGAAGGACGTGGAGATTTGGAGGTGTGTCAAGTGTTCGAGCGTTCACGTGATTGGGTCATGCAATAGATTTGAGAGTGGTGAATGACGATTTGGGAGTGAAAGGGTTCATAAAGTTTGTGAGAGAAAAAGGGTAAAAACAAATAAGATTGAAATGTATGTAAAGGGGTAGGGATTAGATAGTGCTCATCTATGTTGCATCCTAGTGTGTCTAAGGTATTGGATAAACAAAGTAAAGATGTTGGCTATTCAAGAGTGTGTGTTCTTAGTCATTTTCCACCTTTGTGTACTAAGGCTTCTTGGACTTAGGAATGCCTTCAAGCATCCAAAGTCCTAAGAGATATTTTATCAAACACTTTAGCTACACACTTTCCTACTATTCTTAAGAAGTCCATAGGATCTATGATTGTTACAAAGCTTCAATCCTAACTCTAATCAAATACATGAAAGAGTGAAGAGTTTAATCTCTCATCTAGATTGGCCAAATCCAAACAAGATATCATTAAACCAACAATCAATAAACAAGAATAGATAACCCAACAATCCAAGCATTTAGATCCAAATTAGATATAAGATCATCACACTAGCAACATATCTTCACACAATCCAAATGCCTAGATTAAACTAGTCACTCATGATAAGAAATTCAAGACAAAAGCTAATTCAATCCAAGAACAAAATAATAAAATAGATTAGAAATGTAATAGAAATCACCTAGAGTTGAAGTGATCCTTCAATCCAAGCTTGTTGTCTTCGACAATGAGAATTATCTAAACTACTCTAAAATAATCCTAGAAATTATCTAAAATAAATCCCAAAATTGGGAAAGAAGAAAACTAAATTGGGAAGGAAGGAGAGCTCCCCTGAAAATCTATCAAGGGAGTTTAAATAGTCTCCGAAAAGTAGCCTTAGGAAAAAAATTCGCGCATTGCCGTCTCCACGCCCCTCAGCTCCACACGCGTGTGGCCGTGCGTGGATGGCTACTGGATCGCAGCCACGCGCACCACCATGCATGTGGAGGTCTTCTTGGGTCATTCGAGGATCCAGTCTTGCCTGGTTCGTTCCTTAAGCTCGGTTTTCGTTCCTATTGGCTCCCGGGACTCCTGTATCATTTATGCTAAAAGTAGCTTTGCGTGCGGTTAGTGAATTTAAAGCATATTTGATCACAATTTATCATGTAAGGATACTAAAAACGTAGCAAAGCACCCTAATATGTACTCAAATAATGGGTATCTTGGAGGCTTATCAAACTTCTTCCAAAATCTCATTTTCAATGAATATTTAACCCTATAATTATAAAGTATTAAAGAAAAAAAGAATTTATTTAGAAACTTTATGAATAAATAATTAATCAAGAAATAACTTCTTGAATATATATTCTTGTTAAGAGAATTGAAAAACTTGAGAGTTTGTGTGATCAAGAAGAATTGAAGAATCAGTTGAGTTGCGGTCTACGAATTGCCAAATTCCCGAATTGCGTTAGGGTACTGGTACATATTTTATAGGGTTCATTATAATATAAAGATAAGGGCCTACCATTTTGATGAGTAGTAAATGATCTCCGATTCAGTTCAAAGATTTGTGTTTCGTCTGAGCCATCATAAAACGTCTTTGCAACTGCTTCCCATATTTCTTTGGCTGTTTGGAGACAAATGAATCGCTGCATCAAGAGCGGACTCATAGAGTCAATAAGCTAACTCTTAACCCGGTTGTTATCAATAAGCCATGTTTCTAATTGCTTGTCATCTGCGGTTGGTTTCGGAATTGTGCCGGTAAGAAATCCAGATTTGTTTCGAGCTCCAATACGCATCTCCATAAGTTGAGACCATAATGGATAATTTGTATCATCGAAGATGATTCCAGATGGGAAGGGGGTATTGTCTTGGACAATGATTCGAGGTTCATGAGGAATAATAGAAGAGGAGGGGATATTTTAAGTCATGATTGCAGAAGAAAAAAATCAGTTTCTACATTCACTATGGCTCTGATGTAACACTTACCAATATTAGATTATATTATAATATAGGTAATATAATTATATGGTGCATAACTTCCATATCAACTAATTAAGGTAAATAATAATTGTGATTGGAAGTATAATTAGGGAGGGATATATTACCATATTGATGGCATATGGTTAGTATAAATAAGTGCCCTTGGTCCTCTCACTGCTTGAACATTCATTCTCTACACCATCAATAGAGGGTTGAGAAAGTGAGAGAAACAGACTCTGTTGCAGTAGTCCCGTGATTACACAATCATCAATCTAAAGCTATGACTGGAGGTTAGATCCTATATTTTATATACTTCAGTTCAGTTTTATTTCTTACCGTTGGTATCAAGAGCAAATATAATCTCTGCCTAGTTGTGATTGTTAATTTGGATTTGTGTGAAATATGAATTTAATTATTCTGTTGAATGCATACATGTATTTATGCTTGCTATTTTTTTCGATTATATATATACTGCGTATATGTTTTTTTCAATATGTGTAAACATATATGTATATATATTGGAGTTTATATGAACATATGCCTACTGATTTCAAATAAATACATGAATATTTTTTTTTAGCACAATATTGTTGTTTTTCGAAATATAAAGAAATAATTTCGAAATAAAAATAAAATCAACCTGAAATTTTTGGTTTTATATACATGAAAATTTATCTGAAATTATTTTTTTATTAGAAAAATATTATTATTTTTCAAAATATGAAGAACAAATTTCGAAATAAAGTTATACTATAAACCTTGTTCGCCGAAAAAAAAAACATCGGATTTATTCGCCGGCTTTGGTCTCCAATTTATCATCCTCCGGTCTGAGAACGGCGGTCGATGGGTGGTGACTGCGAACGACGCCGGCAGGGACGGCGGTGCGACGCCGGCAGGAACGGCGGTGCGTCGGAAGTGGCGATCGTCGATAGTGGTGTTGGCCGACAGCCTCCTTCTCCGCGTCTCTCTCTCCCTCTCCGTTTTTTTTTTTGTTGAAAGCTGCTGCGTATTGTTTTTTTTTTTTTTGGTGATGAGCTGCGTATTGTTAATCATTTAGGAGTGGTAGGTTTGCTTCTGGCAGATGGCCAATATTATAATGGCCTATTTTATGGTTTATAGGCTTGGGCCTATTTTTATTGGACTAGATGAATAACAATAATGATGAGTTTTTTTTTTCGTTGGGCTTGGTCTGGCCCAATTCGGCCAGAGCACTTTAAAAAAAAATTAATTGGGCCCATTTAGATTGTTTAAATCATTTGGACATGCTTTAACTTTTGGGCTCACTATAATTATATATGGGCTTGCTTTAGTGTTTTCCTTCTTTTATCTTTAATTGTTCAAATTAATTCTTTATTAAATTATATTCATTTTTGAGCAAATATTAAGTTTACATTTGTGATTTGAATTTTAATTTAATATATTGAGAATTATATTAATTTGCATTAAGTATTGCAATTTAATTATGAAGTATGAGTTAATAATATGCATAATCTGAGCATGCTATGTATCTTTATTTGCAATAATTGTTTGAGTGTTATAATTTTGTCTTTAGAAAAGCATGTTCTTTAAGGAAGAATTTAGAGCCTTTTAGGACTGAATTTTATGCTTATTATGCATGTTTTAGTGCCTTTTAGGTGAATTTAGTGCCTTTTAAGGATAGATTAAGCATATTATTGTACTCTTTCATTCTTACTCCTCTTGTGCTATTTCAAGCACATTAAAACATCTTAAAAAGATAGTTCACCCTATTTCTAAAGCCTTATCCTTAGGGGAATCTATATTCTTAGATCAACCAAACGATTTTACTTCAAATATGAGAACACTTGAATTAGGGAAGTTACTTGGGGAGGAACACAAGTTTGATTAGGTTCTAAATACCCTTGCCATTGTGATTATATATTTAATTTTGGTCAATTAAAGAGTAGCCACAGCATCTTTAATTTACTGAAATTACATATTCAGTATTATTAAGCACATAAAGTTTAGGTAAGAACCTTGTAGTTAACTCTGCGTTATATGACAAAATTTAACCCACAGGCAATTTTGTTATATTTGCAGGGTTAATTAGGATGAAATACTAAACTATGATCATAATTTGCTCACAGGGATTATGTATCGGCATATAGTTTGGTAGGCTTGTCATTAAGGGTGGAAAAACCATACCCAAACCGTACCCATTCTGTTTCCACCATTCAGTTGTGATAAATTCATTATGCGTAAGAATTTAGCCCACAGGCAATTTTTATGGCATACGAATTTATCTTTTACATAATTTACATTGGTAGTATTATGTACTTCAGTTACTCTCTCTCTATTTTTTTTTAGCCTCAAAAATTCTAACTAAGCATTTGTTATTCTTTACAGAACCTACTCAAATCCCAACTCAAAACACAATAATGATTGACGTTCCTATGCTAAGCGATGAAAATCACCAAGAGTGGAAAGACGTTGTTCTCTTACACTTAGGGTTGATAGAGATGGATTTCGCTATTCAAAATAAAGAGCCTCCTCCTATCACTGATGATAGCACTGAGGATGAAAAGAAATTTCATGCACAATGGACCAGGTCCAATCGGTTGTGTGTGTATTTCATTAAGACACGAGTTCCAAGAAGTATTCGTGGCTCAGTTGACCATTTTGATAAAGTCGAACCCTTGTTCAAAGCTATTGATGACCAATATGCTACATCAAATAAAGCTTTGGCAAGTACTCTAATCATGAAGTTTGTTGGTCTTCGTCTTTCCACTGTCAAGGGCACGCACAAACACATCATGCAAGTCAGGGATATTGCAGCGCAATTGAAGAAGCTAGGAATAATTTTACCGGATACCTTTGTTGTGCGTTTTGCACTTAACACCCTCCCTCAACACTATAGCCCCTTTAAAATTTCCTACAACACACATCAAGACAACTGGACTATCAATGAGTTGATAACCATGTGTGCACAAGAGGAAGAAAGGTTTAGTGAGGAGGTTGGGGAGACTGCTATGCTGGCCACAGCAAAGCCTAAAGGGAAATCTGGGAAAACTAAGGGATTCACTGCAGCAACAAAGGGGAAACTGACCCCAAAAGCTGGCATAAAGAAGATACAAAAGTGTTTCTTTTGGAAAAAGAAGGGCACATGAAGAAGGATTGTATCAAGTTTAAGAAGTGGATGTCCCAGAAAGGTAATATTTCATCTTCTTTTGTATGTTATGAATCCAATATGTCAGAAGTTAATACTAACTCTTGGTGGGTTGACTCTGGTTCAACAATCCACATTGCAAATTCCTTGCAGGATATGACAAGTCTAAGACAACGAACGGGAACTGAGTGTAAAATCTTCTCTGGAAACAAGATTGCATCATTAGTGGAAGCCGTTGGAGTTTGCAAATTAGTTTTGAATAATGGCTTTGTTTTGACATTGAATAAGACCTTTTATGTTCCTAGCTTCTCTAGGAATTTAATTTCAGTTTCAAGACTTGTACCCTTTGGTTTTAAATTTGAATTTAATGAAAAGTATTTCAAATTATTCCATAATTCTACTTGTGTTGCTAATGGTACATTGTCTGATGGTCTTTATCGTCTTAACACAAAGAATGATTTTATTCACAATTCTTTACATGCTCAAAATGGCACCAAACGGTGTAGTATTGACGAAAATTCCTCAATGTTATGGCACCGGAGATTAGGACATATCTCCCTTGAAAGAATTAAAAGATTGGTAGAGGATGGAGTTCTTTCCACTCTAGACTATACCAATTTTGAGACTTGTGTTGACTGCATTAAGGGTAAGCAAACAAACAAGTCAAAGAAAGGTGCCAATAGAAGTTCAACGTTGTTGGAAATTATTCATACTGACATATGTTGTCCCGATATGACTATTTCCGGTCAGAAATATTTCATCACCTTCATTGATGACTACTCAAGATTTACCTATGTGTATTTACTTCATAATAAACATGAAGCATTGGATACCTTTAAATTATTTAAGGCTGAAGTTGAAACCCAATGTAACAAGAAAATACAAATAGTTAGATCTGATAGGGGTGGTGAATATTATGGTAGATATACTAAAAATGGACAAGCACCTGGTCCCTTTGCTAAGTTTCTTTAAGAGCATGGGACTGTTGCTCAATACACCATGCCTGGTTCTCCAGACCAAAATGGTGTAGCTGAAAGAAGAAACAAGACCCTTCTTGATATGGTGCGGAGTATGCTAAGCAACTCTAAGCTTCCAAAGTCGTTGTGGGCTGAAGCACTTAAGACGGCAACGTATATATTAAACTGCGTTCCAACCAAGGCTGTCCCTAAGACACCATTTGAGTTATTCAAAGGTTGGAAACCGAGTTTGCAACATATGCGTGTTTGGGGATGTCCGTCTGAGGTGAGGATTTATAACCCACACGAAAAGACACTTGACCCAAGGACGATTAGTGCTTTCTTTATTGGATATGCACAATCATCTAAGGGTTATAGGTTTTATTGTCCATCTCATACTACTAGGATAGTGGAATCAAGAAATGCTAAGTTTCTTGAAGATGACTTAATCAGTGGGAGCGATCGATTTAAGCAGTTGATTCTTTCATTTGATCATATAGACTCTCAGCCTTCTACGTCATCTAGTGATGTTGTACTTATCCGCAGTGCTTTTTCAGTTCCGCCTGTAGATATACAGCCCACTATTGAGATTCCACAAGCTGTTGAGGCTCAGCCTTTGGAAGTACTAGTTCAGGACTTACAACAAACCCCTAAACCGGATTTTGAGCCAACGGTTGAACCAATTCTGGATTTACAGCAAGATCCTGAACCGATGCAGACTGAGCCAATTCAAGAACTGCTCCTAGTTCCTGAAGAGGTTGTTGCCCCACAGCCTATGCAAGGTGGTGGTGATCCAACTTTAAGACGGTCTACACGGGTAAAACGATCAGCACTTCCTAGTTATTATGTTTCATATCTACAAAAATCTTACATAGGAGCTGAAAATGATCCTGAAACATTTTCTCAAGCTACAAATTGTGCGCAACCTGACTTATGGTATAAAGCCATGATGGATGAAATAAATTCCATGAAGAGCAATGGGGTTTGGGAACTTGTTGAATTGCCTAAAGGGGCCAAGACTATTGGTTGTAAATGGGTTTTTAAGACCAAAAGAGATTCATTAGGCAATATTGAGAGATACAAGGCCCGACTTGTTGCGAAGGGATTTACTCAAAAGAAAGGAATCGATTATAAGGAGACTTTCTCTCCTGTATCAAAGAAAGATTCACTTCGAGTCATTTTGGCTTTGGTTGCACATTTCAATCTTGAGTTGCAACAAATGGATGTGAAAACTGCCTTTCTTAATGGTGATCTAGAAGATGAGGTTTTTATGAAACAACCTGAAGGGTTCTCTTCTAGGGGTGGTGAGAACTTAGTTTGTAAGCTTAAGAAATCCATATATGGACTAAAACAAGCTTCCCGGCAATGGTATATCAAGTTTGATGGGGTAATTTCTTCATTTGGTTTTGCTGAAAATCCTCTTGATCATTGTATATACCAGAAGGTAAGTGGGAGTAAAATATGCTTTCTTGTTTTATATGTGGATGACATTTTGCTTGCCACCAATGATAAGGGGATGCTTCGTGATGTGAAACAATTCCTCTCTAAAAACTTTGATATGAAGGATATGGGTGATGCCTCTTATGTTATTGGCATAAAAATCCATAGGGATAGGTCTCCAGGTATACTGGGTCTATCTCAAGAAACCTACATCAACAAAGTGTTAGAGAGATTTTAGATGCAGAATTGTTCACCAAACGTTGCCCCCATAGCAAAAGGGGACAAGTTTAGTCAGGATCAATGTCCAAAGAATGATCTTGAAAAGGAATCCATGAAGAACATCCCATATGCTGCAGCAGTTGGGTGTCTTGGATACATTCAAGTCTGTACAAGGCCAGACATAGCTTTTGCTGTCAGGATGCTAGGACGATACTTGCATAATCCAGGTTTGGACCACTGGAGAGTTGTGAAGAGAGTTTTGAGGTACCTAAAAGGAACTAAGAGTTACGTGCTTGGGTTTAAATAAACGGACATGCTAGATGTTGTCGGTTATTCTGATGCGGACTTCGCTGGCTGTATTGATTCTCGAAAGTCAACTTCAGGGTGCGTTTTTATCATGGCTGGTGGGGCTATCTCATGGAGAAGCGTAAAACAATCTTTAATAACTACTTCTACCATGGAAGCCGAGTTCGTTTCCCTTTACGAGGCTATATCACAAGGTGTGTGGCTCAAGAATTTCATCTCAAGGCTTAGAGTCATGGACTCCATATCTAAGCCATTGAAGGTCTATTGTGATAACTCAGCTGCAGTCTTCCTGGCTAAGAATGACAAAAGTGGGAGTCGAAGTAAGCACCTCGACATCAAATTCTTAGCTATTAGGGAGCGTGTCAAGAATAAAGTTGTAATCGTTGAACACATTAGTACTGAGTTGATGTTAGCAGATCCCTTGACTAAAGGCATGCCTCCATTTAAATTCAATGATCTTGTTAAAGAAATGGGACTTTCGCCCACTTTGTAATTTGTATATACATTCACTATTCAATTTTAATGAAATTCTTTTACTTTTAGACATTTATCTCATTTAAGTTTGTACACCTTTATATTTTATTGAGATAATGTACTTTAGTTGGACCTGAAATAAACATAGGGTTTGTTTCATTAAGTTTCCCAAAATTAAGTGCCCAAAGTCAATTTGCATTTAATCATAATGGATGCTAATCGTTTTAAGGAGGGCATATCACTATGGTTGGTGTTTACTGGTTTTAGGGTTATGGAGTTTTGCACCAAGTGGGAGAATGTAACACTTACCAATATTAGATTATATTATAATATAGGTAATATAATTATATGGTGCATAACTTCCATATCAACTTCTGTTAATTAAGGTAAATAACAATTGTGATTGAAAGTATAATTGGGGAGGGATATATTACCATATTGATGGCATATGGTTAGTATAAATAAGTGCCCTTGGTCCTCTCACTGCTTGAACATTCATTCTCTACACCATCAAAAGAGGGTTGAGAAAGTGAGAGAAACAGTGTTGTTACTCTGTTGCAGTAGTCCCGTGATTACACAATCATCAATCTAAAGCTATCGCTGGAGATTAGTGGAGATTAGATCCTATATTTTATATACTTTAGTTCAGTTTTATTTCTTACATCTGAAACCATGTAAAAACGATAATGAAGAGAAAAGATTCTTTTTCTTGTATTCTATTATGCTAAAAGGTGATTACAGCCTATATATATACATCAACTTCCTACATTATAGTCTAAACCTAAACAAATCAATTATAAATAAGTAAATATAATATTTACATAAACAAATCAACTATAAATAAGTAAATATAATATTTACATAATCTGACAAATTTGATAGCAGATTTCTCTCCAAAGATTGCTCGCGCCAACAGCGAATTGTCGAATAATTAGCAATATCCTTAATCGTCTGAACGTGCTAATTGAGAATTTGCTATTTGAGATTTGAGATTAGGATGGATGGATGGATGGATGTATGTATGTATATTACAGCCTATAGAGTTAATTCCCAAAATGGTCCTCCGACTATGGTATTTTCTCAATTTAGTGACTCGACTTTCAATTGCACCCAATGTGGTCCTCCAACTTTTGAAAATTAAGCCAAAATGGTCTTCCGTTAGTTTTTTCGTGAAATGAACGTAAAAAACGAGGGTAAAATTGGAATTTCAATTCTTTCATCCACTTTCCGGCCATTCCGATCTGACTAAGTTGCCGCTATCTGACCAGAAGCCATTGAACTCTTCGTCGCCTTCTCCAAAAGTGATGTCGCGAGTCCAGAAAGCATACTGCCAACTAGTGAAGGCGCATCACCATCTCCGGCCGCAGGAACAGCCAACCGTCCTTTACTGGTTCTGCGTTTCTCCACTGCCGCCGCTTATATTATACCTATTACTATAACTCGAGGCTTCTTCTGGATCAGATCGGATCGGAGTTTCACTGTATCCGATCCATGTACGCTTGAATTCTATGAACCCTGTTGATCTAGTAGTTTTGTTCTATGCATGAACATAAAGTGAACAGTTTTAAGCATGAACATAAAGTGAACAAAATTACAAACCCGTTATGTTTTCTTTCCATGATTTCGATCGAATTTGCTTTTCCATAAAGTTAAGGGAGAAAGGAAAAAGTTTTGCATGAACAGTTTTATTTGTTTGTTTTCTAAAAAAACAAAATATGCAGTTGCTTAAAAAAAATAAAAAAATGCAGAGCAAGGAATATGGCAAGCTGGGTGTTTCAGCCTCTTCGCGGATCTCGCAATCGGAGGCTCCGACCAATCTGTTCAGGTTGAGAGCTATGTGGTGTTGTTCCGGTGGCTTGAGACTACTTCGCGATTTGCAGAGATGAAATAGGTGGATGAAGAAGTCAAAATTCCATTTTTGCCCTCATTTTTTACGACCAACTAACGGAATACCATTTTGGCTTGATTTTCAATAGTTGGAGGACCACATTGGCTGCAATTGAAACTCGAGTCACTAAATTGAGAAAAGGCCATAGTCGGAGGACCATTTTGGGAATTAACTTCAGCCTATATATATACATCAACTTCCTACATTATAGTCTAAACCTAAACAAATCAATTATAAATAAGTAAATATAATATTTACATAAACAAATCAACTATAAATAAGTAAATGTAATATTTACATAATCTGACAAATTTGATAGCAGATTTCTCTCCCAAAATTGCTTACGCCAACAGCGAATTGTCGAATAATTAGCAATGTTCTTAATCTTCTGAACGTGCTAATTGAGAACTTGCTAATTGAGATCTGAGATTAGTATGTACGTACGTACGTACGTATGTATGTATGTATGTATGTATGTAATTTTTTTTAAATATGGGGCCCCCGAAAATTGGGGGTCTTGTGCAGTCTTATCTGGTTCGTTCCTTAAGCTCGTTTTTCGTTTATATTGGCTCCTGGGACTCCTGTATCACCTCAATTTATGCTAAAAGTAGCTTTGCGTGCGGTTAATGAATTTAAAGCATATTTGATCACAATTTATCATGTAAGGATACTAAAAACGTAGCAAAGCACCCTAATATGTACTCAAATAATGGGTATCTTGGAGGCTTATCAAACTTCTTCCAAAATCTCATTTTCAATGAATATTTAACCCTATAATTATAAAATATTAAAGAAAAAAAGAATTTATTTAGAAACTTTATAAATAAATAATTAATCTTGAAACAAATTCTTGAATATATTATTCTGAAATCAGAATTATTAATTCATGTCAATAAAAAAAATTGTAAAAAATACATAATTTTAATTATATGTTAAGAGAATTGAAAAACTTGAGAGTTTGTGTGATCAAGAAGAATTGAAGAATCAGTTGAGTTGCGGTCTATGAATTGCCAAATTACCGAATTGCGTTAGGGTACTGGTACATATTTTATAGGGTTCATTATAATATAAAGATAAGGGCCTACCATTTTGATGAGTAGTAAATGATCTCCGATTCAGTTCAAAGATTTGTGTTTCGTCTGAGCCATCATAAAACGTCTTTGCAACTGCTTCCCATATTTCTTTGGCTGTTTGGAGACAAATGAATCGCTGCATCAAGAGCGGACTCATAGAGTCAATAAGCTAACTCTTTACCCAGTTGTTATCAATAAGCCATGTTTCTATTTGCTTGTCATCTACGATTGGTTTTGGAATTGTGCCGGCAAGAAATCCAGATTTGTTTCGAGCTCCAATACGCATCTCCATAAATTGAGACCATAATGGATAATTTGTATCATCGAAGATGATTCCAGATGGGAAGGGGGTATTGTCTTGGACAATGATTCGAGGTTCATGAGGAATAATAGAAGAGGAGGGGATATTTTCAGTCATGATTGCAGAAGAAAAAAATAAGTTTCTACATTCACTATGGCTCTGAAACCATGTAGAAACGATAATGAAGAGAAAATATTCTTTTTCTTGTATTCTGTTATACTAATAGGTGATTACAACCTATATATATACATCAACTTCCTA
>CM008331.1:35794302-35819056 GCA_002525835.2 Ipomoea batatas
CCAAATAAACTAACAGCCATTTGGATGAGCTTATTTTTAGATTATCTACTGCTATAAGCACTAATATTCATTGTTTACTATGTTTGGATAGGCTTATGACTTCTCAAAACTTGTTTGAGCTTATTTCTAGAAGAAGTTTCTACTCCACAGCCAAGTGCAAAGATTTACTACTTTGACATGTCTACTGCTTTCTTTGAATTCAACAACGAATGCAATTTCATTTATTGAATCCTCCAGTGTTTATACTTTTACCTTCCATCTTTGTTGGTGAAATTATGGAGGGAATGCAGAATAGGGTAGAAGATTGACATGAGAATGAAAATTTGAACATTCATTCAAACCCATAATAATGGAAGACCAAGACACGCCTTTCATTTAAATGCATTAAAACGACATACTCTGCATCTCTTATCCCCTGATTCAAGTGAAGACATCTTTTCTCCTAAATTCCTAATAACCTAATTCTCAATGGAAAAACTAAATTGGTATGGGTAAATTATCTTTCTCTCAGCAGCATTAGTTTGTGCTTCCAATATATAAGTTGTACTGTTTTTTAAGTAACATTAACAAGGTCCCAAATGCACCAAACTACCAAGTGAACAACATAAATCATAGAGATTAAATTGATAGCAGGATTGAAAGCACAAACCAAGTAAAGGGAGTAGTAGCATAAGAACTTGGCTTTCTTGCTGGTCTGATCCCTGAGCACATGTGCAGCTCTCCGGTACTCCCGGCAATCAAAGTAGGACTTGGCGAGCAAATAAAAGTCGCTATCAACAGCGTCGTACTCATCTTCCAGCAATGATTGGGTGGCAACATACGACACACCGGCGGTAGGCGTGGAAGTGAAAGCTGACTCGGGAGTCGCGGTGCGGAAGCGGCGGCGAATGCTCGAGCTTCCACGCTGGAATCGGGTGTGAGATGAGGAATACTTTGACGGGTCTTGCTCGATCCCAACTAGCTGCTCCGCTGCCCTGTAGATTCGATTTTTATTCATAAGAAATTTGAATAAATAACAAAAGATGTATGGTGGAAATTTCCGAAATAAGGGGTTTAGGGTTTATGCTTTTGGGCAAAAGGGGCTTACCATTTGGCGGCGGAGTAGAGGCAGCGGTCGTTGAGCTGACGGATTGCGGCGCGGAGCTCATTTCTGTAATTCTCTTTGGAGCCCATTTAAATTTGTGGATACTTTACTCTTCACTGGATAATCACTTGTGTACAACTGAGATGCATATGTAAGCGACTGTTATTTGCAAATGCAAGTGAATTACACAATGGCTAGTAATCGTCGCTGGAACGGTGGTGTAGATTCCGGTGATTTCACCGGCGACCGAGTTCGGAGCTTTTCAACAACACTGAAGATGCTCCGTAGATTTCTATTGAGTATTTCTAAACGAAAATAAAAATAATATTCCGAATTTGTTTGTACCTTTACTCAAATCTAATTTTAAACAATTTTAAATTCTACAAATATATTTCAAACGTAATTATGAGAATAATGATATGAGAAGATATTTGAGAAAGATATACACAAAAAAGTTTGATTTTTACAAATGATCCTTCAAATATTGTGATGTAAATACAAAATTTTAATTAGTCAATTTATTTTTGTGGTGTGGTGTGGACTTTTCTTTTAACATTATTAGTTAGTGTTTAGTTCTATTTTTCATCATAAATTTATAACTATCATTCAATTTTTAGTATTTTTTTTCAAAACAGTCTCATTTGCTTATAGTACTATTGTAGCATGTGATAATGCTAAATACGGCAATACGGATACAAAACGGGAAAAAACGATCTCTTATTATAACCAAAGGAATCAAGGTCCGAGTTATAACGTGACAAGGGCTCGAAGGGCTCGGCGGGTCGGCAGTGGACTTTCCTACTTTCCTAGCGCACTTCAAGACTTAGTATCGAATCTCGCCGAAAATATCCCCTATCTCTCCTCATTAATGCGGTATTTATAAGAGGGGAAAGTCGCGGTCTCCGGGACTCCGGCATGGCGAAAACGTGGTGCGCATGCGTCCGCCTCGCTCTTTGCCCAAGCGGGATGGAGCACGTGGCGCCCCCGACATGACCTCTGCTAACCGAATGAAGTCTCGATCGGCCTAAGGCAGTCGGACCGCAAACTGGTCGGACCGAGATGCCGACCTATCGATCTACCTAACCGACCGGCGTAAGTGCGTATTTATACTATCAGCATGATTATTTTTTGTTATTTATCAACAAAATCGTTTAAATGTACTTAAATATAAAGTCATTTTGCCAAAGGCCTTATGGTCAACTGACATAGTTGTGGTTCTCCTAAGTGATTGGTCACAAATTCGATCTCCAAGTGCTTTGATCATATCAGAAAGAGGGAGGATTCGCTATTATCAGGGTAAAAAAAAAGAGACCCTGAATCGAAACAATGAGGTACATAATCCATATTCGTAATGTACAAAATTGAATATCACAACATAATACACATACATGTTATATAGAGTCATTTTTATTTTTGGTCCTACTATTATTGGAGGATTGTCAATTTTAGTCCACTTCATTAATTTTTGTCACATTGTGATTAGTCTTATTTAGTCCTTGCCACTTTTAGTCCACTATTAAAATTTTCGTCAAATTGCTGTCCAAAATAGGGGTATTTTTTGTCTTTTCATGCTTTGGTTATCTCCTTGACCCTTTGCAGTGGTTTTCCTTACACATTTTTATCCATTGAAGAGGTCCGGCGAAAGCCATGTGAGCCACATTACAAAGTCATGGCTTTCGCCGGACCTCTTCATTGGATGAAAATCTGTAAGGAAAACCACTGCAAAGGGTCAAGGAGATTACCAAAGCATGAAAAAACCAAAAATACCCTTATTTTGGACGGCAATTTGACGAAAATTTTAACGGTGGACTAAAAGTGACGATGACTAAATAAGTCTGGTCACAATGTAGCAAAAATTAATGAAGTGGACTAAAATTGGCAATGCTCCAATAACAGTATGCCCAAAAATTATATTATATATTTACTTATTTTTTCAAATCTGATTTAGGTACATAATTTGTGTTAATGAACACACAATTTCACAATACAAGACACATAAATTCATAGCATCAGACACAAGTACTAATTTATTTCAGGTACAAAACTCATATTCTTGAGGTATAAAATTTCATAACACAATAAATAAAAACTCACAACATAAGACACATACACATGCACTAGTGTGTATAGTGCACTATGAATCTTGGTCCATGGTATAAAGATTACTCTGAGTATAATGCCGCTCAATAAAAATAAATTTTTAGTACTATTGACTCTAGTACATTATAGAGTACGTTCATCTATACTTTCTTAATCTGTTGAAGTACAGGCAGTCAATATCACTTTTACTGAGATTCGATTTCATGACTTATCATTTAGGAGAGTTAGTACATGCCACATGTTTATGTATTTTAATTATTTTATGGTCGATATTGATATCGTGTTTATGTATTTTAATTATTTTATAGTCGATATTGATATCGTTTTAAACTTCTAAAGGAGATCTTTAAATATTTATAATTTGTTTGTAATAACATAAAATTAAAAAAAAATAATTGACAACAAGATTTTAAAAAATTAAACACCAAAATGGTGTAAATGAATATCGTTACACCATATTCATTTTAGTGTAGAATTTAGTGTCTTTTTTGGGAGGAAGGCTGCATTAAATTTTTACATCAAAATAGTGTTTTGATGCCTTTTTGGAGATGATTTTATGGTTATCGAAAGGGAAATAAAATAATTGAGTTGGTGAATTTTACTTAATTAGCTAGTTTCCCCACATTTCCTACACTAGGCTTTCCCAAAATCAGCATAGTCAACGGCAAATCCGAAATTAATACACCGTTCAGAGGACAGAAACGTCAATGCATACCAACAGGGCGCGGGCTCCCAGATAGAGTGCAAAAATAATTGGGATTCAAATTCCCGCTTTAACGATAACGAATTCGAAGTTTGAAAAAATGCCTCCTTTCCGCCCCCGCCATTGCTATTGCTAACAAAACGAACTAACCCTTCCGTTTCCATTTCTCTCTCTAAGCTTAAATTGTTTGCACCATTATATACACACACATATACATTATACATATACATGCAAAGAAGCAGAACTTATACTTAGAGATAAGGATTTGATATGGCTTCGAAGGATTCTGGATCTGTTTACTCCCGAAAACAGAAATCTCTCGGTCTCCTTTGCTCCAAGTAATCTCTCTCTTTCTCTTCATGTTCCTTCTGAAAACTCGAATTTTTGTATGAATTGGAGAATTGATGTGTGCGTGTCTGTGTTTGTATGTGTATTTGTGTACTTGAGTAATGTGCCGTGTGGATTTATGCAGTTTTTTGAGCTTATATGATCGCGAAGGCGTCGAAACCATAGGGCTTGATGACGCAGCAATGCGGTTAGGGGTTGAGAGACGGCGGATCTATGATATCGTGAACGTTCTGGAAAGCGTTGGTGTAAGACCTTTTAATTTGGCGATTGGGCCGGGTCTTTGATTGCTTGAATTGGATGAATTGCTTAGTTGTTTACTGGATTCTTTCAGGTTCTTGCGAGAAGGGCTAAGAATAGATATATGTGGAAAGGGTTTGCAGTGGTTCCAAATGTTCTCCAGGAGCTCAAGGTACAATTGTTGTTTTGCATAATTTGCTTGCTGCATACCGTAATTTGTGGAAAGGGTTTGACCTTCATAATTTGCTTGCTGCTAGAACTCAGGAGTTGAATTTACTTTATATTTATTAATTTTTTAATGATTTCAACAATGGAACAGGAAGAAGGTCTAAAAGAGAGGATTGGTGCATCTGATAGAAGTTTGTTACTGCAGGTAAATTCTTTTAGGGCTTAAATTTGGTTATTTTATCCAAGGTTATTGCCAGCACTAAAATGCATATCATTTTCCCTATCAGGTGTCAGACGATGATGATGATATGCATCACTCAAACCCCAATGCTTCAAATCAGAATGACAAATCAGAAGCAACTTCTATTCTTAGGCTAGCAGGGCCTGCTAGGACTGGTATTTTCAACTTCAATTCTCTATCAATCATGAAAATGTTAGCTTTCACTTCTTGTTTGCTTATATACAGTATGCATTTAACAGACAATAGAAAGGAGAAATCTTTGGGGCTTCTTACACAGAATTTTATCAAACTTTTCCTCTGCACCAATGTGAGTTGGAAGTCTTTTGATTGCCAAATCTTTCATTTCCATTTCACTCTCTAATCTCTATGAATGTGTTGCAACAAAAAAAGAAGTCCTTAACCCATCAACTTTGTGTTTATTGCTCTTCCTTCAGATGGAAATGATTTGCCTGGAGGATGCTGCAAAAATCTTGCTGGGGGATGGAAGGCCTCCATCAATGACAAAAAGTAATAGTCCTTTATTTTTGTTCAGTAACTTGAACTGTTGCAATGATGGTTGATCTAGATCTGTTTTGATTTACAGTCTTTCTACCTTTTTGCAGATAAAGTTAGAAGGCTGTATGATATTGCCAATGTTCTGTCTTCAATGAAATTTATTGAGAAGGTAATCATCCAATTTGACTAAATATTTTAAAAGCAGCTGCATAACATAAACATTTGCAAGGCAAAACCTAATATCAATAAGACTTTTAAAAATGCTGGTCTATTGCTTGATGTACAGACTCAACACCCGGAAACAAGAAAACCTGCTTTTAGATGGCAGGGGTTGGAAGGCAAATCAGTTGACATGTCAGAGATTAATTTGGATTGTAATCAATCCAAGAAGAGGGTATTTGGGACTGAGCTCACAAACACACCTATTAAGAGGTGTAAACTGGTTCCCTTAATGGATGGTGATGCAGCAGAGACAAAACTGCAAGCCCAAATCAAATGTGAGAGTCTGGACTGTGAGGCCAACAGATCAAATTTGGATCCTGGTCCAAGAACAAGTGCAAAGGGTTATCAGTTTGGTCCTTTTGCTCCTGTAACTCTGTAAGTGTGCCCAAAGATGAAGCCCATGAAAGTGGTCACAGATCCAAACTACTTAGTGATTGTGAAAGTTTAGCATCTACTTATCGCCCTCAGTATCACAACCAAGGTATAAGTCTTGAAACAATATAACTATAACTATATCTAAATAAATATATATGAAGGGTGCTGTAATGGAATTTTGTTTTGTGTTTAATGTTTCAGCACTAAGAGAGCTGTTTCATCATTACGTGGAAGCATGGAGTTCATGGTATTCAGAAGTTGCAGGGAAGAATCCAATTGAAGTGCAATCCTAATGCAAACAACCATTTAAAAAAAAATTCAGTGTATTGTGAGATAACAACAGCCTTAGCAAACATGTGGTGGCCTGATATTGATGCAAATTCTTGTTGCATCAAACTTGTTGAGTCTTTATAGGAATTGACATGTGATTTTCAGTTTTATTGATTAAAATTGTTGAGTGAGTTTTATTCAATTATCAATAAACATTACCCCTTTAAGTATATCAAAGGATTGCGGTTTAATATGGGTCTTGTTTATATATGTATGTATATATGTTTGTTTGTTTGTTTTTGTGTTTGCTTGTTTGTTTGTGTGTTTGTTCGTTTGTTTTGCTACATATATTGATTTGGTTTTGCTGTTTGAAAACAGTTGGAGAATATTTGCTAGTTAAAAGATTTATAGTGAATATTTGACTTAGCTTGTACCCAATATTAGAAACGATGACCCCCCTTATCCTGCCTGCCACAGTACATAGAATAGAATGTTTTTCTTTTTAAATATTCCTTTCCTAGCTAGAATTAATGAATCAAGGCATATATATTCATTATATTGTTGCATGCATCCTGGAACAGATCAGATCACTCCAGCCAGCTGGTATCCAATCTATGATGAACTTTATGATGCTTAATAAAGATGATGCACCCCTGCTAAATTCCATATTTTTCCAAACATATAGATATAGGATGGAATAGATTCGGAGTAATTATTATTCCATCTGTTGCGTATGTTGTCCACAAATAACCGATAGACTAGCATATATATGATGATCGAATACCCCTTTTAGCATACTCACTTTTATGATTTAATTAATTTTTGACCTCATTTGCAAATGAAATAATACCCAAGACTAGTAAAGAACAATTAATAGATTAAAAATGTATTTTTTTCATTGTAGTTCTTAAAGAATAATTGTGGGCAAGTTGTATTTCTTGAAGGAATTACCATTATTGCAACTGCATGTAATGTTATGGCAAGTGACATTTCATTTTTTTTTTTTCACAATGCCCTCTTGGTCCTAATATTATTATGGTATAATCATTTCCACAACGTCATTTAAATAGGTTTGTTAAGTGTTAATTTTTTTTTTAAAAAAATTTAGCTTTATATGTGTTATTCCACTGTTGTTAAGGCTCAAGTTGTAGATTGCAGAAGTGCGAATTATAATTAGTGAAGACAGAGGACTATAGCCCTGAATTAGAGATCAATTTTTTTCAAAAAAATAAAAACAAAAAATAAAAACATAACGGGTCAACCACTTACTATAATAATGTCACAGTACTATAATCAATATGGACTGCTATAAAAAAAAAAGAAGAGAGGAATGAGACTAATAAATTTAAGACAAAAAATAGAGTTTACTGAAATGAGTGATTTTGACTGAAAAAGCTAGTATAGTCTAGTATATATCCGTCCATTTATCCAATCCAAATGAAAAGATTCGGTCTTGAGGATTAAGGTAGTGAGGTCGGCGGCAAAGGAGGAGCCCGGTGGGACCCCGGCAACTGGTCTTGCCACCCCAATCCTGTTGCGCCATCGCCATGCCACGCCAGTAACAAGCTAATTTTCCAATTTTAATGGAAAAGGTTGAAGAATAAGTTAAAAAATAAAAAAGAAGTTTGACTGAATAGAATATAATTGTATGTAGGAGAGGCCCCTATATACGGTGTCTGCCATAGTGCCACCTTGTAATATTTGATTAGACGAGGTGGTCCTCAGTCATTATACCGTGTACCATGGTCCACAATGCATTGTGAACCATGATCATAGTTGATACTGCAGTTGTGTTGGACTGATACTGCAGTTGTGTTGAAAGGATACTGTAGTTGTGTTGAAAGGAAACTGCAGTTGCGCGTAACAGAGGCCGTGTCAATGTGTCATCCATCTGGAACTGCAGTTGTGTTGAACGGATACTGCAGTTGTGTTGAAAAGATACTGTAGTTGTGTTGAACGGATACTGCAGTTGTGTTGAAAAGATACTGTAGTTGTGTTGAACGGATACTGCAGTTGTGTTGAAAAGATACTGTAGTTGTGTTGAACGGATACTGCAGTTGTGTTGAACGGATGAATGACCTCCGTTCCGTGCAACTGCAGTTTCCTTTCAACACAACTGCAGTATCTTTTCAACACAACTGCAGTATCCGTTCAATACAACTACAGTATCAGCTATGATCATGGTCCACCATGCACAATATAATTTGCAGGTGGTCCTAGAATGTCTATATGGTTTTGCAGATTAGATTATATTCCATTCCATTCCTGGAATAGAATAGAACCCATCCAGATATATACTCCCTCTATCCCATTTTACCTGTCTTACTTTCTTTTTTAGTTTGTCCCAAAATGTTGTCCTCTTTCCAAAATTGAACATCACCATCATTCTACTTTTCCCAATTTACCCTTATGACTTTTGCTTTCTTTATTGCTTTTATTTCCAAAAGTGAAAAAGTTGGGGACATAATTGGAAAGCACATCACATTTACTTTAATTTCTTAAAAAGCGTGCAAAAAGCAAATGAGACATCCAATTCGGGATGGAGGGAGTAATATATTCATGCATGCATGCATCCTGGAACATTACTACGTCCAGCTCGTATATATGTGGTTGGAATTGAAGTTGATAACTTTAGGATTATTATCGCTGCTTAACATCTTCCTTAACGTCTCCATCTATCCACATTCCGCCCTAAAACTTACTATCTAAAACTCTAGCTAGCTAGCTATATTCCATCTCCACCCTAGCTAATTATTATTTAATTATATTGCTTGTACACTACCTAACACTTGAAATTAAAGTTTGTGTAAAAACTAAACACTGTTATATTACTGCACTTATTATTCTGTTACGTTGTTGACAATTAAGTAACATATTATTAATTGAAATATTCTACCAATCCATTATTTATCCAATCCAGAAGATGGCCTGGCCGGATTCTTCAGGATTACGAGTCTTATTGAGGTCGGCGGCAAAAGGAGGATCGGAGCTAGGCCGGTGGGTGATGGGACGATTAAACGACGAAGTTCACTGCGTTTCGAGTCATTATTGCAAGAAAGCCCGCATTTAATTTTGTTGATTTACTTTTTTCAAATAGTGAATTAGTATCTTTTACACTCAATTGTTATTTGTTAATCATTGTTATTATCATTACAAGCTGTTTCTTGTTTGGAATTGAAGAGTGAATAAGTGCTTTAGGTATCGGCTTACATGTATATATGTTTATGCACATTATATGTAGTTGGTGTTTTGTGGGATATTTCACTTCTTTTGATCTAACCAATAAATAAATAAAGATCTTGTTCGGTGACCTAGTTAACTTATCAGTCAATTTTAGTTTATTTGACCACTATTAGCTGTTTCACTTGGTTAAACAACTAATATGAGTATTTGATTAATTATTAGTTTCTTTTATAACACCTTATTGCTCCAAAACACTAAAATTGAAAAAGTTATTTAAAACAATTTTTTCAATAAGTTTTTTGAGAAAGTCATTCTACATGTAATCATCTATCAACTAACATCTTTCTACAATCAGTTAATGCTATTAACTAGTTAAACCACTAACTTAATTATATTAGCAATCAACTATTTACCGAACACCTCCAAAATCTTAAATACCAATAATGTCCGTTTCTATATATATAAAAACACTCAATATGTCATCCCGAAAGTTGATGATGTATAAATGAGAGAGTAAATATGGGTGTGTTATGTCGTTCCGCTGAGGATTGGGGCTATGGCACGAAATTGTATGAATTAATAGTACTAGGCACTAGAGTATGTGAATCACTTAGAATCCAAGCAACTAAAACTGAATGATGAAGATTAAAAGAAAGCAATTGACTAAGGTGTAAACTGTATGATAAAGGTATGAGCCAGATTAGAGGGTTGTAACCTTGATGTTCTAACAAACTCAAAATTAGGGAAAGAATAATTAACCTAAGGATTTATGGGCAATGCACAAAAAAATTCAACTCAGCTACTTTCGTAATCAATAAGCCGAATTAGGCTGCAATTGCCCCACTGTCGTGATGCATCAATTATAACCTTAAGCACCTAAGCATTGTAAGCCCACAAAATTACCTCTATTTTCATAGTAGGAAAATTAGGTTGAAATTGGTAAGGCTCGAGGTCTCCATCCAACTTTCGTTGTAATGAATCCCTCTCCCAGACTAGCAATTAATTGTGGCCACCAATCAATAACAAGTAGAAAGAAATCCCCAACTCAACATAAACCCTAGGCAAAAGATTCAATCCCTTTATGCAATAATCATAAATCGAACATCAAGATTAACAATGGACCCCCTAATCCAAACCCATAAGCGAATTACTCACGCATGATGGAAGTAAACATAGCAAAGCAAGAATTAAAGATGGAAAACATAGCTGCAAGATTAAAGAATAAAAGGGAATACTTTTACTAACAATTCTCATGAGCAACTTCAATCCAAACGATGATTCCAAGCTTGAAACCGAATTCAAAGATGTAAAACTACTGTGTTCTATGCTATGGAAAACTCTAAAGAAGGGAAAAATTGCACTAAGCTAAAATTAGGGTTCGGAATCCCCAAAACATCAGAAAACGCGACTTAAATACTGGACAGCAGCCGGGTCACGGCTGGGATCGGGGCCGTGATGTGTCGTGGCCGGCTGCTTGTCCATGGTGGAGGTCACGGCCGCCATCACGACCGTGAGGCTGGCCGTGATGCGGCCCTCTGGTCCTCTTCTGACTTCTTTTGTGCTCCGCTGCTCCTTTCCGTCCCAGGGTAGATTCCTTATGTCTCGAAAACTAGTCCGAGATGACCGAAAATCCTTCCTTTGCTCCTCATTTGTGAATAAACTAAGATTGATCAAATGTAACACACAAACGAGCCTTAAATGTATCAAGATAAAGAAAATAAGCAACAAAACTCCTGAATCGTGGGACAAATAAATGTATAAAATCATATGTATCAAAAGTGTCCATGGAGGAGAGAAGGGCGGAGACACATGGAATTGAATTGAAGGTCCCGATCACTTGCCACCCTTGAAGGTGCTGGATCGAGGTCATCATCAGCACATACGTACAACTAGAAAATTTGTTGTAATATTATTGTTTGTATAAATATGAACTAGTTTAATCTTGAGTAATAATTAAAAAGGTTAGAAATAAACCTCAAGTAGATCAGATTAGAGCTATGCTCAAGTAGCTAGCTCGAGCTCAAGTAAACAAATAGAGCCAAACTTGAGCCTTTTAATTAATATTAATACATGGAGGTCTAGTAGTTTGAGTAATGAATTGAATAGCTAGCTAAGCCAAATTTGATCATTTTAATACTTCATTTAAGCAAATCATCATCAGTATGAGTTTAATCAAGTTTATATATTATATATAAAAATGTCTTATTATTTGAGATATAATAATATAATATTAATTTTTTTTTAAAAAAAGAAATATATAATAATATTAATTTATGTTATAAAAAGTTTAATTTGCTTTTATAATTTTTTATGTAAAAACAATTATATAGGTAGCTAGCCGAGTTTGAACTGGATCTAACTTAGATATTTTAAAGTGGAGCTTCAATTCAATTAAAACTTTGAGGATATATATGATGCATTACGTCCTAGCTATCTAGCAGGGGCTAGTGGGACTCCGATCCGAGAATTGGTACGTACGTCTTGCATGTCGATCACCCAATCACCGCCATTGCCAATGACCCTAAGCTAGGTATTAAGATAGCCTTAATTAAGGAAATTCACATTTAATTTATATCCATGAGATAGATGGAAGTGATCCTAACGACAAAGTTACAACTCCGCCGGCCGGCCAGTACATATACTATACGTATAGTAGTTAACCATCCTGAGATGGAGATACAGTACACACAAATTAAAACACAAACACACAGACGACAACAGTACACCACAGTTACGTTATATTACAACGTAACAAAAGCAAAGCAAACTAACGTCTCCGGTCTCCACACAAAGGGCTAGGGCGGGTCCCGTACGTATATATATAGTGGTTTACATGCATAACATATCCATATATGTATATATAGTATTAATTCTTAGCTAGCTGCGGCTGCTGTGCGTGTTGAATCGGAGTTAGTATCCTGGGGCAGGAGTAGTAGAACTTGGGACGGGATCGATCATTGAGCGGCGAGCGCTATGGATAATGTGTACGCGGTGGGAAGTGGTCGTTGGAGTTTCAGCCGCAGCTGCAGCTATTATGATCAGGAGAATAATAATAATGAAGATGAGGGAGGAGGGTTTGTACCCCATACTCTTCATCATCATCGTTCACTTCGATCTGATCTGCTGGTGGCTGGATCGGAGGAATTGAATTGAAGAAGCTAATATAATTAATATATGGAGCTGATGAGCTTCCTATATATGTTAAGTAATTGGTTTCTTTTAGTTTGGTGATCTGAGAGAGATCGAGTACGTGGTGTCAGTTGGCCGGGCCTCTATTTATACAAGGATAGATGGGGATTATTACACCACTGCAAAATCCAACATTAATTTCAACTCAACTTCTACTTTCTACTTTTACTCATTCACTCCAAATTTTGGTGTTAATGTATGTTTTCCTTACAACTCACAAAATAAAAATAAGTTATTACTCCGTATTTTTTACCACATCAAGAATAAAAGTGATTGAACATTCATGAAGGGTCTATATTTAATTTCTAGGTAATTAGGTCACATCAGTAAATCAATTCGATCAAACAGCCTAAGTCAATTAATTAATTAGCGGGCCCATGCATGTTACGTTGCTTATATATATATATATATATATATATATATATATATATATATACACACACACATACACACACACATGTGGCCTAAAGCTAGCTATGACTTTAATTCCATCCATGTCCACCACAAATTAACTTCCGGCAACACATTATATATTTTCTTCAACTTAGAATGCGTTTGGAAACTCAAGAAATTACTTATGCAAAATGTTTCTAAAAAATGGGTCATTGTTTAGAAATTATTTTTATTTTCAACGTTTGGTTGGAATCCAGAAAATTATTTTGTTGTGTTTGGTTCATTTTTCAGAAAATGAACAGAATTGTATAATTAAATATTTTAGTTGTTTTGTTTAGAATATAACCGTATTTATAAAAATAATATACATGGTGGTAGTGGTGTTGGTACAGAGGTAGTGATGATGTTATTTGTTACCGAACAAATTCATTTTCTAAGAAAATGAGGATATTTTCATTTGACTCACATTTTTCATTCTTTACCGAACACTGAAAACCCGATTTTTAGAAATCATTTTTTGAGTTTCTAAACGCATTCTTAATTATTATAGGCAACATAAAACTCCTCTCCAACTTATGATTCCCTGGCCCTATTGGCGTAAATCATACCCACGTATAGTGGTAATAATAACTACCATGCATAATTGCACATATAAGCATATTGACGATGACAACTTAATTATATGAAGAGTGTACTAACCATTTAATTTGAATCCATCAAATATCGTCTTGCTTTCTTCAATTCACATCTTGGACCATGTCCCATCAATTCCATTATTCCAATGCGATAAAGAAAGATGTTGGTATTATTAAATGCATATTTAATAACTAAGGGGGAGCCACTTATAATTATTCCATGTAATGATCAGAGTATTTTTATTTTTTTTGAAAGAATGATCAGAGTATTTTAATTTGAATATACATACATATGTAATATTTATATAAAGTATTTAATTTGCGAGAGATTTTACCCACAATTTATATATATATTTTAATTATATTAAGGGTGTGTTTGGTTGGGGCGTTTAGGCATAGGAAATGTGTATGAAAGTGATTGCTAGTGTTTGGCTGATAGGTTTTGAGAATGCTACTATGGGTTTGGAATACCCCATTAATGAGAAAACCCATACCCTTATTAAATAAGGGTTTCATTTCACTTTTTCATTTCTTCCCCAACTATTAATAATCATTCTCATTCTACCCAACTACAAAACATGCTAAATACTTTCACCAAAACCCATTACCCTTACCAAGTATCTGATACCCATTCTGATTCCGATTCCCATGTGCGAACCAAACGCACCCTAAAAGATTTTTCATTTTATGGTATTCCAAATGAAATGGCAAAGAGAGATGGAAGTGAAAAGTGTATTAATAGCAGCAAGTATCAAGCATCCTGCAGTCGTTATACCATGGACCATGGGGTCCACAATGCATTGTGGACCATGAGTTATGACTGATACTGCAGTTGTGTTGAACTGATACTGGAGTTGTGTTGAACGAATAATGCAGTTGTATTGAAAAAAAACTGCAGTTGCGCGGAACAGATGTCATTTCATCCGTCTGTAAATGCAGTTGTGTTGAACTGATACTGCAGTTGTGTTGAACGGATACTGCAGTTATATATGTTGAATGGATACTGCAGTTGTGTTGAACGGATGAACGATCTCTGTTCCGCGTAACTGCAATTTCCTTTCAACATAACTGCAGTATCTTTTCAACACAACTACAGTATCCGTTCAACACAACTGCAGTATCCATCGTGATCACGGTCCACCATATAATTTGCGAAGCATCCTGCCCCCACGTGTGCCGATCCGACAAGAGTAAAAACCAGATACGCCTTTTGTCGAAGGGCCCCACATTGAGACTTTTGGTTTCTTAAATCATCGATCGTTGTTTTCAAAAAAAAAAAAAAAATCATCGATCGTAGTATATTTTTCCAGACGCATATATAAGCTGCATTCTACGCGACGTAACGAAACCGATCGCCACATATATATAATATAATTATAAACAACAAATTCCTTTCCTCCCATCGATATAATTTCTGATCTTTTTCTTCAGCAATATAATATAACGTAACCTGTCCATCATATAAATGCACCGATGAGCAGCAGGCCGGAGTTACCTCAGCTAGCTATTGCAGTAGTCGCAATACTGTACTCAAGCCAACCCAGCCAATTCCTCAAGTGAAAACTCAAAACCAAAAAACCAGAACATCAGGAATTTCTAAATAGACAACACAACTCAAAGGTGTATATAATATATAGAGTTTAACAAGGAAAAAAGAAGACTAGAAAGGTTGAAACTTGAACACTGACCATTAGTTGATCTATATATATATATATGCTGAACCCCAAATTAAAGGACCCATCAGCAGTACAGTTGATCAATCTCCGTATAGTAGCTTCCTGCTGATCGAGTTAGATATGAAATTGGGGCTGTGCTTCCCATTTTCTTCACTCATTCATTCATTACCAACGTGGAAGAAGAGCAGGAGTGAAGGATGAAGAAAAAGACAACTGTGGAATCTGCCCGACAAAACAAGAAATGCTTGAGAAAATCACAACTACTACTGGATCTATTTCTTTAATTTCCTAGCCCAATGGTCTGAAATAGATAAACTATGGCCCAATAATCGGCAGCCCACTGAGGCAACCTCCACCCAAATCTGAATTGTACTCCTAGGACTACTGAAGCCCAACAAAGTCAACATTGCCCCCACCCACCGAGGCTCGAACCTATGACCTCCCACTTAGGAGAATCACTTCATGCCGCTTGACCACAAGGCCTTTGGCTGTCCTCCTAGTCCTAGATTATGTGTATGTATACATAATTGACTTTATAACTTGCTTGTAAGTTGTAACTATAAAATAAATATATAAGTTTTGTGTGAAACTGTCATTGTGTATACCTACTCTCAGACATACATATAGTAATATACAAACATATTTTCAAATATATATTAGTACAATGTTACTGAAATATTAATTTTGGATTGGATTGGATTGGATTGGATTGGATGTTTTTTTAATAAGAAAAAATGGCATTGTTTTGGTTATAAAATTAAAAATGGACAATTGTACAAGAGAAGCAAAAGATGCCATGGTTAACCTTTACTAGCAAGTAGCAACTAAATCGAAGCAGGCTTATTAACACAGATTGAACACAAATCCAATTTTCTATTCATCCTGTTAAGAAACAGGCTTATTAAAGAGGCTAACATAGTACTGTATTATTGAGTAGGCATCCATGACTATATATGAGAGAATACTAGGTCTACATGCACAACAACATATGTGTTGGTAGTTTCATGGTGTTCCATTGTAACAGACAGACACTATACTGCTTCTCCTAAACGACGGTTGCAGCAGCAGAAGTTGTTCCTGTCTCTTTTCACAGCTTTGAAGGAGACTTGTAAAAACCCCAAGGCTCATCCGACACGTACTGTGTAACCTGCTTGATGTTCAAGTAGTTTTCTAGTCCCCTGCAAACAACAACACTTCATATAATTCATTGCTTTCTTCATCCTTTGTGACAGATAAGTTTCTGATAGGATAAACTGTTAAATGCAGAAAAAGGATTAGTTTCAGATTACCATTCTCCTAGTTCACGACCAAAACCACTACGCTTCTTTCCTCCCCAAGGAGGTTGCCAAAAGCATGGCTGTGAGCAGTTGATCCAGACTATACCTGACTGAAAAGCCTGCACATTTCAGGGCGATTAAAATTATACAACTCGCCAATTATGCATTGCAGCAACGTGATATTCTCCAGGATAATGCTTGGTTTTTTAAATGAGCTGAGAAAGAACACTTACCTTCGTCAATCGCTCGCATCTTTCGAGATCTTTTGACAAGACCGCAGCACCCAAACCATATCTATGGAAAATTACCCATGGGAAGGGGAAAGAAAGTTCAGATTTGCAAATAAACAAGTGTTGATCCTATTATACTGTCATTAACGCCAATTGGTGAGAGACAAGGGGAACAAAGTTGACTTACTGGGTGTCGTTTGCTAGCTCAATGGCTTCAGCTTCAGTTTTAAATGTCTTGACACAAAGAACGGGCCCAAATACTTCCTCTCTCCAGATTTGCATGTTGGTATTTATGTCAGTTATGATGGTTGGTTCAATGTAATACCCCTTTTTCAAATGCTGCAATTCAATTGTGAATAAAGTTCATGACCATGAAGATTAATAAAAAAAAAATCCCTGGTTAAACGTTACTATAAACTTCTACCTCAGGACGCTGGCCACCATACAAAATGGTTGCACCTTCACTTCTGGCTGTTGAGATGAATTTCATCACCTTTTCATACTGTAAAATAAATTAAATTTTCAGTAAGTATAAAATAATATAAAAACCAAACAAATTTAGAAATGATTCCCTTCTCATCAGTCTTAGGGAGAGATTAACATATACAGTAGCTACCATGGAAACTTACAAGAAGTGACTTCTGCAATCTAAAAGTAGCCAATCAAGTAGGTTTCTTACTTGTCCATGACTAACAAGTGGACCGAGTTTACAATCATCCTCCAAGGGATCTGATATTTTAATATTTTTGGTCCATTTCACAAGCCTATCCAAAAATTCTGAAGCAATGCTTTCCTGTGACATTGAGAATGAAGAGCCCAATTAATCCATCCAAGTAGATTAAAAAAAGTAAATGGAAAAATAAGGCTGTGTTTCAGACCAGAAGTTGAAAACTTTTGGCTTAAGGTTTCCAGATTCACTATACAACATAAGGGGATGATACCTGCAATATGAGACGAGATGTTGCACTACAAATTTGACCATTTGTCCAAAAACAGCCGAAAAGAGTCCACTCAGCAGCTGATATAATACACAAACACATCATAATACTCCAAGAGTCAGACTAAAAGATTAATAATGTATGGAGTAGGATTTAGGAATCAAGAACTTAAACAGTTACTCTTATTAACAAGAGACCTTCATTTGGAACTCTATCAAGCAATATACGATGTTTGATTTAGGAAAAGGCCAAACCTTTATCAAGGTCATTAAAATCCTCAAATATAACTATAGGGCTTTTGCCACCAAGCTCAAGTGTTACGGGCTGTAAATGAAAAAAAAAAAGAAAAAAAAAGAAAAAAAAAAAAAGAGGAATCAATCATACCTAAAAACTCAAAAATAAAAGTTACTATCAAAGAACACCAAAAGAGGTTAACATACCTTGACAAGCTGGGCTGCAGCAGTCATGATTTTAACCCCTGTGGCATTGCTGCCTGTAAATGCAATCTATGCATGATTGCAAAAAGATTAAAAGGGTTAAGCCCCACAATCATCATGGTACAATAAAATGTCAAGTCAATGGAAACAATGATAAATATACACTAATGAAATGAGAAAATGTAAAGCAGCAAACCTTGTCAACATGAGGATGAGACGCCAAAGGAGCACCTGCTTCTGGTCCCAACCCTGTTAGAATGTTAAGGGCACCAGGAGGAAGGCCAACCTCTTTACACACTTCACCCAACTCCAAACATGTACTGAAATTGACAAATATATAATAAGTTAAAAACCAAAATAGTATGCCAACACTAGATAACAAGAAAATTAAAAGGATATAGACTCACATTGAAGCTAGTTCAGATGGTTTAAGTATTGCAGCACAACCAGCAGCCAGCGCAGGGGCAACTTTCCAGGTAGCCATCAACATAGGATAATTCCTTCAATTTGAATGCAAACGAGCCCTCATAAGTTTCTAGCACATAAGGAGCACAATGACTCCAAACCATCCTATAATATCTTATAAGTAAAGATGACTATTTTCCGAGTGAAAATGAAATTCAATAATTTAGAAATGAAAGCACACCCTAATTGTAAGAGTGTAAGAACATACCATGGAGTAATCAACCCAACAACACCGAGGGGCTCTCTGAGAACGTAAGTATTAAATGAATCCAAATGAAGAGGAACGGGAGTCTTCTGTCTTGAATCCAATGCTTCAGCGAGGTCAGCATAGTATTCAAAACATGCCGCAACATCATCCTGAGTGATATGAAGAAGCAACCATAAACACACCGAGTATGGTAGTAATAAGGTGTTACTTAAGGCATTATTTGTAACATACTATATCTGCATCTGCTTCCAGCCAAGGTTTTCCAGAATCAATGGCTTCAAGTGTTCCTAGTTCAGGCTTCCTCTCTTTTACCTACACCAAACAGAATATAAACTCATGGAGCTGAGGAGATATCATTGATTAGAAGCTAGGTACAAAACTTGCTTTCAGTATTTTCTGCTATAATATAAGGAATATGAAGTTCATAAAATCAGAAATAACACATCAATCCTAGGAATTAAGAAGTTTTAAAAAAAAAACCTGCAAATTATAAGATCATCAATGAAGAAGTAATGTCAGAAATATCATATTGTTAGTATCTGATCAAGTAAAGTAACCTTGGCAGCAATGGCACGCAAATATTTAGCCCGTTGAGCCCCAGTGGTGGAGCCCCACTCCCCGGCCATAGCTCTCCGAGCAGCTTCTACAGCTATATCCACATCTTCCGGAGTGGCTCCCGGAATATCCCCTGCCCGTGTAACATTCAAAATTTCCCATTAAAACCACTTCAGTTTCAGTTTCAGTTCAGATTAAATTTAATAAAAGAAATAAGAAATGAACACTGCAAAATTTGGCATTATATACAAACCGATGGTTTCTTCTCTAGCGGGATTGATAATGGGTAGACGGTTCCTCTTGACAGGCTCTATCCATTCGCCGCCGATGAAGAGCTGCCGAGTCGGAATTCCAACATTGGGAATGGCCATCGCAATTCGTGAGAGAGAGAGAGAGTGACAACTGACAAGAGTGGCGTTAACTAAGTGGGAGTGTATTAATTATAATTATAATTAACTAATAAATAGTAATGCCTATCCGTGGCAAATGCGTGACGTACGTGGCGGGACCCAGGCTACCGATTGTCTGATTGGCGGCAACGTTGGTTGGTTACATTGTTCCAGCTATATAAGATTCCTGACCTGTCGTATAATTTATACTGATTTTTTATTAATAGATCAAATAATTTAATGTTAACATATCTTGCCATGATACTATAATATCATGCGACAAAAAAGACTAACATTATTCCATTTCTGAGACAAAAACAAAAATTGGTTCCACGTGATATATCATTATTATTATGAAAGATTAGTCTCAAGTCGTTATCGAAAGCGGAATGCGTACTTTGCAGATTTACTTTGACCCACTTTGTTGGGCCTATATATCAAACAAGGCCTTACTCTAGGCCTATTTAGTGGCCCAAAACATTTATTTTTATTTATTTGCATTTCTGGCCAGAATTTTTAATTTTATACAGGTCAGGACTCAGGAGTCAGGTCAATGGTAACATCTTCATCCATGAAATTATGATCTCTGGAATGCTTGAGTTATTCAAAGATTTTAGGCGCAAATGTCAAAGCTTTGAAGTTTTGTCATTAAGAAAGTAAAAGGTAATTGGTTTGTTTTGACAATTATAATTCGTTTACCAATATGAAATCATATTCTTTGTATTATTAATATTAATTATAAGAAAAATTGTTAGCAAAGATTCATATTTTACTAAACAGTAGTATTTATATTTTTATCATAATTTCAATGAAATTGTTGATATACCAAGAAGAATCAGATAACTAACGAGGTATATATATATATATAATACGAGGGAAATCCCAATCCAATAACATGTATGTAAATATACTACACAATATCTCATATTTAAGCTGGCTGCATAAAAATTTATTAAGTCTCTATATAACCATATCTATACGTAAAAATGAAACAGAGAAAAGAGAAATCAGTTCTTTTGGGTTGTCTTGTGGTACTTATCCTTGATCCACTGAAGCCCAACAGAAGTGCCATGCTTGGCCTTCTTGATGCCGGTTGCAGCCATAGCTTTGGTCTTCACAAGCCCTTCACCCACCTTCACTTTCATCCCACCATTGCCAGACCTGCTCTTCTTGGTTTCTTTAGATGAAGTTGAATGATCTGAATTGAAGTCCCACTGATCTGCCCATGACGGCTCATACGTGCTGCTTCTATCCATTTTTCTTCTAAATCTGTAGCTGATTGATAACTCAACACAGGGTTAAGAGGACAAAGAGAAGAGAGAGTTATGCAAGGTATAAGAAGATTGGAGGTGTTTTCAAAAAAAAAAAAAAAAAGAAGATTGGAGGTAGGGGTCTGGGGGCCTAGCCTCTATATACTGTGGTCTGTGGATGTAAATGCTAATTGGTATTAGTCAACAAATAAAGCTAAGTGACCCAAAATGTCAACTTTATTTAATTCAGAAAATAAATGTCAGCATTAATACATTATAATATAGAGTGAAACGTACATGTAGGAGGTCCTATAGCAACAGGAATAAGAATTTTTTTTTTTAATGTCTTCCGCAGAGGATGGTTTATATCTAATTGGCAGAACTGGTTTTCTGCTGTGCTGTGCTGCAATTAGCAGCCTCAAGAATAGATTCAGGAGCCACCACCACTCAGCTCTTTCTCCAGTACCTCCGAAAAATGCCAATCAATTTCATGGCAGTGAGCCTCAAAGTTGGTAACATCTTGTTTATACTGGTAAGAATAGTTTCAAATTTGAGGGAAGAGTGTTTGCACATAGCTCCTGTCATTTGGGCATTGACCATTGCACCCTACTTCAAATGTGAGGTGCTGTCCTATTATCAAAGCTGCTGTACAAGTAGGAAAACTTAGCAGGGGTATAAAATTCAGCATTTTTAAAGAGGTAACTTTGCTGGAGTTCCTGGATCTCTAGGATATTTCTTTGGGGTTGGACCGCCTTTCAAGCAAACTATGGCAGTTCTCTGCCCATACTTACTGTGTGAATCAACTGGATTTTGAAAACAAATGAACAAATGTGTTAACACAAGCCAAAAGATGGTAGAAGAGGGGTAGGGCGAAGAGGAATGCGTAAGATTGGCTAGGATTATATTTTTTTTGAACTGTCCACTTATGACTAGCCAGATCAAAGATTCACTTGTCAAAACAAAAAAGGAACATACCATAGCAAGTTTGCCAAAGAGTTGCACCCATCAAATGTATAGCTCTCTCTGCTCTTCTCACTTCCTCCTGTGGGACATGTTTAAAGAGGGAACTGGGTAATTCTTATGAAAGTCCAAAGAAAGATTTATATATGCTTCTTGAAATGTTAGGTAAATCTTGAGAAGTTATTTTTCATTTGATTACTTATCTACTCCTAACTTCCTAGTGAAGTGTCAATCATATATTCATATCTAGCACAGAAATTGGACCCTTACATAGAATAGGTCACTATACAGATTAAATATGAGAACTCCGTTTATCATGAGACACACAAAGTACTTTATTCACTAAAGCTAACTGAAACTCATTAAAAAAGGAGATGCATTCAGAAAATAAACATAGGTTCTATTTGTTTCTAGTTCAGAGAGATGGCAAGAAGAGGAACCTGAGGATCATGACCCTTTGCAGCTACAAACAAGCCACCAACGCGAACGAGAGGAAGGCAATATTCAGCTGAACAATGAAAACGTAATCATAAAAAAATTATGCTATAATGCCACTATGAATAAAAAGGGGAAAAAAAAAAGGTTACCTACCTAAAATTCTCATTTCTGCAACTGCTCTGGCTATTGCAACATCAAATGACTCTCTGAAGTTCTGATTTTGCCCTAAATTCTGTCCTATTTAAAGTTTCAGAATTGCATTATGTGTGGAAGAAGATGAGTAAATCTCAATGAAATCAGAAAAGAAAATACCTCAGCCCTTTCTCTTATAACTTCCACATTTGACAGACCAGTTTCCCCAGCCACATGCTCCAAAAATTGGCATCGCTTATTCAAAGATTCTAGAAGTGTCACTTTCCAATCTACAAAAACACAATAAGCTTCTTTGTATCACACAAAAAGAATCATACTTTTTTTAGGAGGAAAAAAAAAACTTTAGATTGAACTCCTATTATATGCCCACTTTTTAAAATGGGTTATAAATTTGACAAATGTGTGAACAAGGGAAAAAATGTTGCACTGGTCAAAATCATGAGAACTGGAGGAACTACTTGGAAGTTAATTGGAAAACGTTTCCCTTGTTGATTACAGTTTAAACTCCATATCAAAATATTTTCTTTCCTACACAGTAAACGAACCAAACAAGTAAATAGGCACACAATTGAACTTGCACTTACAGTTTAGCATACAGAAAGGCTAGAAAAATGTAAAATTTAATCAATTACCGGGGCAAGCAATAGCTAATATAAGTCCAGGAAGCCCCGCTCCAGTCCCTACATCGACAATCTTAAGATTCTCACAAGAAGCACCACAACGTGACACATAGGAATTTCGAATCGGCTCAATAATTGCAAGCGAGTCCTCGATGTGCCTTTCCATGACCTCACTTTCCTCCCTCACAGCCGTGAGATTCATTTTCTGCAAGCAGTAAAATCTCAAAGGTTTCACATATAAGATACAGGCACATACACATACACATACACATACACATAACAGAGAAACATATTGAAAGGAACCTGATTCCATTGGAGAAGAGAATCGATGTAGACATGGACTTGTTGCTTCTGGTGAGAATTCAAGGCTCCGAAATGGGAAGTGCCAGGAGGTGCAGCAGAGGCGACGGTGACCAAGGATTTGCTGATTGGTTTAAGGACGGAAGGTTTGGGAGGTGAAACCGAAAGGTGTTTGAAAAAAGTCCCGACAGAAAATGGATGCAACAGAGGAAAGCTGTGGGCTCTGCAGCTTAGCATTTTGGCGCCACAATCTGGTGGAGCCTGGAGGGAAGGCCTGGGAGCGTTTGTATACCCGTTACCCGTTCGTTGGGTTTGAAAAGCATGGGAAGCTGGCCCATTTGATAGTTGGCCCATTTTCAGTGAAAGCTAGATGCTCTTATTCACGGGCATAACAGAAAAAGTCGTATATTCCACAAGGTATAATATCATTAAATAACAATGTTCATTCTTTGCATATACTCAAAAACATTAACGTTGTGTGATATTAGAGGAGTCACTCTGTGGTGGTTGACTAAACATCAGGTGCAATATTACCATGTCTATATCACTAAGAAAGCAAAAGAAAAAAAGGGCCGGAAAGAAAGCAAAAGAGTGAACTTTTTATTATGTTTGGCTTCTAATGTTGTTTGGTATGAAAAAAGAAAAAGAAAAAAAAATATATTATATTCCATCTTTCAGTCCCACTTTCTAAGCCAATGAACATGTTTGCCACAAAAATTCACTGGATGAAAAAAAGAAGAAATTACTTTTCCAGAGTCAAACTAGAAGTGATTACCATGCCTGTCTAGTCGCTCATCTATTACCCCAACCCCAAGTAAAATCCTATAAATTACTATTCAAAAGCTTATAGCTTTTCAACTCCATCCATCATAAACCTCAAATAATTAATATAATATTACGTAATAAAATTCAAATCATCATATATGTCAATGTTAAATTACGAAACATAATTAATGTTCTTGTCGTTCATATAATTAGTTTAAACATCGGAATCAAAACAAAACTTTAACTTTAACCTAAACCCAACACCCAAAAGGCAGTGGTGGATATTGGATGTTACTCTCTTTTCAGTAAAATTGAGGAATTGTATAATTAAATAAGAAATCTATTACCAATAATCTTATAGTTTAGTGGTATGAAGTAGCTGACAGAATTGACTGTTTGTGTTTTAATAGATTGATGGAGAGAGGCTGATAAATTACTTTTTGATTTTCA
>CM008331.1:35843117-35857302 GCA_002525835.2 Ipomoea batatas
TGGCAAATCCTTGATATGTCGTATCAAAGAAGGCAAAATGTCCCTTGACCTTAAGCTGGTGAGAGATCTCCTTCCATTGTTCCTCTGTAGGGTCTACTCCAGTAGGATTATGAGCACCTCTCCAAATGCTATGATGATTTGACCAAGTGGGAACATGAATTAAAATTTGTGAATCAGGACAAAAACGCGTTTGGAAGTCTGGAAAATTTCGGCATGCATCCGTCCTAGATAGAGATTGAATGGCTCCAATCTGCTTGTCTTTTATCAAATCAGAATTTTCCTTATTGGCCAATTATCCAAACGTAACCCTATATGGCTATATATAACCCCTACAGAAAGAAAGAAAACATTAAAAAACCCATACAGAAAGAAAGAAAAAAATTAAAAATGCCAGATCATTGGCAGCTACAGAGAAACAGCAGCAATGTTTCCAACAACATAAGCGCTGATTCTGAGGGGAAGCTGATATCTAGTCCGATTTCAGTAGCGTAAGTCATCTCACGAATCCTTGTTTACTCAAATGTGAAAGCCCCATGCCCGTTTTCTTGTTTATGCATGCTTAGCTTCCTCGATCATATGGTTTGTATTATATTAAATTTTGAATAGGTAGGTATGGAAAAGTAATAAATTTGTGTTTTGTTATTATCTTGTATGTGTAACAGCGAGCAGCATATTCTCAAAGCAGCAGTCATCCAGACACGTGATGAAGATTTGAAGTCCTTGTTTGAGGATTTGCATCATAGCATTATTGTAAGTGAAGTTAATTTGGGTGTATGTTTTGATGATCTATATATATCTTTTCAATTATATTCCTCCCTCCCTGCCTTGCCATTAATATGTAGTTGTTCAATCTACTTAGGTAAACGAAGAAGTTGAAAGGAGCAAGCAGTTGATCGCTGACAGCCAAGCCTGCAGGCCAACCCTAGCTATTAGGGAAGGTGAAAACAACGGGACTCACACTTCAAAACCAAGACTCTTACAGCTGAAATTTTTACAAAAGATTGACTCCCCAGTTTTTACCGGAATTGAACTCAAAGGAGAAGGAGGTAATACTCTTGCGGTGGCTTTAGTTGATGATATTACAGGAGAGATCGTGGAGTCCGGACCTGAAGCCTCAGCACAAGTGGATATTGTTATACTCAAGGGAGGAGGTTTTGATGATGATGATGATCATTTTAATTACAATATTGTGAGAGAAAGAGATGATTGTGGTCATCGTCTTGCCAACAAGTCTCTTCTTGCGGAAGATGTGCGGCTGAAGCTGAATAAAGGAATTGGCGTTGTACATAAACTTAGATTCAAACATACTTCAACCCATATGAAGATTACTAATTTCAGGCTAGGCGCAAGAGCTAGTGGCACTTTCGATGGGGTTCAAATTTTAGAGGCAAAGCCAGAATCTTTTATAGTCAAGGATCGGCGCAGCCTACGTAAGTACTAGTAGTAGTATTATTACTCTTTTCTTTTGATATGATATGATGTATGTGATATATAGTACAATACTAATTAAGGAAACAGGGCCTAGCACCTTAGCTTGAGAAACTAATTAAACTGATCCATTAAGGGCTGGATTATTATGCATCATGTTCATATATATATAAAAGAAAAGATACATACATGCAATATAAAGTATCTGAAAATGGCAAAATTATATTCAATCTTGTGCAGGTAATGAGAAGCGTGATCCTCCCTCTTTATCTGATTTCGTATGGCGATTAGTAAACATTGACAAGCGTGGTAATAATTGGATGAAGTTACAAGAACAAAATGTGAAGACTGTGAAAGATTTCCTGATTCTACTCCTTCGAGACCCTCAACGACTCAACAATGTAAGTCTAGCTAGCTTGGCTTAATTGCCTTTTTTTTTCCCCTTTCCTAACCACAACAGATTAAAATATATTTTGTGATTTGCAGATGTTAAGTTTAAGGCCAAGTGCCTTAGAGGAAACAGTGGACCATGCTCGGAGAGGCATACCAGATAATAGCGTGTTGTTGTTCTATAGTGATTATAATTCTCATCAAGAAAACATGGGGGTTGTTTTTGACATTTTTGAACATTTGCATGGACTGGTTGTAGAACAGGAGTTTGTGGCTATAGGCAGCGCGTCAGAAAACGATAAGGCTAAAGCACACAAGTTGCTATCATCTGCACGAGAGCACTGGGAAAAGGTAATCCACTTCACTGACATCAAATCGCTTCAACAATCAGTTGCTTCTTCAGATTATCCGAGGCTTCATCCCGGGGCTAGCGGGAGCAGGAGGGATATTTCTGAAAGTCCTGAAATGTTTCGAGAGGCCCCCATCACCAGCAGTGCTGGCGGCGCAGAAGAAGACTTTATTATTCACAGAAGCAGTCATAATTTTCCGGATCACTGTTTTCTTTCTCCGGGACTGCAGGGAGGAGAATATCAGGATGATCAGCACACATTTTTTGTGAGTGATGAAATGATGCTCCCACACCTCCCGGAATCAAATTCTAATTATAATGATAATTGGAACACTCCTTTGTGGTCTTGGGAATTGGAATTAACAGGCAATAAATCTTCAAGCTAAGCTAATTAAGCACAACCTAAATCACTTTTGATTATTTGTTCTAAGCCCGGCCCTCTCAGGCCATAAAGTAACTTTGATGGAATTAAAGTTATAGAAGCGGAAACAGAGTCCTTTGTTGTAACTTGTAAGTGACCAAGTTCCAGATATTTATAGATATTTGGTTATGTGGATTGTGCTTCAATTCTCCGTTTTCTTTTACATACAAGTTATATATATATTTGTGTTGAAAGAATCTCAGCCTCAGCTCTAAGAGCACCACTATTTAAAGGGTGCAGAGTAACATACCAACATCCAATTGAATCATAGTCCGCAACAAGCCAACAAGTGGAGTGTGGAACCCTACCTAAGACATTTATGGCTGCAGGCTAGCTAGCTAGAGTTTAGATAACAAAAGGAATTCTAAACATTCTTAATGTAAATTGTTGCATGAGTTGGAGTAGGTATTAGGAAATCAAAGGACCTTCTCAAACTTATTCCTAATACTACGTTGACGAGCCCAAGTCACACTCCAACAGCTTCAATGTAAGATATATATCTTGCTTATGATTATGTGCTTTTATTCAAAGTTTGTTCTCTAGCACAACTCAGAGACTTTCTACTTCAAAGTGGTACTTGGTATTCTTTGTGTTTCTCTGGCTGTATCATCATTGAATGGCGCCTCTTCTCCAGCTATTGGATCCCTGTTTAAACTACCAATTCTTTGGTTCTTTGTGCATATCCTCCATTCCTTGGCTTTGAAAGACTTAGCAAATAGGTAGAGGGAGCAGGGGTTTTAGTATTTGAGTGCCAAGAAGATTTTGTTTAAAGTATTCCTAATCTAATATAATCTATTGCAAATTATATTAAATAAATATAGTGAAAAATTAAAGTTGGGCAATTTTCCTAGTGGAATTGAATTATATTCCTCTTCTCATTGTTTGTGTAGTCATCACTAGTAGTCAGTGCATGCCCAATTTTAGATGTCTGCTGTTTTTGTAAATATTGATATTATTTTAATTTAAAAGGGGGAAAGCAAGCATCTTTAAGGAAAAGAAGGATCTAATGGAGAGTAGGAGTGATGATTCAATGCAACGTAACAAATTAAAGATTGGTGATATGCTTAATTATGCTCAAACTTTATATATATATAAAGGTTACTGAAAGCATAATTGTAATATTGATGAGGGCATGCATGTAAGATTTGCTCAGTTGTCAGTTGTTGTAGTACAGTAGTTTTAGTATGTAATACAGTCACAGTCTTATGATTAATCTCTTACTTTTCATTATATGGATGGCTTACCTTAGTTTATTCAATGCATGCAACTCAATGTTTGTATATAATAACGCCTAAATAACACATGAAAATTTAATTAAAAAAGTGTTGATAATCATTAAATTTGTGATCTTTAACGATGATAATCATGTTTCATCTACTTAGCACTCATTTAAATAAAAAAAAATCAAATATATAGAGACGTCGGGACATGTAGTAAATGATTTAGGAGTGATAGATGAATATATAGTAGGGCAGGGCGCAGATGAGAGATTGATTTGTTGTGAATGGTGCAAATAAGGTTTGAGTGATGTGAGGGGAGGGTGGGGGCATGGTAGGGCATGAGGGCAGTGGAGTGCACACTGCCATGTTTGGGTGGGTATCCATCCTATACTACCAAATAATAATGCACGCATGCAAATGATACTTTTTGCCGGGCGACTGTCTTCTTTAATTTTCTTAGCTTTTTCGATCATATCACCTTCAATTATTCATCTTTAATTAATTTCAAATATCTTACATTATATTTTTCTCTCCCGCCCGGCCTGCATATATAATTTATACATTTGTGCTGCCTTTTTCAGTCCATAAAGTTGACAGCTATATATGCGCGCACTCCATCCATACATCCATCTCATATTTATCCACCATTTCTCTTTCCTTATTTCTTGTCTCCATACATTATTTCATCTATTATTATTATTATTTTTCTAAATAAATACCACAAGGTCCACAATATAATATTAATCAATGTATGTATGTGTAATTATATATAGAATAACAAGATTTACTCCATCTAACAAGATTGAAGCTAAGAAATTGAATTGAAGCAAGATACATTCTTTATTTCCAATTAATTCATTTGACTTGTGCTGTACATTTTAAACTTTTTGGTATTAGCTCGCTAGCTAGCTCTTCCATTGAAATAAACGTAACACTGCGGGGCACATATGCACTAGCTAGCTAATACCAAATGTTAAAGCTAATTAATTTAAGCTAGATAGATTACAGTAGAATATATATTGATCTGATGAGTAATCTAATGTGGTACAAATTAAATTAAAGAAACTAATTAACTAACTGCGGAGGGATTGAAATTGTATGTGGGCTGGTGGACAGTGGCCGGAATTGAGTAATTAATCAGGTGCTAACTCCGGCGGCCTCGGAGATGCTCAGTAGTGAGGGTTGCCATGCTTTGCATCTGCCTCCTCCTCCTGCAGAAGAAGACCTATGCCTCCTTTCATGCTGCTCCATAAATTTAATCATTTCTTTTTATAGTTAGCTAAGCATATATACAAGTTAGGCTAATTAGATCATTCATTAATTCCATCAGTACGTACACACACTCATTAATTAATTTTATATCCCTTTTCAATTTTTGACTACTGTAGAAACCATGTCGGTGGCTGCCATTATATATATATATGGAGTAGAGGAGATTGAAGAAGGAAATTAATTATATTAATAACGGTTTAGCATAGGTAGGTGGGGGGTTTTATGCACCTCAGATCTTCCAACGTTAACTCTTCTTCTGTTTGATGAATCTGAAGTAGTTGATATTTGTGCAATAAGTTTTTCATGCTTCTTAACTGGCCCTGACGATGACGATGATGATTGCTGCTGTTGCTGCTTCTGCTTCATATGTGAATGCCTCTTTGACCATAAACCCTTCATTACTTCTGAAAACCATACATATATACCGATCAGAATAATATATTAAGAAAATATATATTTTATTAGTACATAAAACTAACGCCAACTATGAACTAACCTTGAGCGGTTACTAGTCTATAAACATGTCCAAGAACAAGAGTATCTGTTGGCTTGAGGAGCTTAATGCGTGTAATTCTCTGAACTGGCGGGACATTATTGGTGGACGCAGCGGCGGAGGAGTTGAGAGTGGTGGCGGTGGTGGTAAGGAGAAGAGCGACATAGTGGCCGGGATTGGTGTTCATGATTTCGGTGGCGGACAGAGGCCAATAGTGCTTCTCTGCTCTCCCCCCAGGGTGTTGTATTACCAGACTTGCATTGTCGTCTATGGCTTGGCAGTTTCCCATTGCGATGCTTTTATTTCCTCCCTCGATCCGATCCCCTAGCTCAGCTCTCTTCTTTCTTCTATTATGTTTTTTTTTTCTTCCGATCCTCGGCTCTCTGCAATTCAAGCTAGTCTATCAGAAAACTATAAGCATTCAACTCATCTCTCTCTTTATATATAGCAAGCTAAGCTAGCCACACCCACCGCACTGCACCTTTTTATATTGTATTATTATTGCCGGCCACTCACTTTTTCAAAAAAGATATATGTTTTCTAAATACCATACTACTGTACTATTAAAAATTAAATTAAAATATTAAACACGCGCTAGCTAGCATCCATTTAAATGACCACTGCACAGAGAAGATCAGAGTTAACTAGAGCCATTTTAATTTTAATTTTAATTTTTAATTTAATGCGTTACGTTGTATCTAATAAAAATTTTTTTAGATAGATAATTAAACAAATTAATTACATTTAAAATTTATGAGAAATGATTTTCTTAAAATATGGTTTAATAAATAATAAGTAATTAAGATAATGATGAGTGAAGTGTTATGATATGGATAGAATAATATAATTAGTTTATATATAAAGATAAAGACAGAACTTTTTAAAAAAAATAATAATAATAAAGACAGAACCAGTTCTAAGGTCTTAGGCGTTGAATTCTGTGGAGAAGATAGCATAAAGATAAGAGAGAATTTTCAAATGGTCCCAAAACCTCATGTTTTTGTCTACACTCTACTGATTATGTGCATGTCTTTTATGTAACACAAATATGTTAATTGTTACATGACTCATTTCATTAACTGGTTAATTAGTTTTTTTTTTTTAACTATTTTCTTTGTCATCAAATTAAATGCTTTTTTTTTTTAACCAACGAGTTAATTACTGGCCTAATGCCCACTAATAAATTGTTTTAGTTAATGAGTCATCTCGATCAAACTTTATTACATTAAAGAAATGCAGAAGATGGATTCAGACACAAGCTAATAAGCAACACAGGTCCAATCTAGCTTCTGTCTTCTTCAAAGTTGACCGTGGATACGCCGCCGCCTCCTTTTCTATACATTACTAAGATAATAGAACTAAACTTTTCCTACAAATTAAATTTAAATTAAGAACAAGAAAAAAATTATTATTACTATTATTATAAGTTTAAATTTAATCCCCATGAAAAAAAAAAAGAAAAAAAGAAAGAATTGAAAAGGAGAAAGATTTTGTTTATATATGTATGTTTGATGGCATCCAGCTAGCTGCGCGCTTTATGCAGCTAGCAGTATATGAAGTTCCGTCGTCGTGTGCTGATCGGAGGTGAGGGACTAACTAACATTCCCCCGGCCGCCTTCTTACTAGTACGCATTTCTGTTTCCCAACAAAGCAACATAAAGATTGATAAAAGCAGCTTTTTAATTTAAATATATGTATGTATTTATTTAAGCTCTTGTGACCTTTCCCTTTATGTCTACGCCCTAGGGTATGGTTAAACATCGAATCTTTAATTTAAATGTTTAGTAACTTTCAAGTTACAACACTCACCCAACATCTCCTTGTGCATGTCCATTTTTTAAAACCATGCCTGTCCTACTGTACGTACGTGCCTAGCACCGCAGCTTGTATCTTTTCTAATTAAAACCTTAAATCATATCCACTCACAAAATATTTTGTTTTAATTTGGTCATCAGATCAGAAACCAACCTGCTAATATATATATTGTTCAGACAGTACGTATATTTAATTTCTCTGTATATATGTTTGTATCATACATATATATAGAAGCAATACTTACATATGATGAATAAGCTAAGGTTGACATAATCTGGAAAATTTTAATTTTATTGGATCGGAGTATTTATATAAATACCTAGCTTGAAAGATGAATATATATATATAAGAAAAGAAAAGAAAAGAAAAGAAAATAGAGGTGGAATGAAGATGAAAGCTAAGGTAGGTGATGATTAAAATGTACTTTATATAGCACTAAAACAGGACATCTTTCCTTTCCAACCCCAAGAATGGAGAACAAGAATATGAAAAAGCTGGGCCAAAAATGATGTGTGAGGTTTTTGTGTCTTCAAGTCGGACGAATGACAGACAATTCATGGTGCTCTTCTGCACGTACTACCACCATGATTTGATTTGGTGGTCACACTGCACTACATACATGTATGTGTACTGTGTAAATTTAATTTGATGAAATGAAATATTTAGTATTTGCATGCACTATAACACTCCTCCACTAGTAGTAGTAGTGCTCGCTGTTCATCAACTTTATTTATTTATTTTCACTTTTGGTGTTGTTCCTAGCAAGCTAGCGCATGCATGTTATAAAGCACGCATAAATAAAGCTAAGGAATCTCCGATCCGCTTTAATCATCGATATGATTATTGCTTCTTTTTTTCTTTTTTTCTTTTTTTTTAAATCTGGTGGGCAACCCGCCTAGCTAGCTACTAGCTTATTACTTTATTAGTGCAAACAACTATTGAGATGTTTTTTTTTTGGGTGGTTTTTGAGATGTCAACTAGGGAAGAGGAGGGAAAGAGAATGAGGGAAAAAAGAAATTGGTGTGGCAGGAAAAGAAATAAACACAAAGCGTGCTAGTCGGTGCGTGCACTACACCGAACATTGTGTTGCAATGCACGTGACTAAGGGCATGAAAATCATAAATTTTGGAGGGTTTCACAAGTCTAATAAAAACCAAAATTCTTACAGTAAGATTTTTTTCTCTGTCCTCATCCCTCCTTCCCAAGGTCACAAAAAACTTGTATTGGTGATGTTTTATATTGAAAGCTAGATTTGTGATGTTTAAATACAATATTTCTCTTTACTCCCATGCATCCTAGCTACATACTTTAAAATATATACTCATCATCACTGTACGACTACAATTTTGATTGATTTGACATAAGGATCGGACAAAGAAGTTTAATGTAATGGATGCTTGAATTCAATTCTTTAATTTGGTTCTATCTCTCTGGGCTTCCATTTGCGGCGCGGCTTTCACCTCGATCGCTCTGGATTTTACTTTTAATTTGTAATTGGGCCTCACATACGCATTGGCGTTCTTTTTCTCATCATGGGCTGCCAATTTAAGTCCTTCTCAAATGGGTTTCTTCCTCCTTGCCAAAATTGGCCTCACATAATCTGTCAACGCATGCATGCATGAATGCATGTGCCACAGACAGTTCCGCCTCCGATCCATCGCCCCACCACAGAATTTGCCACCATACATTACTCAACAATATCTGATCTATCTCTTAATTTTCTTGCATTGGACATGGATATATCTAGCTGACCACATTTTTATTTTGCCATGGCAGCTGGTTCAACATTGTCACGTGCTCCATAACTCCATGTTCTACGTGTAAAAATAACAAGCATGAATAGGAACAAGGTCCAGTAAAATGTATGTGTGAGTTAGATTATTCGTGCAAAGTATGAAGACTAAGGTCTAACTAGTGGGTTGCTTGTACGAATCACGATTTATCTCTAGATTCTAGGGGCAAATTGAAGTTTTATGGGTATAGCATTAGTTCGACGAACCTGAAATCCACACGGACAAGTGGACTAATATGATCATTAGTCTATGCATATATTAGTGTTACTCAATCATTTTTATAAATAAAAATGCTTGACCACATTCACCAACGTAGTTATATATATATATATATATATATATAATCATTTTTATAAATAAAAATGTTTGACCACATTCACCAACCTACCTAACTTTAAACAATAGACAGCATAACTGCAATATATAAATGAAACCCTTTTGTCTTGATCATACGAAGTTGCCAAAGCTCTCCTAACATTTAATATCCATTGCCATTTTGTCCCTTTCTTTTTCTCTTTGTTTTTTCTAAAACAACTTTTTTATGACCACTTTTGTATTATCATATCATAGAGATCGAAATGTTAAAAAATGTGAAATTTAGAGTATGAAAATGTTTATATAGAACACGTACAGCTAGCAAGGTCTAACTAATTAATAATATAATGTTGTCATGCTATCAAGTTTTGTTTATGATTTTAGTTTACATGCGTCATTATTTTGTTCCAAAACATCATTGACTAAGAAAATTAAACTGCATAAATATTTGAAATATAATTTTTTAATTATCTTTTTAATTTTTTTTATAGCATACGACATACATACCAATTAACTGCGTAACTAAACAGGTGGAATTCACTTAATTATTGTCCACCAACTGAACTCCAACTCGCACATAGAGCACCACTATAACAATAAAAGGGAAGACATAGCCATTGACGATTTTGGCAATAGGTTTTTTTTTTTTTTTTTTTTTTAAGTAATGAAATATTATTTTAGTAAATAAAACAGTTATAATTATATTTAATTGTAAATTATTGAAGTAAATATCATTTAGAAAGAATTATTCTAACCCAAAAAAAATATCATTTAGAAATTTAACTCTTGTTATATTGAAGTAATTATCATTTAGAAAGAATTAAGGAAAAAAAGGATGTATTCAGTATTTTAGGCCACAAACTTGGACAGAGAAACCTCTGATCTATAAATATTCATAGAGAGGAAGTGACAAAGACATATGTGGCGATGATTGTTTAGGTAAGGTGATGTCACTACCAAAATCCTTAATCTTCGAATGCACTGTCTTTCCCTTTACACCTGCCAGGCCACAAACCATTTTATTAACATATTGTTTGTTTTTTTTTTACTTGAATCTAACTACCGTTGACTACAACAAATTAAAAGTAGTCTTTTGGGGCGCAACTCTTTCTAAAATCTTCTATCTTCTTATCTACTTTTATTTGTATTGTCAAATCAAAACATCTCAATACGATTTCTTCTTACAACGACTATACATCAACACCGACGTGGTTAAAATTTGCCAGCGCATAATCACTGCTATGACTTATATTTTTGTTCAGAAAGTCCAAAACTCTTATCTCTGGAGATTCTCCAGTCACTAGTACGTCTTGGTCATCTTAATTGCAGATCAGAGGTAGCAGTTGTCCTATATATACCATTTTCTGACAATTTCTTTGAATTTTCAGTTACCTGTTTTGCGTTTTTGTTTGTGTCTTCACATAGGTATAGGTACCACACTATCTAGTACGTACAAGTGGTTCTATTTGGAGTCGTAATTTCTAAATAAATATTTCTTTGAAAGGCGTGGTCATCATCTCCATTGCTAATTAGTCCATCCGAGGAACTTTTTATGTAATGTAAAGGCATAAAGAGGTGTTTCAATTCTTGGGCGGAAGAGGCAGTTTGTGTTTGATTGGTTATACTGCTAGATCTCTCTCAAAGATTGGTTGTTTTACCCCCAGCCTGCCCACTTATTTGTGAAAAATGTATGTCAGAAAGGTGTTTGCTAATATGAGCATAAAGATGTCCTTTTGATGCTTCTCTTTTCCTTTAATTTTCTACCACTGTCTGCAGATTTATGCCTTTACAAACTAAATTTGGAAACTGCAGTAGTCTTGGCCATAACCAATTCTGTAAAACTTTCAGCCTCCTCCTCCTCCATCTCCATGAGTAGAATTAGCCCAATTCTGTTGTTGGTGATAGTAATTCTAGCTGTTATCTTCTTTCTGTTTGGTCTGTTTCATCTTCTGGTTAGATATTTGATGAAAAGGCCTTCTTTTTCATCTGTTTCTCAGTCCAATAGATTCCCAGAAACAACTTCTGGCTCCCAAGCTCTGCAGCGGCAGTTACAACAGCTCTTTCGCTTGCACGATTCCGGGCTGGACCAAGGCATCATAGATACCCTGCCACTGTTTTTGTACAAGGATATCATGGGTTTGAAGGAGCCATTTGATTGTGCTGTTTGTTTGTGTGAATTTTCAGGCGACGACAAGCTGAGGCTGCTGCCCTTGTGCAGCCATGCCTTTCACATCCACTGTATAGACACTTGGTTGCTGTCGAACTCCACATGCCCTTTGTGCAGAGGGGTGATTAGTGGCTCTGCTCATCCAAATTTGTTGTTGGCTCCTGAAGAATGGAAGAGGAGGTGGAGTCGGCCCTCCTCGGGCATTCATAAGACGCAAATAATGCAAGAAAATAATGGTGGTGACATGAGGGTGTTTTCAGTGAGGCTTGGAAAATTCAGAAACCTGAATTTGCAGGGGCAGGGGGGTGAAGATGAAAAGGAAAGCAGTAGTAGTAGTAGGTGCAACATTGATGCAAGGAGATGCTTCTCCATGGGGTCATTTCAGTATGTGGTTGGTGATTCAGATTTGCAGGTTGCTCTACCTAGTATTAGTATTAGTATTAGTATTAGTAATGGTGGAGCCACTAAGGTTGTGAATGTTGAAGGTCCCAGTAGTGGCAGTAGCTCATTAGAAGGAAAGAAGATCAGTGCCAGAACTGAAGGGGAAAGCTTCTCAGTATCCAAGATTTGGCTTTGGTCCAAGAAAGATAATTATAAGTTTTCTTCTCATAATCCCCTGGCCCTTGCCAATCACTAATACAACTCAATTTGTTTGATCATCTATAATTTCACACTTGACATGCCCGGAGGAGCGTGCATACTTATAATATTTATTTAGAGCATTTTGTAATGTAATATCTGTGTGGATTGCCTGCACTATAATATACTGTCCTCTCTCATCTTCTTTCAATTTTGTTATCTTTACACTTTTACTTTTCTAAGGAAGAATATGTTCTGTTCTCCACTTTTACCTTAGCTTTTTGGTCTATTGTGCTTGCCTTCATTGTATTAATAATTACGCGAGTATTAATTAGCTTTAATTTCAGAGATCATATGGATTATGTAATTTGGTGTGAAATGAGTACTGATTATGACTTTCAAACTTAAATCATCTCCACTAACTACGTTTGAGCAACAATTTCAATATTCTACATATATAACTTGCACGCATCTTCTTCTCTTACTTTTTTTGAACTAACACAATCATGAGCTAAACCATAATTATGAGCTAAACCATAATTAATTATATACGGAGTATTAATGCTTTGTATTTCTAGTCACTCCATGGTCCAGGTAATAATAAACATTTCAAAAAAAAAAATACCCATTTTTTTTATACACAACAACAATTGTCTATTTGAAAATTTAAAAAAAAAAAAAGAAAAAGGGGAAATAATTGTTTTTGAAGTAAAAGATAGAAAGTATAATGAGGTGTGCATGTGAGAGTAGATATTGATTGTTGGAAGCTACAGCTAGCGATCGATCATTTCCATTTCAACGTGCCCACCCCACCAGTAAACGGTCGGCGCAGCGCACTTAGACGAAGCTGGGCCCATCTTTGCCCAGATCCATGGATGCCTTAGCCGACGCCGGAATGGAGGCGTATCTGACGGAGAAGTTCCGGTAGGCGTACTCAGTCTCCTCCTCCAAATTCCCGGGGCCTTGGTCGAAGTTAAGGGAATAATCCAGAGGATCGTACTGAAATTTCCCTTGTCTCCCTCCGCTTCCGCTCTTGCTTCTGTTAAAACGGCGGATGAAGGTCTTCCATCTTGGCCCCGCCACGATCTCCGACCACTCGCGGAGCTTCTTCAGGGCGCTGATTCCTCTGCTCAACAATGATCTTTCCTCCACCTCGCCTCCCAGCTGATGCTGATGCTGCTTATGCCACCATCTCAACCCGCCCCGGTTCGCTGACCCGAAACATGGCAAGCAGAAGCAGCAGCGCCGCTGGAATAATACTACTTCCGGGCTCTCGCTCCTCGCCTCCGCATCCTTATTAGTGTATGAAATTTCACGCCCTTCCATACATAGGAATCTCAGACCCCCAGATTAAAAAGCTACAAACTTTGGGTGTGAATAATAAAAACAGACGCTATATATATATATATATATAAATAAATATTCCAGTGCGTGTTACGGCCTTACGGGTACTGGGAAATTCCGGTAGCCAATCATTGATCTCCTCCTACTCCTGGAATCTATTTACTGCTTGCTTACTTTCTTTCAAGATTTTTTTTTTTAAAATATAAATATGATTTGAAAGTGGTAATAAGGTGCAAGATAAGGACGAATTTGGTGCATAATGATCTGGATTTAGTCAGGAAAACCCCACTTTTAATCTTGCTTTGCTTTGCAATTTACACACACCACTACTGCATATATAATTACGTAGTATTTCTTATGTCAAATCATACTGATAAATGATAATTGACAAATCCAATCAAACGGAAATGGCGTTTAGTAAGCAACACAGGCAAGCCACGCTAATACGCTATTGCCTATTAGCCTGTAGAATTAAAGGAGCTGAGCTGGGTTAGTTCTCAACATGATGTTGCAGGCTCCGGAGTATATTCTATTCTCAACTAACATATATTCCTTCCATGCACCAGCGCAGCTTTACAACTTTAATAATTATAAATAAA
>CM008332.1:84563-96242 GCA_002525835.2 Ipomoea batatas
CGGATCGATAATTATAAATAGTTGGCGTGCAATAATGATAATAATACATTTTTTTAATACTAATTAAATAATATCGTAACTCTCTTGATAACAATATTACAACATAAATAATAATACTTGAAAATTTTAATTTTATCACTTATTAAACAACATCAAATATTGAAATAAATATGAGATCCAACCACTTTAAGTAATGGACCATTGTAATTTAGATGAAATTGAGTGGTATAACGTCGACTCTTGGCTTGGTTGCTGGAAGAGATGGTGGTGATAATGATAATTCCCATTCCTAAAAATAATAATACGGAGTAGTAAAATCCACCATAAAGAAAAAGAAAAATGAAAAAAGAAATGTGTTAATGTGGAGAGTAGGAAATGATTACAGTGGCGAGTGTGTGGAGAAGGGTATGTGGGTGGCACTAAGCCGCCCCCACACCGCGAGTAGGCTGTACTTACTATTACTAGTAAGTACAAACAAACAAACACACTTGACCTTATCAACAACCGTGGCATTCTTTGTAATTTTTGTTATTATGGGATGTCAATTCGGTAACATTGAGAGAGGGAGACATCGAGAGCAGAGAAAGAGACACATGCATGTTGCGTACCTCAACGGTCAAGATTCCTTTCTGCCCATACACCCACCGTCAGATTTCCTTTATCTCAACCATAGTTAAGCTCTGTGTCTTAACCACGGTGAACACTCCACTTTACTCTGCTGAGTGCTGACCAGAGGGCAGAGAGAGAGAGAGATCGGCCTCTTTCTTTCACTACAGCTACTTTTTCTTCTGAAGATGATGAGATGAGATGGGAGAGAGAAAGAAGAGAAGAGACTTTAATTTATGTCTCTGATGATGAGTGACGATTGTTTAACACGGTCGTCATCTTCTGATAATTTGGCCTCTCTTTCTTCCTTTGCCGTATGTTGATATTCATTAGTTTTATCTTTTTTAGATTAGATTTTAGTTTCCTTTCCTCAGATCTGTGATTTTCTTTTTCTCCGTGTTTCCCTCTACTTTGTAATCATCACTTCTTTGTTATTTTCCGGATGTTGATGATGATGATGATGATGATGATAACTCTTCACCACAATAGTTTCCTCCTTTAGAAATTGAAAATCTTATCCCAACAATAATTTCCTTTCTCCTCCCTTCTCTACCCTAGACTTGAAGAATTTCCAGATCTCTTATCTCTTTCTGCTATCCCAAATCTGTGTAGCTTTTAGTTTGATGATTTATCCATAATTTTCTGGATCTACTGTTTTTTTTTTCTACTTTCCAACTCAGATCTAGCTCTTCTCTAGTTTATGTTTTTATTTTTTACAGTCCCAAACAAAAATCCCTAGCTAGTTGGGAGTGTCTTGAATTCAATCAAGAATTTGTTTCTAGTACTACTACTTTTTATTGCTCTTCCGGAGCTTTGGCATAAAGGGTATAAGCTGTGCATCTCCTGGGGGATCTGGAGAGATTTCTTTGTGAATTTGGTGACATGTGTTTGTATCATCAGTGTATGATGAATTACTTCCCGGAGGAAGTTCTAGAGCACGTCTTTGATTTCTTGACGTCGTATAAGGACCGAAATGCAGTGTCCCTGGTGTGCCGGTCTTGGTATAGGGTCGAGAAGTTTAGCAGAGAGAAGGTATTCATAGGGAATTGCTATGCAATCAGTCCGGAGAGGATGATTGCCAGGTTTTCTAGGCTTAGGTCGCTGACCCTCAAGGGAAAGCCCCATTTTGCGGATTTCAATTTGGTCCCGCATGAATGGGGCGGCTACGTGTACCCATGGATTGAGGCGCTATCCAATGCATCTGTCAATCTGGAAGAGCTTCGGTTAAAGAGAATGGTGGTTTCAGACGAGGGGCTCGAGCTCCTGTCTCGATCCTTCCCTAATTTCAAGTCTTTGGTTCTGGTTAGCTGCGAAGGTTTCACTACAGATGGTCTTGCTGCTATTGCCTCCTATTGCAGGTATGTATGTACTTGCTGTTGCTCTCTACTTGCTTTTTGCATCTACTTTATCCTCTTCATGTTTAACTACTAGACTAGACTAGATTTATTATTCCTCTTTGATTGTGCTTTTTGTACAGTTATTTCTGGTTCACTATTCTTTATTTTAATCTGTGTTTATTGGAATTGGCTTCTTCATATTGTAAACTTTGTTTTAGATGTTTTGAGTAGACTTGTAGTGATTTGGCATTTGGTGAAACTAATTGGCCTCTCGCTACAACATATGTAATGTAACCAACTAAAAGTTTTGTGGTTCATTTTTAGAAACACTTGCAACTCAACACTCTGCTGGCGGTTGAGTTGTGTTGGTTGCTTTTTGAAGTATGGCTATTCCGTATGGTGTACACTGAGTGATAGTTTTGATGAGAAACTTTGTTTTCATTTTGATTATTGGCTACTGATGCAGGTATCTGAGGGAGCTGGATTTGCAGGAAAATGAAGTTGAAGATCATAGAGGGCAATGGCTTAGTTGTTTTCCTGACAGCTGCACCTCACTAGTCTCACTAAATTTTGCATGTCTCAAGGGGGAAGTTAATCTGGCAGCTCTTGAGAGACTAGTGGCAAGATGTAAAAACCTAAAAAGTCTGAGGGTAAACCATGCAGTGCCTCTTGATGCTCTTCAGAGGATTCTAGTACACGCACCCCAGTTAACGGACTTAGGGACAGGTTCTTTTGTCAGTGACCCAGATACAGAGGCTTATAAGAAACTAAAAAATGCTTTGCTGAAGTGCTCCTCAATCAGGAGTTTGTCAGGATTCTTGGAGGTTGCTTCTCGCTGCTTGCCTTCTATATACCCAATATGCTCGAATTTGACATCTTTGAACTTGAGTTATGCTCCAGGAATCTATGGTAGTGAGCTGATAAAGCTGATTCGGCATTGCAGGAAACTGGAGCGCTTATGGGTCTGATTTATTTTCCTTCCCTTCAATTAATTTGTTACTGTCTTACCTATATTTTCTTAACCATTGCCTTAAATAATTGTCTGATCTGCTAAATACTGATTTCTCAGATTCTAGATACTATTGGAGACAAAGGCCTTTTTGTTGTGGCTTCTACATGTAAAGAGCTGCAGGAGTTAAGGGTGTTCCCATCTGACCTCAATGGGGCAGGTTATAGTGTAACAGAGGAAGGTTTGGTTGCAATATCGGCTGGTTGTCCCAAGCTCAATTCTTTGCTCTACTTCTGCCAGCAGATGACTAATGCAGCACTGATAGCTGTTGCCAAGAATTGCCCTAATTTCATTCGCTTTAGGTTGTGCACCCTTAACCCAACTGTGCCAGATGCAGTGACAATGCAGCCATTGGATGAGGGTTTTGGGGCAATTGTTCAATCATGCAAAGGGCTTAAGAGGTTATCCGTCTCTGGCCTTCTAACTGATCAGGTTTTCCTATACATTGGTATGTATGCAGAGCAGCTTGAAATGCTCTCAATAGCCTTTGCTGGTAAGAGTGACAAGGGAATGCTTTATGTTCTAAATGGATGCAAGAAACTAAAGAAGCTTGAGATCAGAGATAGCCCGTTTGGTAATGCAGCACTTCTAGCGGACGTGGGGAAGTATGAAACAATGCGATCCCTTTGGATGTCGTCCTGTGAAGTGACCCTCGGTGCATGCAAGATTCTGGCCAAGAAGATGCCAAGACTGAATGTGGAAATCATCAATGAGAGTGAGCAGGCAGAAGCTAGCCATGATGATGGGCAGAAGGTAGAGAAAATGTACTTGTATCGGACATTGGCTGGGCACAGGAAAGATGCACCAGGCTTTGTGTGGACACTATAGATGTGCACCTTGTCTTCATTGCTCCCAGCTGTTAATTGTCAGGGTAGTTTGATTAAGACCGGAACTATTTTGTTTTGTTTTGTGTTTTTTTTTTTTTTCAATGGTGAATTATTTGTGCTTTGGTACTGGTATTTATTGGAAAAAAAAAACTATTTTTATCGGAGCCAGTTTATGCATACCCTTACATCGCCATAAGTCCATGCATAACCTTACATCGCTGCCTTTCTTCTATCAAGAAGCTATTGATAGTCGGCGACCGTTTAGTGATTACATGGACTGAAATCCACTGCATGCGTTTCTCTGTTTTTTTCATCATAAAATAGGGGGTGGAGAAACTCGAAATATTTATGCTTCCCTGCCTTTATATGTAGAATGGTTGTCGTTGAAGTTAATATCTAAATAATTTTTTTTAGAAGGTATAGGCATTATTGTTATGCATTATAATTTTTTACTAGATACAAATATTTGATTGATTCTGAGTGACATGTAAAATGACGAAAATATGGGATTCTATCATGTGCAATAATAATAAATAAATGAACGCAGGGAACATATTTGTGGGAATTGTAATCTGGATTGATTAAATTTCACCCAATCCACAATCAAAACTCCTGTCTGATCCTGATCCCGATCCCCATCCCCCAACCAAATACATGCTCAACGTCTTGCCGGACCCAGAAATGGGTTGGGTAACTGAATTTGCAAGCCATTTGGCACAGGGTCCATATCTTACCAACTGGAGCAGATTAGAGTGACATCAGACAGAGTATGATCCTTTTCTACACACACACACCCCTTCCATGCTCAATTCTTTTTAAACTACACCGATGGTCAAAACTGTTTGTTGCAAGGATAATACTTGGTGGAAATCATTGCCGAAAAATTCCAACAATTACATCAATCAATTATTCTATTTACAGGTCTTTACCAATATAACCTCAGTGTAAACAGACTCTAGCCTGTGAAGAACCGCAGGAGGTCTGAACCCTTCAGGGGGGGACCCAGGACGGATGCTGACTGCCAGAATCACCTCCCACCTGCATCCACTGAAGTTCAGATGTTGAATCAGAAAGTACACACATATGAAAGACAAGTGAGGAGATCAACCTAGTTTAACATAAACCGTAAAATTGTTAGCCTGAATATCACAAAAGCCCCCACTTGGCTCCACCCTTGAGATGCCCCGACACTGAGATTTCAGATGATACTTGCTAAAAATCATATAAAAACTCACACACTGTACACCAAAAAAGGATGGGGTAAAAAACCTCAAACTTCCTTTCCTGTCTCTTTCATTTCACCCTTACCCCCATGAGTCCCAACAATATATGCTTTCTAGCTTGCTTTAGGTTCAACATATGAGTACCCCTATCCACTACTGCATTCCCGTCCCAAAACAAGGCAGGAGAAATGAAGCACAAGGCAAAATGATGTAAGACTTTTTAATAACTAGTTATTTTTTTCTTTGATAATAATTGTTTTAAGCATATTATTGAAGAATTAAAATCAGATTATGAAAAATACCTCTAATCTGTCCAGAACTGGAAGCTACTCCTGAAAGAGTTGATACGTTTGATAGAGAAAGAGGTGACAGTGGAGGAGATGATACAATTTCAGCATTATCTTTCATTTGGGGAGATTCCAACAGTTTGGACACATGTAATGCCATTGCCCTCTGATTGCTGGAGGGTATGGAGAAACTACGAGGAACTGTTAGTGGTGGAGGTGGGAGTGCAGAACCTGAATTTGATACCAGCAAAGGGCTACGATTTGATGGAGACACTTCTTGATTCCGGTCAACCAAGGGGACAGAGTGTCCAATCAGAGCAGTACTTCCTGGCTTGGAAGCTAAAGAGCCAGGGGGGCGAGGGAGCTCATGAAGCTCACTTATTTTGGGTGAAGATACGAGAGGTGGTGAGGCACTGTGGGAGACATCTATAGATGAAGGTGGTTGGACCATTGGTACTCCATAGATGGATCCAGATTCTGGTTGCATCTTTTCAGCAGAGCCAATAGGACCACTGGCAGACAACAAAGGCTTGCTAGACGATGATTTACTTGCTAATGGACCAGAAAAAGAATGTCTCTTTGTCTTCTTAACATCAAATGCATTTTGTGTCTCACATTGTGGAAGTGAAGTTCCCTCTATCGAAGGAGGGGGTAGAGGCATGGAGAGATTGTTAGTGTTGCTGTCTTTGAATATGGATTGAGCTTTTGAAGAAACACCACGTATTGACAAATTACTATTAGTGAATTTGCCATAATCATCAGTGTCAAGCGGGGATGAATGCCACAAGGTGTTGGTACTCGCAGTAAGGTTTGTAACACTTGAATGGAGGAAGGAGCCACTTGTCCTTGCAGTTAAGCTTTTTGTATCAGTTGGAGTTGGTAGCACATATGTATGAAATTTTTGTGCAGATGCCTGAGCTTCTTTAATCCTATCAGTTATATCCATCTTCTCTGGAAAAATTGGAGCAGAATGGCTGGTAACCCGAGGTTGTCGATTAAAAATATGATCTGGGTTTTTGCCAATGTTTATCTGCAACCCAGATATAATATGAATTGTTAAATTCACAAACCAGAGCAATGAATGATTAATTTACTTGAAACCCAAAGCCTTTAAAATTTGTAATCCAGGAAATCACCTCAATATCTTCCATTCCTGAAGTTTGTGTACTCGGAGCAGCATGATCCAACTGCAGAATCCACCATATCAGAGCAAACTAATCAAGTGATAATCTAAGGAACAAGAAAACTCACACTGGAGTCAGACAAATCCTAATCATTTTCAAGAATAAATGTGAAAATTTACATCCAAGAAAACAGTATAAAATTGCAAATCTAACAATTCAAAGATTTAGCAAGACTTCTCTAAAATTATCCCTGAATGATGGATACAAAGCAAAGGTACCTCCGCTGAGTTCCTCAAGCTGCAAGCATCATTTAGGTCCTGCTTATGTTTTCGATAGTCAAAGCTTAGTTCTCCTTCATCATTGGCATCATATCTCTTCCTTGCATTATCATCCGCATCATCTAGTCCACTGACTAGGTAATCTATGTGTTGCTTATCAGCAACCATCTTTACTTGCGGATCAACAGCTTCAAGAAATTTGAATCCCTTCTGGAAGAAGTTTAACTAGTCCAAGAGAAACAAAGCATAGTGGAATATAGATAATTAACATATTTGCTAAAGATGAGTTATAATGTATGAACTTATAAAGAGAAAAATGGCACCTGTGCTGCATGATGACGGGCTGCTTGGGTTAAAAGACTGCGGCATTGCCCTTGTTTCAGAGATTCCACACGAAAGATGCAGAGTCTTGCCATTTCATCATATTCTTCACGAGCAGCCTGCAATTTCTGTGAAGTAAAATTCTCTCCCTTTCCACTTTTACCCCTTGTTATCAGGTACTCATACACCTCCCTTCAGATTATACAAGATGCCTATAAGTTTGACAAAATCTAGGAAACACTCAACACCTATAGGCTATAGCTAAATGGAAATGAATTACCTTTTCTCATCACATTGTAGTTTCATCTCCTGTACCAACCAGAAGAAATGTAAATCACTAAGGATTGTAGAACTAAGAATGAGCTAGGAGTACTCAAAAAAAAAAAAAAAAGAATGAGCTAGGAAATTTCAAGGACATGAGATAAGCTTCAATATAACTTTTACCTTAGCTCATTCTGCTCAATTATTACTCAACACACTAACATATTGCATCTACCTCATAAATTAGAATAAAGAACAGACGAGGAAATCTCAAGGATAGGTAAGTCTCAAAATGACTTTAGTTCATTCTGCTGATAGTATCCTTAACAACATTAACACCTTCCATGTATCCCACAAACTCATCACTTCAATTTTCAAAGATCATCTTTACTAGCACCAGACATGCTTTATGGTCCAAATTCTTGTTTAATACATACTTCATAGATCATAAAAGCTAGCAGTATAATCTTTTTAAAAGAATAAATAGAACTTGACAAATTGACTTAGCTTTATAAAAAAAAAAAAAAGAATTTGAAGAATTAGGTTAGAAATAATCGACGGTCAGTTCCATTCATTCCAACATATAAAGCAATGGAAATTCATCAAAATCTAGAATCTCAATTCAATTCCATAGTCATTCCTGCATACCACACTCTACAGTCTACATTAATGTGCTTAGGTTCTCCCAATCAGTACCCTATTTAAAATACATTGATGGCAAGAAAAGGAAGAGGAAGGGAGAGAACTTAACAAGATAAGATAAAGGAAGTAGTTGTTAATCACAGAATCAAAAAACATACCTCCACTTTCCGAAGCTCACTTAGAAGGGACTCTGATGGATTAGTGATGGTTAGTATAATATGTGAACGCTGCAACATAAACATTAGCAAGTCATGAACTTCTTTCTGTTCAAACCATGATACTCATGATAAACACAGCGATATGCACTAACATAGCCATCAACAAGTTTCTGCAGTTCCAGCTGCGCTCTTCCAAGCACTGAGAATGCTCTACCTGCATATTATAACAATTAAAACCACACACTCCATACAACTACTCTAAGTGACCCACTAATAGGAACGGAACCAGGTCACATCCAATCAATAAATAAGTAGCATGCAGAAAAAGGACCAAGTGTGAAAAGGTAATTTCACTTACGACTTTCTAAATCACCATGTAATGCAATCTTCTCCAGTAGGCAGTTCCCCATTTCCATTAATGACTCAGAAAACTCTGAAAAGCAGAAGCTTAATATTTGACAATTGATTTACAACATCAATGGCAAGTTGATGGGACTGAAGACCATCCTAAATTTCTAATATAACTGGGTTCTATTAAATAATACTCTCGTATCATATATTCATATATTCTCCAAAATGATACAGAACTGATTTTAGAAACTGATTAAACCCAAACTGTAAGATCCCCCTGGTCTTCAAAGTACTTATTGACATCAAAAAAAAAAAATCCATTTTGAGAAAGATAAAATGTAAAGGTATTCCCCTTCTGAAATTATCATAATTAGTTTCTCAAAACAAACAGTAAGGTGTAATGTCTAATACCATAGGCACTATTTGCTGCTGCAGCAGCTGCAGAAAGTAAGCTATCATAGCAGTTCCTCATGTCTTTCATATCCTGCAAGACATTCAAATTAGATACACTTATATCATTAAAGAAACTAAGAAAGGCGATGTAAGAAGAACCAAAGATGCCTTATAATGAAAACAAAAAGTACTGTAGCGCTTAAGGATAGAATACAAATTGAACCAGTAAATCTTTACAGAACTTGCAAGAGAAGCATGCCAGGAACCAGAAATACACCAAATCACATTTTTTAATTAGGCAATTGAAGATCATAATTTTTGGAATATTGCAACCCACCAGAATACCAGATTCTTTTTCGTATACTAAGGAACATCAAAAGGGTAATTAGACTTGGTCCCACTGCCATGTGATTTCGGGAACATATAAAAATTGATGGTGTTTGTAATTATACTTTGCATGATAAAGAATCAGTTGCAACTTGAAATAACAAATGAAAATATGCTTTCATTTTATAAAATTGACACCAAATCTATTACAAATGTTAAATCAGTGTGGGCATCTATAACAGTTTGATACAACATATGTACATGGGGTGTGAAGGTAATTCTTCTGACACTGGAATAAGATTGGCAAAGGAGGTCGAGTTTAAATTTTGAAAACATGTTAATTCATAGTTTGCATGATTCTAACTCACACGGTCCAACTGTTGTTGAAAGGCAGCTAAGAATTAGAAGCTGTGACCAGTGACCCTATTATCTAGAGCTAGAAGCTTCCCCAGAAGCAAGCAAGATGAGGTCACTCTACTTCGTAGACAAGGCTAGTTCCGTTCTTGACTTAAAAGCTCGTGTAGTACTCACCCGTATCTCTAAAGGGGCTTATGCACTCCACTCGTTATCTACTAAACGAGCGTTAGAGTGAGCGAAGCCCTCAATTTAACAAGAAAATGGATGTGCATTAGCTAAACAAACAAGGAAGATGTGTAGCGTCACTTACTCAGGCACAATGGCTTCATATTAACATTTAACCTATAGCGTCTTCCGCACTAGAATCTGTTGCTTGTTCCCTCACCATACTCTTTCATTTCCGCTTAACTTCCCCAGTTTGTGGGATTAATTGATTGAATACCCGAGAACAATAAGCTGTCCTAGAAAGAGCTTCTAGGGCATAAAGCATTTAAAGTGAGATTAAGTAGTTCATTCAAATAGAGCATAGCTAAGCAGCTACATTGCGGCGGAAGTACACAGACCAAGACCTTTCCACAAATTCCAGCATACTAGGCTCTCGGAGACACCAAAAGAAACAAACTTTGTGATAAGTCAAAACGATTAACAGTGGAATTCGGACACAGGAACTAGATCGATTAAAGGGGTCAAGTTTAAATTTTTAAAACACCTAACTTCATGGTTTTCATGATTCTAACTCGCACGGTCCAACAATTGTCGAGAGACACCTAAGAATTAGAAACTGTGATGGCATTTAAAGTGAGATTAAGTAGTTCATCCAGCTCGAGCATAGCTAAGATGCTACATTGCAGTGAAAGTACACACAGACCGAGACCTTTCCAGAATACTAGCCTCTCGGAAACACCCACCCAAAAGAAACAAACTTTCTGATAAGTCGATACATTTAACAGTGGGATTAAATTAAAACAAGAGAAGAGGAGTCCAAGAAACAGAAATTCACCAAGGGAAATTTGGCCTCTAAAACCCTAATTGCAAATTATATTCGAGAAACGCATGAGAAATAATAATATAGCGAAGAAAAAGAATGAGAACAGAAATAGAAAGAAAGATGGGGGACCTGGGAAGCTTGGGCGAGGCCATCAGAGTGAGACAGAATCTGAAGATCTTTTTTGTCCTTCGGATCGTTCTTGTGCAATGCGAATTTCTTCAGCTTGCCCAACGATGACTTCATTTCAATGAATTCTGGAGAGAGAAAGAACAAAGGTTGAAATGTTTCTCTATCTGTCAGTGAGTGTCTCTGGTGGGGTGAGTTTATTCTGTTTTCGCCGGAAGATCGAGGGGAGTCATGAAGAGAAAATCGCGAAATTTTAAAGGAAAAATTAAATAAAGTGAAAGGTGGAAAATTCTAACGTTATATCATATATGCTAAGCCAAACTTATAATGCGGCAACACCTGTGCCGTGGTATGACCAATTCTGTGAGTCAAAACGAATAATTTGAACCAGCTCCTTGTAAAATATATTAGGATTTTAGCAATTAAGTATTAGTTGAATATTAATACTCCGTAGTTGTTTTTATTAACAAGTAGTATTTGTGGTTTATAGAGTTGTTTAGTAAATTAATTGGTTCATGGATATACATCTGGTAAGTTAGTTGGTTCAACAGTCTTTGTGTTATTTTGGTGTGGTTAATTGGCAAGTCTATTCATCATGTTTAGTTACATTAGTTATGGTACGTAAAGTATTTTGTTTTCAAATTACTAATGACTCGTTTGGGTTATGAAAAATATTTTATATACTCATGATGTATCAACTCATTGAAGAATAAAGTGAAATATTAAACTCTTTTTTGCAAAATTTAATAATTTGCAAATTATTTATATTTATTTTAATTATACCTTAGAGTTATATATATATATATATAGGGGTGCACTCTCGTGAGAACTCTTGCCCAGGTAGGAAATGAGAACGCTCCACAGTCGTTCACGTGTCCAGATCAACGAATCAGATGCAATTTTAAAAAAATGATGCGGTGGCATTTTCGTAAATAACTGGAACTTTGGTGCACCTAGTTTCACTTACAATTGCACATAGTTTCACTTAAAAGTGCACCTAGTTTCACTTACAAGTGCACCTATTTCGCACATATTTTCACTTACAAGTGCAAGTAATTTACCTT
>CM008332.1:104619-116917 GCA_002525835.2 Ipomoea batatas
TTGCGGGAAGAAGGGAATCCAAACCAAACCATGGACAACTTTCCCTTCTGCGGCTCCACTGGTTAGTACAAAGTAGTAGTATTATAAACCCATGCTTCAATAGTGTACGGGTGGAATTAATTTAACAGAATAAAACAATATTGTCGCTTGTATTAAATCCACATTATTATTATTATTATTGGCAATCATCACACCACTAGGCACACTTGTATTTCTGCTATATTATCATTATTGATTTGGTGTCCCCAAACAGGGTATTATTAGATTAATAATCCTCAAATCCTATGTTTGGTTCATTTTTTAATTAATATATCCATCCGTGAAAAGCAAAAATAAGTTCCATATTTTCCCTCACCAACATTAACCAAAATCCAAATGCCTATACAAGGATACACAATCATACAACTGGGGAAACAACACAACTTTAAAATATCAACTGAACCATTTCCTATTCAATCATTTACCCCAAAATGTAGGTTTTTCAATATTTCATTTCCTAGTCAGTCTCTGTCCTACACACACAAGTACCACGATAATGATAATATTTCACTTCACGCACCATTTGGATTTAGCATCGTTATTTTACATCAAAATCCTCTTCACCTGCTACCATCCAAGGCTGTTTCGCACCCTGAAAATAAATAAATAAATATATCATTAAAAAAACAAAGCCAGAATTCAAAACATCATATCCAAATTTCCTAACAGAATGCCAGCCTAAAGAATATCAGACAAGACTACTCTGGGCCTAACTTCTATATGCCCTAACACAACATCATATCCAATTCAGTCATATACAAATGAAGTTGTGTAGATGAAAAATGGACAGCAACCCACCAAATATAGGATACGGTTGTTGGTTTCTACTTTTTACCTTGCCTTGCCGTATGATTTTAGGATAACTTCCAGTCATATCAACAACAGTTGACGGATCAGCAACTCTAACACCAGCATCAACAACAAAATCTAAGCCCTAAAATGTCATAGACACAGCAAATCATATTACTGAACCCTAATGCAAACTTAAAAACCACTCAGGCCCAAAACAAAAGACTGTACCTCTGGACCATATACATCAGCTATAACAACAGGATCCAGAATCCACTCATTCTCTTTAGGCGACTTGACACTGAGGTAAAGAGAAGTTATATGATTGGGCAGTAATATCCATACAATTGCCAAACCCATATCAAATTCTGTGCAGTGAAATGCTCCATAAAATAACTTTAAAAAAATGCATTCCTAAATAGATAAATTTACTTAATGATATTCTCTGCTCGGATTGTTCTCTTGTTCCTTTTCCCTCCATCTCACGCTTTGAGCATGGATCTTACTTAATGATATTCTCCTTTCATCTTTCAAAAGAATAAAGAAATTTACTTAATTTTCATTGTAAGTATCCACAGTTACCTTGTGGATATTAAAGGTCCATTCATCTTGTCCAGGATAGCTTGGCACACTGGGTCATCAGGTATGCGAACACCAACATTTTTCCTTGACGCATATTTGGACGTTGTAGTTCCATACCTTGTGCATTGTTTAGGCAGCTCTTTGCTTGCAGTTAAGATGAAAGTATACTGTCACATGAAGCAGGCCTGTTAAAGATGTACAGTGTTCAAAAGCTCTAAGAAACCAATTGTTGCCCCTATACATAAAAGGGGACTAATAAGACATTATGAGCATCAAACAATTTCCCACTGCAGATGGTTTTACAACCATCAAAGGAAAAAAAAAAAAAAAAAACACAACTTACTCTATGTTTTCATGCTTCACTGTCATATCCTGTATATTTGCCCATATGAACTTAAGATGAGAACAACAAAGCAAAGATACAGCATACAGTCTAATGGTTCACTGCAGCGAACTCATCATAACCCCACAATGTACAAATGCAGGAGTTTTGGAGTAATGAAAATGAATCAAATTGTCTTTAACAAGATCAATATGTTAAACAATCACACTTACAGGGCCAGGCAGGCAATGTTTAACAGCTCGAAAAATGTTCGTAAAACCATGGTCATTGCCACGAGGAAATCCTGTTGTATATTTATCTATGTCCCGTAAGGAATGGCATAAGATACTAAGGGGCTGCAATATAACACAACAGTAAAGTATTATTGGAATTGACAAATACTCATCAGGACAACAGACTGGGTCATTATTCCAGGGGGCAGGAAAGCTAGCTCAAATTCATAACACATGCTTAGAGTAGGAACTTGCCTTTGTAGCTTCTATGTTTTTAATTCTGCAAACAGAAGCAAGGTTCCAGTCACCAATTCACCATAAGAGTTGACAACAGAATTGTTAATGAAATCCTTTTATCTAATGAAAGAAACAAAAGTCAATTACCTACGCAAACGTTCAATTGCGGTGTGGCTCCTCAGATCACAAGCTATTGCATACCTAGTATCATGGCTTACTAGATTAGTTAAGCAACAAAGGCAACAGAAGCATGAAATAAAACCAAAATGAAATGGCATTGGTGCACTGCAATCATGAAATATGTTGCAAAACATTTATCCTATTATGATGAATTATCAATAGCGGGGAGAATAACAAACAGCATTGAAGGAATATAGCATACACAGTGTCTGTGGGAATCACTCCTACAGCTCCCTCTTTAAGAAGTTGAATAACAGGATCCAATTTCCAAGAGTCTGACCCTGAAGGATCAACTTCAAGGTAGAGTAAACCATCCTCCTGGCACATTCCCAATTATAGAATCAATGAGGTCATCTGTCCATCTATTAGCGTAGTGCCACATTACACAAAAGGTTGTGATTGGGAATGTTAAGCTTTATAAGACTAATAAGATTGTAGCGTGCCATGAGATGTTCTTTTTGCCTTCTACACAAATCTATGTTGGGGGATGTGGTTACCCCTAACAAAATAGGTAATGTGAACAAGATGCTCAACAAAATAGGAAATGTGAACAAGATGCTCAACAAAATAGGAAATGTGAACAAGATACCCGTAATTTGTCACATGGATATCTCTGCATGGACAACAAACCACATGGCTTCAAACTACTTAAGTTATCCTAGGGGAGAGAAAGTGTGTCATTGGATCACTCAAATAGATCTTATTAGACAAAGGGATATAGTCATGCCAACCCAAAGATCCCTTTGTCTAGTCATAACCAATCCAAATAAGATCGATTTGGATGATCCAATGGCACACTTCCTCTCCCCCGAAATAACTTAAGTAGCTTGCCACATGATAAGGTGCTCATGCAATGGTATTCATGTTACACCTAAATGCGATACCAAAGTCAAAAATAGAAAAATAAAATAGGAGTAGAATGAGAATTAATATAAAAGTAGAAAAATTTATATGACTTATGTAGAATGAAAAACCTTATTTATAGGCTTTTAATTATTATAGTAAAAACTCAACAAACTAAATTCTATCTCATAAATTTAAGATTATAGTAAAAAACTCAACAAATTAAATTCTATCCCATCAAAATCTCTAACGGTAATTTCAAACCTATTACACACGTGAAAATGGAACAAATCATTAAGCCTATAGCATAAAATTTAAGGTTGATCGGTGAAATTATATACTACGCATTTATATAGAGAAAATATAAGAGGAGAAAACTTGAGACCTTAGTGAAACGAGGAGTAGAGTACTTGAGACGTTTAGGGCTCCTCTTAACAACTGCCAAAATTTCGAATTTACGGCTTTGATGTGAAGGAGAAAGTACGAAATTCAAATTGGGGAGAGACACGCGTCTCGGAAATGGGCACGGAGACTGGGAGAGAGAGGAGGGCAGTGTTGCTGCAGCGACGCCACCGCATCGGCATGGCTGCACTATCAACGCCATTCTTTCCGGCCAATGAGTGCTGAGACTTGGAGTTCAGTACAAAAGCAGCTGAAAAGCTTCTTCCGCCATCTAAATGGAGAGACACATATACGACGTCGCCTGCTCTGCTCTTTTAGGGAGTATGTATGTTTTGTAGCCAGCCGAGTGTTCGAAGTCACGGAGAAAACACTCTATCCGCAGAACGCCCGACTCTCTAGACTCTACTACTCCGCAACATTATTATTTATTATTATTATTACGGAGTATTATTATTATTATGAAAAATTATTTTTTTTATCCTTCAGATGTACTTTCAAAGACCATTTATATCACTAATATGTTAGTAATTAATAAGGTGATAAATTTGGTCTTCTTTTTTTTCTTTTTTTTTTTAATACAATTGACCATATTACATTGTAGTATCTGTTCATCTATACTTTTCTCAATCTGTTGAAGCATAAATTTGATCTTTTAGGAACTAAATAGAATAGATTACATTGGGCATGATAATACATATAATTTAGGGATTAAATCTTTATCACGAATAATTGTATTTTTTTCTTATTATTAATATTATTTTAAATTTTTATTACTATTATTAAATCAACCGTCAACTCCAACAGACAGCGAAGTGGCGGTAAATTGTAGCCATGGGTACGCACGCCTGTTGGTTGGAAACAATAATCCCAAACACTGCATCCTTGACTCTAAGATCCTATCCATCTTTCCATGGCTTCCGTTGCCCTTTATTCTACCACTTTCCCGCCGCCCAAAGCATCGCCGCCTCTCGCTGTTTACTTTGGCGCCAAAACCAGCAACTCCGCTGTCCCTTCGCTTTCCTTTGGAATCGCGCGGCCAAAGTCTCGTCCGTTAAGAAGGGCTTTTGTTTGCCGAGCCGCCTCAGTCGTGTTTCGAGATCTAGACGCCGATGATTTTAGGCATCCTCTTGATAGACAGGTTATCGACTTCCATCATTTGATTTTGACTTCAAATTTTGTACAGTAATGTATTGTTTTTATTTCGCTTTTGTTTTGCTAATCTTTTTTCTTTTAATAACTTGAGCCGCCATAGAATACACTGCTTTTGAGAGCAATTCCAGGTTTGAATGAGGTCGGCAAAGCTTTATTGGGTACGTCATACATTATTTTGATCTTCTGTATCTTTTAATTAGCAGAACAGATGAAAATGCATGATCTGCAGTAAAATTTTTCCTTTTAGCTTCATCCCTAAGTCATCAGATTTTTACTGCAGGAACTGTGTCAGAGCAGGTCATGTTTCTGGAGAACATAGGAACATCAGTTCTTGTTTCTGAAAATCAGGTCACACCCTTTAAATTCAGTTTGACCAGTGAAACCTTGTTCTGTGATCATATGATTGTGCTACATTCCTTTTATATCTTTTGCCGGTATCAGTCCCAGTCTCCCAGAAAGGCAGAAATGATGTGAATTTTGTTCTGCTATTTACTACTGTATTTTAGAGCTCATTTGAATAAACCTTGAATTGAAGGAAAATTCTATCTTCATTTCCTTTCAGCTCCCTGAACTTCATCAATTAATGGTTGAGGCTGCTAAAATACTAAGCATCGAGGCTCCTGACTTGTATGTGCGTCAAAGTCCTGTACCAAATGCATATACTCTGGCCATCAGTGGCAAAAAGCCTTTTGTCGTTGTCCACACAAGTCTAGTGGAGCTCCTCGCACGGAAGGAGTTACAGGTTATGTAGTTTACTTGCAATCTTCTCTTTGCTCTGCACAACAGCAATGAAATGGTACATTCCTGGTTAAATGGGGTTGGTTTAGACACACTTTTGATATGGTTGGTTATTCTTCTTTAATCCCTTAAAAGTTTTATAGACTTAATTTTTGGCATAGATGCTCCATTAGAACCTCAAAATTTATCAAGGAAAAGAAATGGCATAGAAAAATGAAATCAAGTTTTAGAATAAAAAATTCTTTCCTCTTTTTTTTTTTTTGTTTTCCATGCCTTGGAAATTATCCTACTATCCTATTTCAATTACTGAAAAATCAATATACATTTTTCAGTCCTAAATGTAAAAGGATGTCATGGTGATCTTATAAACCCATCATCCATCACTATTTTCTGTGACCCCTTAGCAAAGGTAGTGGTAATCTTTGCTGATTATGGTAGCCACATGCTATTGCTACTCAAAGGCCAAAAGAATGCCTGAAATTGCAAGCCCAAACAAGTTTCGTCCTTGCCCTCTCTTCTTCATCTTTTTCAGTTGTGTTTACTATACTCACTTCTGGTTTTTGTTTTTACCTACAATTTTCTCTTAATTCGGTCAATCCAAACACAAGGAACCTCCTTTAATATATGCACATTCTAAACAGAGCATGAAAGTCTTTTAGTCTTGCTAAATGCAGGCTGTCTTGGCTCATGAGTTGGGTCATTTGAAGTGCGATCATGGTGTGTGGCTGACAGTTGCAAATATTCTCACTCTTGGGGCATATTCTTTACCTGGCACGTCTTGCTCTGCCTATGCTTTTACTTTCAGATAATTTGAAGTTTAGAGTGGTTATCTGCACCTCAAACAGATATGATGAACTTTGAGATAAATTACTGCTTGATCAGAAATTCAAAATTCAATCAGCTAATTATTAAAGGGAGGGGGGATTGATTAGTTGAGAGAGATACCAGTAAAGAGTGAAGACCCCATGTTTGTGCTCAATTATGAATTGACTTTAAAATGTTTATTTATAGGTCTTGGTGGTTTGATCGCTCAAAGATTGGAAGAACAGCTTTTTCGCTGGCTTCGGGCAGCAGAACTCACTTGTGATCGTGCAGCACTTCTTGTTGCACAAGACCCAAAGGTATTGGATCACAATATATTTCTAGTTTCAAACAGGGAATTAATGTTACAGGATATCCTCACTTCATGGATCTCCTTCCTTTTCATGTACCTACAAGAGGTGGTTGTCTCTGTTCTAATGAAACTTGCTGGTGGCTCCCCATCTTTGGCTGATCAACTGAATGTGGATGCCTTCTTGGAACAAGCTCGCTCTTACGATCAGGCTTCTTCAACCCCAGTGGGATGGTATATAAGGTAGTGTAGAGCAGGCTTTATGGTACAAGGCACTTTGCTATTGGTTGTGTTCCAGTTTGTTAAATACAGAAACCTAATTAAAATGTTTTATTTTTTGTTTCAGAAACGCTCAAACAAGGCAACTTTCACACCCTCTCCCTGTTTTACGTGCACGCGAGATAGATGAATGGTCAAAGAGTCAAGAGTACCAGTATCTTGTGAAACGCGCAATGCGGGTCAATTCTGTGCAACAAATTCAATTATGAATTCAAGATTGAAATCTAATGAGCTTGGAGATTTCAGGTTAGTAGCAGTGTTTTTATTATAATTTCCTGCATTTGGAGTGAATTTTGTGTGTAGAAGGCTTAAATTTCAAGTGCATATATTACTCCTTGGCCTGGTTTGGAGGTCTCACTTTTGGAAGCGTGTTCCTCTTTTATTGGTTCTCTTTTCAGGCCTAGGCCTGGGTTGCTAGTTAATGGATTGAAGCAGCAATGCAGCATAGGAAAAAGTCAGTCAAAGCATTATGTATACTGTATAGGAGGGTATAGGATTGAAAATTCATCTGCCTATGGCAGAGTATTACTTGTATGTATGTAGATGTTATGCTGGCGGGAACCAGATATGAACGTCAGTCATTTGCTCGCTCATACACAACTGAGCTGGACCCCTAAATACCTGAATCAGTACTTGTTTTTTTTTTTTTTTCTTATGACTCTGTATACTGCTAGTGCTAGCTAGGTTAGTAGAAATAAATTGTTAAAACACAAATGTAAGGCGGCCACTAACATTCTTCAACAACTTGATGGTCAACTTCGAATCTTCAACCTTTCCACAAATGAATACATACCACTAAAAGATAAAATTCAAAGCATCCAGAACAGATCTAATGTGATTATATTTGAAGTTTGAAGTCAATACTAAGTTAAAGTACACTCCTATTGTGTCCAACAGCCATACGGCATCAACCACAGCAAATGCTTGAACATCACCCCGTACATGATTTCCTGACAGCAATGTGCAAAGATCAACCACATCCTTGCTTTTCCAAACCAATGTTGAGATCTTGAATGTGTAGAATCTAGCAAAACACTTCCATCCATCCTTGTCCAAAGCACAGCTTGTAATCCTCAAAATTCATGAGCTCCCAGGGGCATCAGTGATTGGTTTGCGATTCAGATAGCGAATAACAGCATCTTCAACCCTGTTATTGAAATAAAGTGCAATAATGAATACACATCCAAATATAATACCAAAATGTACTTCACTAGAAAAAAGTCCACTAATTCAATATCTATGTGGTATCAACTACCAAAACAATTAGACAACACTACTAATGAAGCATGTATACTTCTAACAAACTGGGACTATCATTTTAGAGGTCTCGAAGGGTTTCAGTAATCAGGTGATAAATTAATATGAAATAGATGAATTAGCAATGTGATTACACCCATCATGCATCACTGTCATAGATCCTATGGCCAAATGCCGGGCTTGAAAACAAATTCTCTCTCTCACACACACACAGGCGCTGTATATATTATAGGGCGGTTATCTTATTTCTTATCTATTATTTCTCACATCCAATTTGAAGTTTCACAATAAAGCTTTCAAGTGCAGAAAATGCAATTAAGTACTCTGAGAATTAACACACAACTTAAATGCAGGGAAGATAATTAAGCCATTAAATGCAAGGCAAAGAATCTAAGAATAACAGCAAAGAGTAAGTACCAGGGTTGGCTGTAAAAATCTGACCGACGCTCTTTCTCAGCATTGTGACTAGCTTCTGCAGTAACAAGCTTGAGATCCTTACCCTGGGAATCAATTAAAGCATTAATGAACTCAACAGGTGATTGGCTAAAACCAAGAAAGAATGCCCGTCTCCTTCTGTGTTCATGGATTTTCCTAATAGCAGCACAAATTGCTTCATCACAGGCATCTATCTCTTTAGTTTTTTCTGTGCTTGCCAGCAATGCACTCAATTCTCTCTGTATCGGGAAGGGCACATCAACCAACACGTCATAGCATGCACTTCCAGCAGGGTTATTACCAGAAAGTTTAATTCTGTGTTCTAAATGAATGGGCTGCGGAGGAGACAAATGATGTGTGATCTTTTGTGTCACTGCTGTGAATTTAACCTTACCTTCCCCAAACACTTTTTGAAGAAGTGGGTCGCAATTGAAATATGAAGGATCATCAGCACTCTGCAACTTTCTAGCTTTAACATAGTGCCAGATTGCAGCTATAATCCTTGCACGAGTATCAACCTCAATACCTAAAACTTCTGTCAAAGGTTGTGAAAGTTTATACTTCTCGGGCGAGTAATTCAACTCTAATCTAATATTCACAGTGAATTCTTGATCTCCCTTCCTTTTTACCTCGAAGCCCTCATGAAGAGCAGGAGATCTAGCACTGTCCCATATTATAATATGGTTATCAGGATAGAGTTTCTGGTCCAGGGAAATGGTGACTCTTTTGAAGAAAGAAGAAAACTTTGGGTACATAGAGCTTGATTTCTGTAACATAGCAGCTTGATCAGGATCCATGCCTTCCTCTAAAATCCTCCCTACTATTTTGAGAGTCCATGTAGGAGGCTCAGCATTGGGTTTTTTAGGAATAGTCCGGATCTGGTTAGCAAAAGTGTTGAATACATAAATCCTAAGGGTTTTCTGAATAGATGGAGGGGTCTTTAATGCATCTTGTATATCAACTTTCTTTCTTGCAAGTGCAGCATCCACACGAGACTCAAACTCAAGTAGCTGAGTGTAGAGAGCAGATTCAGGCAAAATTGCTGCCACTCTTTCCTGTAATTGCTTTTCAGGAAGCTTCTGCTTTTTCTTACGAGCAGCAGCGGAAAGGTCCATGGTTCTCATTGGAGAAATTGTGTTGGTAGTTGACAAGCCAGGTGGACGGACGGGTGGTTTTTGTGGAAACCTTTTGACACTGGCATTTCCAATCCCTGGAAGAGAAGGGGATGAGCCTAAATTTGCAATTCCAGCAGCATGGGCCTGGCTAAGGGGAGCAAGGGACAGACCCTGAGCTTGTAACTGTGCCTGAAACTGAGCATGTGCAGCTTGTACTTGCGCTTGAGCATGAGCCTGAGCCTTAGACTGAGCTTGTGCCTGTGCAATGGCTTGGGCATGAGCTGCAGAGAGCTGGGACAACTGAAACTGATTCGGAAAACCAGATGGCATTCGCTGTTGAGGTTGGGGCTGAGACTGAAGGTGAGCTGCAGGATTGACAGACATGGAATTTCCAAAGGGGGAGGAAACCCCAATGCTCTTTGGCGGGTTATTGTTGTTGGCGGACATCGAAAATGTACAAACTATTATAGGTCCCAAAGATAACTCACATAGGCAGGCACCAAAGAAGAAGCTGCCCTTTTTAAAACACAAGCCAAAAATCTACAAAACACAGAAAAATAAAAATAAGAGGGTGAGATGAAGCTCTATGAGCCACAAAACAAACCCTAAATTTTGTTGAAAGAAACAGAGATGGAGCAAGTAAAAAGCGTGAGGAAATAATACGATGCTAACAAAGCTAATTGCGGGAAAAGAGAACCCTAAACCTAATTCAATAGACTCCAATTACGACCTTAAATTGAAAATAGGTGAGGAAACCAAGCAAGGAAGTAGTAAGAAGTGATTGGAAGAAGAAGGTGAGCTTTCTTCAAAATCCAAAAAAAAATTAAAAAATTAAAAAAAAATGCAGAAATTAAAGCCCAGAAGTGAAAGGTGGGAACAGCACAAAAACAAGGAAAGGGTTTAGATCGAAGGTTGTAATTAATACCTTACAGCGTGTGCGTGTTGTTCTTCGTCGATGACTTCTTCCTAATCGTCGTTGTCGTCGTCAGCGACTCCAGGAGGAAACGGGTAGGGAGCACTGACTTGGGGTTTACTCCCACGGCCGTCTAGTTCGGTTTTGTGTCAGTCCTCTCACCTCTGTCCTTTCGCTGAGGAAATTATTAAAATTTCATGATTTTTTATTTTTTTTTGAAACAGAAAATTTCATGATTAGGAGCAGTAAGTACAACTTTCTTTTCCTGATCCAATTACTTGCTCCAAAGCCCATTGGATACCAGCCCAATACAAGTGAGCAACAATTGTTCTCTCTCACTATTTTTTTTAATAAAAAATTACTAAACATATAACCCTTAAATGTGTGAATGTGGAGTATAGAATTTGTAAATGTAGAGTTATGAATGTGTGAATCTGTAGTAGAGTTAACAGAGTTCTAACAGCCCTAAAATGTGTGAATGTGGAGGTTTCAAATCGTGAATATGGAGTATAGAATTTGTGAATGTAGAGTTATGAATGTGTGAATCGTAGAGTTAACAAAATTTTACCAACTTGTAGCCTTGTAATGTGTGAATGCGGAGTTCCCAAATTGTGAACATGGAGTATAGGATCTGTGAATATAGAGTTTTGAATATGCGAATGCATACAGTGGTATTATAGTTACTAAACAGATAGGCCCTGTTTGGTAAATAATCAGTCTATCAGCTAATTTTGGCTTATTTAACCACTATTAGTTGTTTAGTTAATAAGCTTTTTGTAACTCCAAAATGCTAAAATTCAAAAGGCTACTCAAAGCAGCATTTTCAATTAGCTTTTTGAGAAAAGAAATTATACCGAACAGCTATTAGCTAACAACTAATTGATCAAATAACTTTCTACAATCAGCTAATATTATCAACAAATCATACATTCTAACCCAAACAGCCAACCCAATCAGCCAACAGCCATTTACCAAACAGGACCATAGCCCTGTAATGTGTGAAGGTGGAGTTTTCAAATTGTGAATATGGAGTATAGGGTATGTGAATGTAGAGTTTGTGTTCTGTTGCGTTGAGGAGCCGTTAACGCCGTTAATTTTTATTTTTATTTTAAATTCCGAAACGGTGTCGTATTGGACCCAGGTCCACCTTGCTGCCAATTGTTATGCCATGGCCCGGGTCCACGTTCACAATTTCATAATTTTATGTTCATAATTTAGTAACTCTCTGTCTAAATTTCATAACTCTATGTTCAACCGTATCAAAACTCTATGTTAAACAATAATTTGATAAATGCCTTGGCAACTTGCGATCTTAGTGGTCTTCTAATATGGAGTCTTTGATCACTTACAGACTGCATAGTATTCTTCCTAACGGCATTCTTACTTGGTAATTAAGGTTGTATCACAGTGCCAAATAAAAACAAAAAACTATGAGTGGCCAAAACAAAAAACTATGAGTGGCCAATACCAGGTTGTCGTGGCAATGTGAGCTGAGGATAAACTTTGTATCCACTACGTTCATCACACTTCAATTTGAATCTAAACCAAAATTTATTTAATTTTAATAGATACTAATATTTCAGGTTAATTTAAATTTAATTTTACTAATTTCAATTGAAAAAGAGCAATTGTAATTTTGTATGCATTGCATGCACACTTAATCAAAAATCT
>CM008332.1:160245-178603 GCA_002525835.2 Ipomoea batatas
TCTTTGGGTTATAGACAGGCAGGCAGGCAGGCAGCCACATAATGCAAGGAAACTGCAACATCGATAGGATTTCAGCAGTTGTAACACTAATGTTTAACTGAGAAGCAAACTGGAATTTTGTAAGTGACAATGAAATTTGGGTGGCATACAAAGTGTGTATGTTGTTGGAGAGAAAGCAAATCCAATCTTCCAAAAAATCCAGCAAAGAAGGGAAAGAGATGGCAGCAAACATTGGTTTCAACCCTCATGTGCACAGCAACAACAAATCTATATAGTTGGATGAGATGTACATAGTAACCCCCACATATTACATATATATATATATATATATATATATATATATATATTGGCAGGTGTGTTATGAACCTGATCTGAGGATACTACAGGGCTTGAAATGCATGCATCTTTTTGACTAAAAGAGTGAGTGAGTCTCCATCATCATCTCAAAAACTGGCATTGCAAAAATCTGCACTGCCAAAATAGAGAATGAACTCAGGCCTCTAACCCAATGTGAGGTGTTTGTGAATGGATGAAAATTGCAGGCAGGTTTGTTCAACAAACAAGTTGAAGGTTGCTACAATGAGCCAAGGTACGTACATGGTCTTTCTTCATATCATTTTGAGTTTCCTACCATAGCCTAGCCTGTTCTTCATTTCTCAGTTGCAACTTTCCCAGGTTCTACCCATACAGTACAGTAGTATATAGATGGATGCAAACTGCAATGCCTAGCTCCTTTGTTTGCATCATTCCAAATGCTTGAATATTTATTATATTATGGTGTGTCTTTTTTACTTTAGGCTATATGCTGTTGATGGAGATGAATAATATATAGCAGCAGTCAGCAGCAGACCATACATATATTTTATAAGTAACTCATGCTTTACGCTTACCATAAACATTAAGTCATTAACACATCCATACTCCAATATTGCTTGACTCCTGATTTGCATACATTACACGACCAAAAATGATATAAGGAAAACAAAAGCAATCATGTAATCTTAAGCCTTAAGGTAGTTCCAAAACTCACTCTTGTATATATACTATAAAGTATAAACACAGCGCATAACCATATAATTAAGATGATGTATGCACACCCGAACTATAATTAAACCTAGAAAAGCACTAAGCTACTTGAACATAACGTCTCTGTACTATATGTGTGTAATATTATTATCTAAATAAATAAAAAAAAACATAGACTCCTTGCTGTAAGTCCAGCAGGTGAGATGAGATAGTGTTGATTAAGAGTAGAATTTGTAGGTCTTGGCTTGTACAATGATGGTTCTTAGGCCGCCGATGGGTGCTACAACCATCAAAAGAACCCCCAGAACAATGCAAATCTGTAATAATGTATTGGATTTAGCAAAACAAACGGGTAGCATCAAATCAATTAATTAAATTAAAGGTACACATACCCAGTTTATGGTCCAAGAAAGACCGAATTTTTTGGGCTTGTAGATGGCCAGCCACATGATACATGGGAGCTGCATGCAATTAATTAAGAATATGTTATGTTATAATCCATCCATCATATACATACTATGAACAGAAAGCTAAGGGCAGATCAGAGCCGAGACCAACTTACAAAGTATGTTGTTGGGGCAAAAGCAAATCCTCCAAAGAATCCAAGAAGCCCGTCGAAGAAAGGAAAGGTAATGGCAATAAACATTGTGAGTGCTGCAATGCAATAATTAATATTTTTTTTAGAATTGATGTGTGTGTATGTAGGTAGATATTGATCGAGACTACTAAATTGAAGCTAATTAAGGTAGAATATGGATGGGATGGGATGATAAGAGTTTGCATACTTACCCACATAAATGTTCCTAGTAATGAAACGCAGGTACCAAGTAGGCCTGAACCTCAGTTTCTTAACAAGCATTGTCTCTATCATGTCAAAAACCGGCATTGCATAGATCTACATAACATATAAATATATATGATTGAGGAGATGAGATGAGATGAGATGGATGGAAACATTATTATTCTCAAGTTTATATGTTAATGTTAATACTAGCTAATTTAAGTAAGGTAGGTAGGATAGGATACCTGGTAACTTCCAATAACATGAATTACAACAAACATGTTGGCCATAGCAATGAGCCACACAGGCTTTTCCAAGGAGATGAGAATGTTGTCTTCCACAGAATTGCCAAACATCCAGTAGCCGATAAAGGCAACAGGGAAGTAGCACAACGCCACCACAATGTAAGCAACAACCACTCCCCTCCACATAGGAACCTTGGAAGGCTTCTCAGGCGTAGAAGGGATAGTAGCTTGAATCTCCAACACAACATTGTGACCTGCATACGCGAATGCCACACTCCCCAGTGCACTAAAGAAGTTGAAAACCGTCCCTGCAGTGCTCGACGATTTGTACCCATATGCCACATCTGCTTGAACTCCCTTGTCCACCGAAGCCCCCCAAGCAATAGTGGAGTAACTCAACGACATCACAGCAGCAGCTAAAGACACGCCAGAAATGGAGTTGAAGTTGGGGAGGTGAGCAAGGACAAAATGGACAGAGGCAAAGATCATAATGAAATAGGAAAGTTTGATATCTTTGCAGTCTTGGCAGATGACATCATGGAATTTCTTGAGGGATTGTCCTCCAGTAACCATGTACACAATATCCACTCCAATCTCAACAATGAGCTGTTGGGGGACGACAATCCAGAGGCCGAGTTTTTGACCAAAGGCATGCTGCCCCAGCTCGTGATATCTGTCGAAACGTTTGCCTTCAACCATTTCGTGCATCTGAACCATTTGCCAGAGAGTGTATAGAGTTATAATCCAAGAGATGACCATGATGGCAACACCAGGCCCCCATCCAAGCTGTGACATTGCATGAGGGAGACTGAGGACACCGGCGCCAACCATAGCAGTGACGTTGTGGAAAGCGGAATACCACCATTTTGCATTCCTTGCAGAGGTGATGGGAAGCCATTCATCAATTGCTTTCTGCTCTGCTGTTCGTTCATCGCTCTGCTGCATATATACATACATGTACGTGCCACAATTATATACTATATTTGAATGTATGTCTGTCTGTCTGTCTCACTATTTATTTATATTAATATAATAATCTCTACTCCCTCCCTAGCTAATTAAGTACAACTAATCTACTAGCTCCTTCCTAACAGTACGTATAAAATTTTAAGTACAAGGAAAATCTTCTTCTTCTTTTTTTTTTTCAAAAAAAAAAAAAACATTAATTAATTGCAGTAATCTCTTGAATTGAAGTGGTTTCTCACTAAATTAATTAAATGTATATATCTTTCGCCTGCATCCATTATATCATGTCGTATATATGTTAATTAAAGATGCTTATTATTAGTTGCGAAAATTAAAGCAAGCAAGCTACAAATTGAAGATCCTTTATTAGCTAGATTGAAAACGTACAACACGTACAGTAGTAGTAGAGTTGCGATATACATACGTACCCGGTACCCTAACTAGAAAGCTAGAAAGATCATGCAACAACTAACATATATAAGAAATTATTTATAAAAAAAAACAGAGACAAATGCATAATGCATATATAAGTGTTGAACGAAGAAAGTTACATACAGTGTTGGAGGTGGTGTTGATAGGAGGTAGAGTCCCCATTATCGCCTTCAATTCCTGCCTGCAGCCTAGCGTCGTCTATCGGAGGGAGGGAGCAAGAAAATTAAACAAAGGCTGAGGTAAGGTCGAATTGGTGAGGATCTATATATATATATATGTAAGCTGTGGAAAGATAGAGAAAATAAAGATGATGATGTTTGTTTGACTACGAAACCAAAGCGCAGCTAGCTAAGTCGTCGGGACAGATACCGTACACACACGGATATGATGGAAACCTGAATTTGTGTGTATAGCATGCCATGCATTTACAGGTATATTCTTAGGTCTCCTAAACCTTAACAGAATCAGACTGCTAATCATAAATGAAGTCTAACTATTAATGTATTAGTGTTGCATCACATAACAAAAACCTTAACCGTACCAAATTACTAATCATAAATGAAATCTAACTATTAATGTATTAGTGTTGCACCACATAACAAACACTTAATATTATCATAACGTATCATAATCCTAATAATAATAGTAGTAGTAGGAAAACGTTAAATATATTAAATATAATATTTTTCAAAAACACATTGAATTTTGACTACTATACATTCACATTACGTAGTACGTACTCAATATAAAATTCAAATATTGATAATTAGATTAATTTTTATTTATTTACAAACTATTCCGTATTACGTAGTGTGATAACATGACATCGGGTTACCATTCTAAATGGATGGTCATAGGTTCAAACTTCAGTGTTGAGAGCTTAGATTCTTTGGATTGAATGAACATAACAGATATTATCTGGTAAAGAATCATGAGTATTTTTTTAAAAAAAAATATTTTATTTTTAAAATTTTAAAAAACGTGAGATATATTTATTTATTACGTACACCAGGCAAGTTGAAGTGGATAGCTATGGTCGCATCTGCCGGGCGGGAATGAATGATGTGTACTTTTTTGGGTGGGTGTTCATACGGTAGGAATTGAATAGTACGCGGTCTGGCATCTACTTTCCTAAATAAAAACAAAGCACTTGTATAAAAGTATGCAGCAGTTTAATATAATTGTCCTAAATTACTATACATTTATACAAATTAAAGTCAACTTATTCGTAATCTGATGGTGAGTTAGTTTTATAAATAAATAAAGTGATCAACTTGAATTCATTGATAATATTCCATCCCATAGATGAGTGCGTGGAATGGGAGCTGAGGGAAATTATGAAGTATGAACATATAAATATAAATGAGTCAAAAGTAGTTGTTTTGATGTGCATGGAGGATGGGGAGGAATTGAAATTTGAGGCAATCCCAAATTGCAGCTGTAATCACTGACTGACTATTCTGAGTTAGAATTCGATACGCCATTCATCCATCCAGCCGCCATATATTAGTGGAAGAAAAATCAAATCAATATAATCGCCCAAGCTAGCAATATACCTTTGACTCGATTCATATACTACATACTATTCATCATCCAAGTCAACCACCATGTCGGAGCAAACGTACGTCATCCCATGACTCTGCCTCAGCTCATTTTAACATTTTCAAGCTATAATAATTTGTGTGTTTATTTAGATATGTTAGTTGTACGTAGGTAGGGGATGATTGAAACAGCGCAGCTAGCCAATCTTATGGCCGGTGCAGCGTGCCAACTCAGCAGAAGGGTCAGTTGAGATAGGGTAGTTACAAGTGGCAGTTAGTTAGTTGTTCTCCCGCCACCTATTGAATTGGTTGCATTGTATAAACCATTCCTAATTCCTCATCCCTGGCCGGCCTGTATTCACTGATAGATACAGTTTTGATAATGAAAATATATATATTTCTTCTCTAAGTCGACCTGCTTTCTTCTACATATGCTTTCTTTTCCTCTGTGCTATTTCAATTCAAAGCTAGCATGCATTTGGATAGGTTGTTTCTGCATATATGCTTTCTCATCAATGCTGTTTGACATTTCATTTCCTACATACATATATTGTCAAGTAATTAATTAAGTAGTAACGTAACTCAATCACCAGCCTAACATATACGGATGGAGTATGTTTTTTCTTTCTTTGAATAATAAACAAAGAATCGTGGTTGGGTGTATAAGGTAGTTGAGTAACTATTTTTGTAAGTTTTTATTGGATCGGCATCGGCTGCTCAAAACGGGTATTAAAAGTCAGTCAGGATGCGTATGCATGCAGATTATTGAGAAGCGCACTAAGCTTTCATCCAGCTCTGTCGATCGTATAGTATAGGGTATAGCATCAAAGTTAGTTAATGTTCCCAGGCCAGGCCAGGCCACCATGCAATTGCGCCATTACCATATTAACCCAAAATATAATAATCTTTATCTTTCTTGCTTCCGCTCCCTATCCACATCATCAAACCATCATCTATATCTATCATCTTACATACAGCCCCATCCAATTCATCTGGGCAACCACCAACTCTACTCAACTATGCCCAATCAATTGTTATACCATGGAACATGGTTCATATTGCATATTGAACCATGATACAAAAATTATGTACTTTCAATTAACTGTACCTACAGTTCACAGTTTCTGTAAACAAATAACTTGATAATTGTTGATACATAATATGATAGCCCACATGTACAGAAACTGTCAACTGCAAATACAAAATATGTCAACTATAGATGCAAAATCTTAAAGTTATTTTTGGACCTAAGTCTACAATGCAAGGTAATCCCTCGTTCATAGTATAATTTGCCATGCCCAATGCCTGCCTTGCCTAGCCTAATCAGTAATCATAATAACTACTTTTAATTTACCAATGTATTGAAATTTAATATCGCCCAAATGTCACTAAACATCATGTAGTACGTACTTAGTAACTTGGGGGAAGCTGAGCTAGCTACAAACATGCATAACCAACATATATATTAAGAAGCGAAGAACTACGTACAGTAACAAGCTAAGGTTCACTGACCTCCAGAAATTACTAGTATTTTGTCTTTTTTCTTACACCCATTTCGGGATTATTCATCAAGCAGTCGATAAAACGGAGCGTTCATAAATTTCAAATGGCTGCATCAGCCCAGCAGGAGGACCCTTCAGACCTTGTCCTCCTGCTCCTGCTCCTGCTGGTGGACCACCAAAGCAAAAGTACTGGTTCACTGACGAAGACGACCTTCTGTTCCCATGCTGCTTCTCAATCGGATCTCTCTCCCCTCCCTTATTCTCAGCTTCGTTACAATAAGAACCTCCTCCTCCTCCTGCAATCTCACTCTCAATGTGGACTGCTTTTTGTTTGTCTACTGAAGAAGACTCGAGTGATGACAGAGATGATATTGATAACGAACTTGAACGAGATGAGCGACGAGGGACATTCATGGCCTGCATTACACCGTTTATCAACCCCGAAGCAAATCTCTTCTTTGCTGTTGGGCTTGGGAGGTTACTCCTAACACAAAGTGATCGCTTGTTGTTTGGAAGACTGGAAGGCTTGGAGAATCTCTGGCGCAGAGGGATTGGTGTGCCATCTGAATTATTGTCCACTGGACTTTGATGACGAACTTCTTCTGTTTTCTTCTTATGCCTCTCAGTGTCTCGTTTTTTAATCTTTGCCCACTGCAGGAGACTTTTCAGCCGTTGTGTGGCATAATTTGCAGGGCCTGCAGGTTTACTACTACTTCTGTGACCAAGGCTTTCCACAGTTGAGTCACGTTGACTCGCTTCGGTTGTAAAAGTGTTCAAGCCCTCGCTCCCATCTGATGCATTCTCAATGCCCGTGTACAAGAATATTTCAGGGTCAGAGATTCTGAAAGAAGTGCCAGGACTACCTCCCATGCTTTGCATCCTTAAATGAGAAGCAACAACTCTTCTCGCTGCATATTCCTGCTGACTGAAGATCCCTCCAGCAGAAATCAACTGCCTCGTAATTATCTCTGATGATTCTGAGCGGGGACGTTGCCTCAGAATATCAAGTGGTGTCATTCCATCCTTATCCCGAGTATTCACATCCATAGACCGGACAGTCATAAGCAACTCCACAAGCTCGGAATGAATGTTACCAATGATGGCCAAATGAAGTGCAGTCCTGCCATCGTTATTCTTTGCATTTACGATTTCTTCAATGTTGAAGATCCTTCCACTTACTAATTGCTTCATCAGCTCAATTTGACGGTCCAATCTCCGAAAGCAAGGAGTTTGGAAACCAGTAACCGCAACATGAAGAAATGTTTCTCCAGCTTTGTTTGTGGAATTGAGTAACGAGGGTGACACAACAGTAAGGGCTTCAACTACAGCTAATTGGCCCCTAGCAGCAGCAACATGTAATGCTGTGTTTCCATGATTGTCTGTGGAGCTGATGATACCGTCATAGCATGCTATAAGATCTTTGACTACCTGCATCCGTGAAATGCATGCAAGAACAGCTAAAGTTATCAAGACAGAAAGATACGTGCTTTTTCTAGATGCAGAACCTAACTTTGTAATAAAGCATCATCCTTAGGTGGCATTGCACATTAGTGGACATAAAATAATAACAACAACAATAATAATAATAAAACTGAGTAAATGTTAAGTTATCTATAAGGAACTGAAAAGGCTATTAGTGTTGTCTGCAGGTAATCATGAAAAGGGAAACATAACAAATAAGAGGTGAAACTTCTAGTCTTCAATGTGTATTCTGGAGTCTGGATCTAAAGAAGTATCTGAGGATTTTACCAAATTACAAATTACCTTTTTTATATGCCAGTAAAAAGTAAAAACAATTGGACTAAGCTTCACAGAGTTTCAATAAGCACATCGACAAGAATTAATGTTCAAGAGCCTAACTCTAGTTAGCAATTAATCATCCAAAAAGCACATACAAGACATACATATAAAAAGCTGTAATTTAGTAAAACAAATTGAGATCCACACCTCGACTTGGCCTCGAGCTGCAGCTGCATGTAAGATGGTGGCACCTTGTATATCTCTGTAAGCCAACACATGATCGCCGCCACAATAATCAGCTAGAAGCTCCCTCAGAACCCCGAGATTACCTCCTCTAGCAGCAGCATGAAGAGCTCTGTTCTGAATCTCCCACTTGTAAGCCGATGGAATGTCACCAACATGTTCTTCCAGCTCTTTGCCATTACCTGATAAGAACCTTGGGGAAACAGCATAATCAAAAAGAATCCTAAAGACATCAGAATTCTTACTCCTCGCAGCAGCATATAATATATCAGTGACACCATATTCTCCTTCGCCAAAGACAAGCAGGGGGTCTCTTTCAAGCAATTCTTGGACAAAACTCAAGTCCCCAGCAGAGGCAGCAGTATACAGCAGCCATCCACCACATCCTCCTCTTATAAGAGAATTTTTGCCTTTCTTGTTCTCACACTCTACAAGCAGCTTTCTTGCAACCTGAGACCTGCACTTGGCAACATCGTGAAACTGTGCTTCATCATCCCATACAGTCTCAAGGCGACGAATTCTGCGCAGTGAGGTGAGCTTGAAAAGGTGATTGCTGTCCAGCCGAAGAAGTTCCCTGACCAGATCATAGTGTCCATTGGCAGCTGCCCAGTCAATCGGGGATGCAAACCACCACTGGTCACCAGTGCTCTCCCACCGGAGAGGAAAGTAGGTTGGGGACATTGCAAACAAGTATACCAAATTCACCAACAAAACAAAGTATTATCTTTCTCTTGAATTGAAATAGCTCTTAGTAAAGTCCACTTTACTTCAAAAGAATAAACAAAGGTTGTAGTTAGAATACTATCCCGATTACCAGTTGCATAAATCTTGAAGAATAATAAATTACAACAGAAATAAAATCCAAACAATCAATCAAATAGAGGCCTGTTACACAAAGACAACTGACTAAGGAAGTGTGATTAACAAAAGGCAAAAGGTGATTGACCGACAAATGGATATGCAAATACTGAAGCAGAATAATGAGGGAGACCCTACTGGGTTACAAGCAATCAAGAATCAATTGATAACTGTGAAGAAAAGTAAAGGTGAATGAAAAGCACCGAAATCCAGGGGAAATGCAGAAACAAACTATTGAGCAAGAAGACGGTGCAAAGGCAAAGGCAACAGTGATGTGATATTAAACAACCCTAGAAGAAAATACTAGTTAGTGTATAAAACAAATGAGCAATCTTCTCTTAGCAGCTCAGCTAAACTAAGTTCCAAGTCCAAATATATAATAAAAGTTGCCCTTTTTACATATCAATCCGGGACTACCTTCACTAACAATAGTACTCATAACAGCCACAAATTAAAGTGGAACACAAATGAGGGAAGAAACACATGACAAAGTAAACAATTAGTACTACTAATCATTAAACAACAGTGAGTGAAAGCACTAAAGCAGCATACAATAGATAATCAATGATGGTATCAACAATCAACCATTTGATACCTGATAAAACCGTAGAAAACCAGGAAAGGATTTTTTTTTTTTTAAAAAATGGAAGTTTGAATACCTTCAACTTTTGGTAAAGCTTTTTTGCTTTTGTTTTGTTTTGTTGCGAGGAGACTGACAGGCAAACAGCGTATGAGAAGAGAAGGTACTAGAAAGGGTGTATGAAAAGGAGAGATTCCTCTTGAAATGTGAAAGCAGCTTTTAAGTATGGAGGGAGATGAGAGATCTGGCGCCAAACACAGAATATACGGTGTGGGTTCCCTCCGTTCGGCGGTGATCAACTGCTACGCCTACGGTGCAACCAAACGAAGGCGGACAGGACAGGAAAGGCGGAGTTTACGTTTATGTGGGATTTCCTCCGTTTTATGTTCGGTTTCTCAATAATCAATCGTAAAGTCATGTTTGGTATTCCATAATTATCAATACTTTAATTTTTGTACGGAGTATCATATGTGATATTAATGGCGTGTAAAACTATTTTTATTTTAATACAATACAAAATTATTAGCATTTTATTTTTTTTAAAAGGACATAATAATAATAATATTATTATTATTATTATTATTTCCTTATTTGAATAATGGAGGACAATCAGGACAGTTTAGGGGGAAAAATCCCGATTAAATTTCCTTTATTATATTTCCAAAACAAATGATAATGATTTTTTTTGGGAGTGGGGCACGTAATTATTGGAAATTAGAAATGGCTTCCACTAAGCAAATTAAAGCATTTCTCAAGTTTGGCATAAAAGCTTTTCTTTTCCTTTGTTTTGGTCAAAAACTTGCTTTATATGGTAAACCTTCATTGTGGTTTGTGAGGCGATGATATGATAATATTAACGCTTAGGATTCATTGGATGTATTTAATTAATAATGCATTTGTGTTGCGAAAATGGGATAAACTTAATTATTTATGATATTTAAGTAGGACTTAATTTTGTTACTGTTTTAGCTTTTATGATGTACCAAAGAAAAAGTAATGGAGGGGGTGGGTGGTTCAAAGTGACAGACGGAGTACATCTTTTGTCCGTGGGGCAAAACCTATCCACCCCAAACAGCTCCTTCCTTCAAATACGTACCATTATATTTGAACTGAACACAAAAGTACACCTTTGTTTTTATCCGTATCTTTATGTGATTAAAGTGCGCATGGCATGTGAATTTTTGGAGTAGTTAATTGTATTATTGACTCTGTTACAATGTAGTATCTGTTTATAGCTACTTTCTCAACCTATCGAAGCACAAAGAGTCAACAGTTGTCTCCACTGAGGCTCAAACACACCCCTTCCACGTTGGAGTGTAAACCGGGCGCCACTAGACCACGGAGAAAGTTCCGTAAGAACACTCCCAATAAAGTATGACACATCCACACTCATCATATCTTAAAAAATTAAAAGTTAGAATCTTACTAACTGTTATTAAACTTTGATGTTTGTAATAACAATAAATTGAACTTCACTGTTATAAAATTTTTAATAATTATAAGATTAATTTTTATTTTTTTTACTAAAATCAACAATCATTAATATAATGAACGGTTTTCACTTTTTACAGAGAATTTTGTTCATAAGTATAAAGATGGTAGGTAGGGATCGGAGGAAGATGAGAGGTGAGAGGATGGAGATTGGAGGGTACGCAGTCGTGTCACAAATGATAAATATATTGGAACTGCACTGCAGGCCATGTGATGATGGATAAAGCAGTAGGCACGCAGCAGCTTTATTAATTAGTTGCCTTTAATTTACTCTTTATTATTAGCTTAGCTTTGCTTTGCTTTTTGGAGGTGATAGAGATGGATATAAAGGCGGTATGATGAAGATTACATACAGATATTAGATCGATGTAAAATGAATGTGCAGTGCAGTGCAGTGGATGGGTATATTTGCATATAGTATATATATATATATATATATATATATATATATATATAAACATAGTGTTTACTTTAGATTAAGAGTTTTATTACTTGTTCAGATCTATTTAGTTTATATTTGTTCTTACTTTTATTGCTTTATTATCTGGTTTGTTCTTTATCTTCACCTTATTATCCCTAGCCTACTAACCAAAGGATCCCATGACCCTCCGTCTACAACCTTAACAACATCTAAGTATACAAACTCAGGCTTCTTTTTCCCCACCTGGGTACTTTCTCTGCCTGACATACAAACTTAGACTACACAGGTTGCTTCGGTTCAAACAGGACTTACGTCTTTTAGCGAAGAACATCAAGCATAATAAAGCATAATAATAAGTACAAGTATAAAGTAAAAAGATCTAGTTAAGTAATATTACCTCTTAAGTGCTATCTGGTTTGCAGAAGAAAGAAGAAGCTTTAAACCTAAAGGTTTTTAAACTCTTAAAACTTGGTTTAAACTTTTCCGCTTTATACAATACTCTGTTTTTAAATACTTTCAATGGATAAAAAACTTATCCAAGATTACTTTGGTAGCACTAAAAACTTTTTAACCGAAAAGATACATCAGGAAACTGAAGAAATCCATACTTTTTACTTAGATCAAAACTCAGAAACCTACTTTGATTACAATATCACTATACCAAGTTATAACTTAATCAAAGAAGGACTTGAAAAAACTTTCCCTTCTGAAATCTCAGACTATATACTTTCAAAAATTGAATTTCAAACTTTTCAAGAAACATTTACTCTTGATTCTCTAGAAGAATCCATGGAAAAACTTTTTGAAAAACATGAGCTTGAGCAAAAACTTCATGAACTTTTTAAATTTGTTACTTACTCAAAACATATATCTGGTTTTAGAGGATATATGGAACCTTTTGAAACCAATGCTAGTTATTACCTTGACAACAAATTTGAAACTTTTACAGCACCTATTTACAATAATCACAATGAAACAGATTACTGGAACAATAATGACTGGAATAATAACAATTATTCTAGTGGTCCAGAAACTGATTGAAACTTTTAAACCTCTAATAGAGGCATACTGAACTCCTACTGGAGCATACTTATACTCTCACGTAGAGCACACCCCCCTTCAATTGGTATCAGAGCCTATTACTATCTTTGGACATATTTTTATGGAAAACTTTTATGTAAGAGAATATAAAAAATTCCTTAGACACTGTTATAGTGAACTTAGGAGACTAGAAATACATTTTCCACTTACTTATACAGACTATTTATATTATACTGGTTTAGAAAATACAATTGCTTTTACCAAAAGCTGTATTACTGAATTTACAGATTGAAAAACTTTTTCAAAAAATGAACCATTTTCTTGTACTTGAATACAAAAACTTTTTGAAACATTGTTATAATGAACTCAGACTTTTGGAAACAAAATTTCCTCTTACTTATGATGAATATATCTACTATAATACTCTTATTAAAACTATTAAATTTACTAAAAGAACTATGACTGAATTTACAGTTTAAATTCACTTTTTCAAACATGAGAAGAAACTATCCTGTTATGCTATACATGGGGATGTTAGAAGACTTTACTGAAGAAATTCAGAGGATAAGAAATATTGAGTTCCCACTTACTAAAAGACAATATTGGTATTACCAATATTTGTTGAGGAATGCTACAGAACTAAAAGCTTATATTACTGAAGTTACTGATTAAAAACCTTATTTCTATACTAGACTATTTTCAAAAAATGAAGACTCCTGAGGAGGCTTTGAAGTACAAGAAACTTTTGACTGAATGCTATGGTGAACTTAGAGAATTACAAGACTGGGGACTTCCACTCCCAAGACTTTACTATGATTACTATGATTATCTTATAGAAATGATTATACTTGTTAGGAGCTTGATTACTCAAGTTACTGATTGAATGACTTATCATTCTATCAGATTGTATAAGAAACTGTTTTGAATAAACTTATTTCTTAAATCCTAAATGAAAATTTATGGAGATGCTAAAGCTTATAAGAAACTTTTACTTGATTGGAATCAAGAAATCCAAGAATTTCAAAAATGGGAATTTCCACTCCCAGAACTTGAAAATGATTACTATGAATTTTTGCTAGAGGTTATCAAAGTAACTAAGAGCAAAATAACTGAATGTACTGTGTAGAATGAATTTCTTTGAAAGAAAATCTAATTTGAAACTCTATCACAAGATCTTTACTTCACAAATGAAACAATACAAACAAGTTTTGAAAAACTGGGACTCTATTCCAAATAAAGAATGGGATCCTTACTATAACCAAACTTTGTTTCACTACATACATACAAAAGAAACTGTAAAAGAAATTGAAAAACTTCTTTCAAAAATAATATACTAATGACTTTAATGCACTATTGGTATAGAGTACAAGACTTAACAATACTACAAGAATACCATAATTGGCATATGAAACTAAACAAAGAATTAATGAAAGATTATGAAAATAATAATAAGACACATACTGAAGAATACAAAGAATATTCAGAAAATTACTTAATACACTTATATTGGTATAAATATGCTGGAAAACTTATATCAGCCATTATTTGTTAATGGAAGATTTAAAAAACAATGTCCAATACTTGAAAACTTCTTTCGACAGAATAGAAGAAAGAATAAAAAACTTAACTTTACAAGTAAACACTATGATAGATAAAATAGACTTAATACTTAAAGGAAAACAACCACAACAAACTCCAAAAGAATTTGAAGATCTAAACAAAACAATAGATCAACTTTCACAGAAGTTTTCACAAATTAAAGTTACAACAGAAACTAGACCACTTAATAAAAAGAAACAAGTAAACTTCTTAATGTATAATCTCAAAGATTATAAAGAAGAATTAAACAAAAAATGAAGCCATTTACTGGAACCTCAAGAACTATTTCTGAAGAACCAAGTTCTTCCAGAACTACAACTTTAGATCAAACTACAAGTTCCTCATGGGTAGGAAGACTTTTTAGACCAAATAACAGTAGAAATACACAAATTATTGAACAAATTGTCGATATTGACAAAGACACTGAAGTTATGTCAAATGACTTCATAAATACTTTAAAACCTTCTACTTTGTATAGAACTGGATTTATGCAAAATGATTCTAGTTTAATTAAGACTCATAGATCTGAAATGCTCGAAATTCCAGACGGAAGAGCAGAAACTTTTAGCTTAATGACTGATGAAAGTATTAAGCAACTTAAACTAAAAAAGATGAATTATGTTCATCTAGGTATGATAACTGTTGTAATTAAAGATTTGATTCGAAAAGAATCTGGAACCAAAGTACTTATAACAGCCTTGGATACTAGAATCCAAGATTCTACTCAAGCTCAATTGGTAGGAGCAATTGAGGTTGATATGAACAATAATGTAGGAGTACATTATTTACTTCCTGATTACACTATTGCACTTAAAGACATAAACAAATTCCTTTTTCAAATACAAACTAAAGGATTTGGAAACTTTCAAGGAGCAAACTTGTCCGTAGACATAATTTTCATTGGAAAATTATCTACTCAAGTCTGTCATAGATACAAAATCAAAATTGACAGTATTGTCAAGACCATTGAGTCCAAAGGAATAAAATTCTTCGGACCAAAACCAATCTCATCTTCTCTTTTAGCAGGAGAGGAATGGAAGATTGAAACTTTTGTAACCAAACCAGAAACTTTAAAGCCTACTGAAGTAACATCTTACTCCAGTGGAAAGAATGGACCTTTATGTCTAAGGTTTGGAAACTACGAAACTTCTGATCAAAAAGATTTAGAAGAAGACAACTAATGGATTTAACAGAAGAACAAATCCAAGCTAAAATTAGACACAGTGAACACTTAATGAACTTACTTAATGAAGAACTAGAAAATAAAGTTGATACAAACATAATTGAAAAACATAACCAAAACTTAGCTAAAAAAGAAATACTTAACCAATATCTTATGGATATTGAACAATTCAAAAAAGATTTTGTTGAAGAAACAAAGTCAGAAACTGAACCAATGTCTGTTAAAAATTTCGCAGATATTGAAACAATAAACTCTAGACAAAATGAAGCAACTGCTTCATCACATCCAACTACTTCATACCCCAGAACTAATCCTGAACAAATGAGTTATAATTTGGGACATCCTCCCAGAAGAGCTGTAACTATCTATGACCAAAATAATCCTCATAGAAGAACTTTGGGAAAACAAATGCCACATGAAGTACAGATACTTAGTAATGAACCAACTATACTTAACATAACTAGGGTTCATCCCCAATTATTTGATAATTATATTGAACAATGGACTGCACTTATAATAAGAGACTTTGAATCAAAACATCCTTACGTTAATGACGGTGAGGAAATGATTAAAATAGCAGAAAACTATTTAGGTGGAACTGCTAGGGCGGCATGGGAAGCCTTTAAACTAAGATTTCCTGATAAACTTGCTGAGTTAGCAATACAAGGAAATAGTATACACAACTTTGCTTACCAAATACACACACTTCTCACTGGAAGAGAAGCAAACACTGGCTTAACTATAAGACAAGCCGAAGCCATGAGAGATCTAGAACAAATCCAATTGTATGATTGGCATAAGGTTATAGATTTCTTAACAGACTTTTTATCACTTTCTTGTACCTCTGGAAATTATTTCTCCAAAGATTTGGGAGAAAGACTTTTTTCAAAATTACCTGGTCCTTTAGGTAAAGAAATTCATGATTCCTGGAATCAGATACCTAAGGAAGAACTTTTTGATAACATGGGAACTAGAATTCAACATGTTATTAGTGAACTCAAAACTAGATGTACTTATATACAAATCCAAAAAGATTTGAAACAAAAGAATGTAGGTTTTTGTAAAAATATCTACACTCCACAACAATATGGGAAACATCCTGATGACCCAACTCCCAGAAGACAAACAACAAAACCTAAGAAAAACTTTGTTAAAAGAAAATACATAAGAAAATCAACTGCTAAGAAACCTTATCTTAATAAAGATAAACATGTCACTAAATATAATGCAAATAAAAACTATAAGAAGACAATAACTTGTTATGCTTGTCAAAAACCTGGACACTTATCTTCTGTTTGCCCAAACAGAAATAACTTGTTTAATGATGAAGCAAACTTAGTAAATACTATTAATGAAGACATACTTGAAATTACATCAGATATCTCTGATAATTCAGAAATCTGGAGTATATGCTCTTTAGAAGGATTTGAAACCCAAGAGGTTGAAATTCCTGAAGAAGAAAACTCACTTAATATCCTTATGGATAGATTAAGTAATTGGAATTATGGAATGTAATCATTCCTGGAAACATAGATCAGGTAGCGACAACATCTGTTGTCATATCTGTAAATGGTATCCAGCCTTCGACAGAAGATGGAAATGCCAAACTTGTCTTAAACAAATTTGTAATAACTGTATTACAAAAAACTTCAATGTACCTATCCCTGAAACAAATAATAAACCTAACAATACTCAATGGGAAAACCAAAAGATAAAAACTTTAGAAACCCAAGTAACTACTTTGGAAAACAAAATGGAAAAAATTGAAGAAAAACTTGAAAAAATACTTGAACTTTTAGAAAAAAGAAAACAAGCAGTAACTGAGATAAATGAAAATGAAAACATTGAAAACAACTTAAAGATTACTGAGATAACTGCTGAAGAGCAAAATATAATTAATACTCAGGTTGAAAAACCTTGCACTCCTAAAATACCTTTGGTATGTAATAACACCAGGGTAATGCAGGTAATAATTCCATCAAAACTTTCTATACATGGAATTGATTTACTTGTTCCTATACTTGTTGATACTGGTGCTACTTCTTCAACAATTGATGCTGAAATATTACCAGAAACAATTAAACAGAAAGTAGTAAAGGTAACTCCTGTCAAATCAACACAGTTTGACGGAACTCAAGTATCAATTGATACTCAACTAAAAAATATACATGTTAAGTTCCAAACTAATTGTAATACTTGGTCAGAATCTTTTTATTGGACCAAACTTTGGGTCAGGACACTCAAAAATCACAGTGTTCCTGTAATAATGGGACTAGACTTTATACTTTACAATAATGGTCAGATGACTATAAACAAAGACTACTTAACCATTAGTAGGAATTGCTTCCAAATTCCTATTATCTCAAATTTCCCACCCAAGACTTTTGAAACTAAAGTTTTAGAATCTTGTACATGCAGTAACAATAAAGATTGTAACTGTATGAATATTGAAGACTCACAAGATTTTCCAGAATATCTAGAGAATCTTGAAGGAGTAGAACTTAACCTACACATAATAGAAACAACTACATTTAAAAAAGAACTAAAAGAAACTGACTTAGAAAACCTTGTTAAAAGACTTGAACAAATTGAAATTATAGGAGAAAATCCTGTAAAATTCTGGGAAAAGAATAAAACTGAATGTAAACTTGATATCATTAATCCTGATATAACTATCAAATCCCAAAACTTTAAATATGGACCATGGGA
>CM008332.1:178901-190766 GCA_002525835.2 Ipomoea batatas
ATTGTTAGGAGCTTGATTACTCAAGTTACTGATTGAATGACTTATCATTCTATCAGATTGTATAAGAAACTGTTTTGAATAAACTTATTTCTTAAATCCTAAATGAAAATTTATGGAGATGCTAAAGCTTATAAGAAACTTTTACTTGATTGGAATCAAGAAATCCAAGAATTTCAAAAATGGGAATTTCCACTCCCAGAACTTGAAAATGATTACTATGAATTTTTGCTAGAGGTTATCAAAGTAACTAAGAGCAAAATAACTGAATGTACTGTGACTCAAGATATATTCATATCTTCTGATCCTGAAGACGACAAAGTTCTTGGCAGTATTCTTTTGGTTCTGGACTCAAGTCTTCTTCTGTAGGAGTTTACCAGTCTGGGGTTGGAGTGAGTTACTTCAAAGGGAAAGAAGTGTCTTGAAGCAATGCTTGGATCACAGTAAATTTTTCCCTGACAGTCTTCCCTAAGTATGTTTTTAGTTGCAAATTTGTATCTGCTCCAGTTGAAGTTTTGAGCTAGAATCTTAGCTCTCGCAAGGTCAATTTGCATCTCCAGAGTTTCATCAAGTTTTAAGGTTAAAGGTTGTTGATGATTATTCTCAAAACATTTGTAATCATCATCAATTTTTTGAAAGCTTACTTCCAGTAAGTGGAATGCAGCCTTGTTTTCTTTGAAGTCTGGGTAAAGAGAAGTGAAATCCAATCTGAACCTTTTGGGAAGTTCAGAAATAACAGGTTCAAAAGTATCAGCTAGCATTTCTGGAAGAATTCCAGAAAAATCATGAAGTGGAGAAATGTTAGCTGAACTAACAAGCCCATGTTTTAAGAGTGTAATAAAGTTTATGGGATAATCCTGAAATTTAAAAGGCTTAAAATCAGGAATAAGAAGTCTTGCTTTTCTGATAGCTATTTCAAGTTTGCACAAGCATTCAAAGTCATCAGATTGTTGGTTTTCAGGACAATCTGGGTATGATAAAGAACAAGTTTTAAAAAGGTTAAAACTAAAATCCCATGAGACTGAGATTCCATTAGGAGAGATAGTTGCATCAGCTATCTTAGCTAGGCAATCTTGAAGTATCGAAAAAGTTTTTAAAGAACACTCTCCAGGAGAAACTGGGTTTTTGGTAAGTGAGGATGAAGTAGTAATTTTGAAAGGAGAATTAGGAACAGGAATTTTTCCAAGTACAGGGATTTCCTTTTCCTTGAGTTTCAAGGGTTTTTTCATGACTTCAGAAAAAGTGTTTTCAAGTTTCTTTTTTGGGGTTTGAGGTTCAAACCTCTGAAGTGGCTTAGAGCCAGAAGCTCTAGTTTCTAAGTTTCTGAGAAGTTCTTGATCCGCGAACTGGTTCAAGTGTTTCTGGTACTCTTGGTACCTAAGTATTTGTTCAGAAATAATAAAATCATTTCCAAACTTTTCAGTCATCACAGTAATGGCTTCCTCAACACTGTAATATCCTTTATACAAAGGAATTCCAGCCTTAAGATCCTTCTTAAGTTCTTCCAGTTCAGTGACCATTTCTTCCCAGGTTAAGTATATTCCAGTATTCTTGCCAGTAAACAGTGCATAACAAGTGAATGGTTTCTTAGTTTTGTGCTTTCCTGAAACCAAAAGTTGAATCAAGTAGTTTACACAAGTAGCCTTTCTCCCAGATGATTGGGAAATAGTTGATAGACTCCAAATGTTATCAACCAGGCATTGTTCTTCCTCAGTAAGTTTCTCACGAAGTGGAGTTTTGAACTGATTCCTTTCAGGAATCGTAGCAAGTTCAAATCTGTCTACTTTGAAAGTTTTCTCCATAGTAAAGTCTAGAAAAGTCCTGCAAAATCTCAAACAATTTTATTAGATAAAAACATAAAGTTAATAATCTAAAATGTTTCTGGAAAGAATATCTGCAAGTCTGTTATCCTTTCCTTTAGTATGTTCCCATTTAATATGGAAACCTCTGTTTAGCACAAATTCTCTAAATTTGAGCCATCTGTTTGCAGTAAGTTTTCTTTCATTTTTAGTATCAGCAAATTTTACTATAGATTCGCAATCAGTTCTTATAGTAAAGAATTTTCTCGAGAGTATAAAAAGTGCAAATTTCTCAAGTACATAAATAATAGCAAGTAATTCATAATCCATGGAAGTCAAGTATCCTTTTTCTTTAAATACACCAGAAGTGTATCTGCAAAGTTTCTCAGTTGATTTTAAGGAATATTCATTTGGTTTCTTAATAAGTATTCCTCCCCATCCATCTTTGCTTCCATCAGTTTGTACAATTAAGTAATCAGTTTCTAATGGTAAAGCTAATGGTTCAAGTTGCTTAATCTTTTCTTTTATTTGCTGGACAATTTTAATATCCTCATCATTAAAGGTTCTATAACCTTTAATTTGTGATTTATTGTAAAGTGGAGTAGTAAATTTTGCTAAGTCTTTAAAGTATGGTCTAGTATAATTTACTAATCCCAAAAAAGATTGTATTTGTTTCAAGTTTTCGAGTTTATCTGGAAATTCAAGTATTTTTCTAGATATATGGGGTTGAAGTTTAATAGTACCATCTCCAATCTCAGCCCCTAAAAAAGAAATATGGTTCTTACAAAGTTCCATTTTCTTTTTAGAAACTATAAGTCCATGTTTTTCAAAAATAGTAAAAACAGTATAAAGATGAGCTCTGTGCTCTTCTTTAGTTTTTGAAAAAACAAGTATATCATCAATATAAATACAAGTAAAGTCATAGCAGTCCTTAAAGAATTCATCCATCATTCGTTGAAATCTTTGAGGAGCATTTTTAAGTCCGAATGGCATTACATCCCATTCAAAAAGTCCTAATGGACATGAAAAGGCTGTCCATTCTATACTTTCTGGATGCATTCTAACTTGCCAAAATCCAGATTTTAAGTCAAATTTTGAAAACCAGTTTCTATTCTGTATTTTGTTGATTAAAGTATCTTTATCAGGGATACAATAACCATCTTCATAAGTGTTATCGTTAAGTCTTCTGTAGTCAAATACCATTCTGGATTGACCACGTTTCTTTTCTGCTTCTTTTTGGACTATAAAAGCAGGGGTTCTGTGTCTAGAAGTTGATCTTTTTATAATTCCTAGTTTAAGAAGTTGATTTATGTGCATCTTAAACTCTTCTTGTATCCAGATAGTATTACAAATATATATATATTTGTATATATATATGCTACTATACGCCTGTGGTGTACATGTGATGTTGGATATGATGGATCATAAATATGGGTTTGGATTCGATGATCGATCTGCTTGCAATAATAAAGAAGAATAATAGCGATGCATGTGAAGCTTATATCGCTGTCTTCCCCCTAACCACTCCACTACTACCCTTAGCTAGCTTTTCTCATACCTTAATTAGCTTCTTTCTTTCTACTATAGGCTGGGGGGGCTTCCCCTCTCTTTCATATCTATCCACTGTACTGCACGTACTTTCATTTCAATATTCATCTCCTAATTCTTTTCTTCTTTTTTTTTGAACAAATTAAACATGTTAAACTTCATTAAATAACTAACTTCCGATGACAGTACATGAGAAATAAAAAAAAATGCATAGAAATCCTGCAAGCATCAATGACCAAACCAACATAGGAGAAGATAGTGGGCTGCGTCGCTGTTAAACTACTTCAATTCGGAGCTGAAAACAATCAGTAAGTAACTCAACAGACAACACACTCCATTTTTTGAGCCAAGACAAAACCTCCTTGCCAGCCCTATGATCTTATCTGATGAGTATGTTATGTATTTGTGGGAAAAGATATTGAAAGAACTGTCCGACCAGGTAACATAACGATATATATATATATGGCAGGCCGGAAATATATGTATGTAGGAGCTAGCTAGCAAGCTGAGTCGTCGAAGACAATATAATTGGCATTCCATTTGATATGACATATTATGATTTATGTTGACCTAACTAGCTAGCTCAGCTCTATATATAATTCCTGCCTGCATGCAATGCAATCACTTAAAATCTTAATTAAAATCTTCATTATATTCCTTTATTATACAGAGTATTAAACAAACCAACAAAAACAACTCAGTTACATCTATCTATCAATATCATCCATCTGAAAATATAATGTTTATTAAAACACATAACCATATATATGAAACGTACATATACGTGCTGAATCATAGTACGTATACCCTACCAGCTGATATGAGGATTATTATCGTATAGTATGTAGTCCATTACAATTTTTATGGCCAGCCAGGGTATTACTTATTCTGAAAAAAAGGTACCGCACCCCAAGTTTTGGGTATCTATCTGTATGTGGAACAAACATACATATATATATGCCGCACAAACGTACTCCATCTTCAATTCGCTTCACTTCGTTAAGTACAGTTGTATTCTTATAAGGTGGGAGGGATCCATATATATCCATGTGTTTGAACATAGCCCACCCTTTTTAACAAATCATCTGCTTCCCCAGGGCCTCGGCTGCCTGGCTTGTAAGCTATTGACTTAAACTCTCCATTATCTATCCTGTGCAATAGCGGGGTGAATATCTCCCATGCCACCTGCACCATGCACATCATCAACATTAATCGTATTCACACATCCAGTAACGTAATCAATCATCATATGCATATGATGCTACAATATAATAAGCAAGCAATGTGTTCATAATTATATATATATATATATATATATATATATATATATATATATATCACATTCAATACTATATATGCATATACCTACCTTCAGCTCATCCCTACGAACAAAATGCTGCTGATCCCCCCTTATTCTGTGAAGCATACATGTTATTATTAGCATTATTTATTAAGATGAAAATTGCTAGGAATTTTTAAATAATAATGCAAAAGCATGCAGATACAGCCATACGTGTCCAGTATAAGACGCTCATAAGCCTCTGGAATGGTAACCCCTTGATAACGTTGCCTATACGACAAGTCTAGTTCGCTCTGAACCGTTGACATTTCCAGTCCAGGTTGCTTGACCTGCAAGCAAGCAAGCAAATTAAAGGAGATACACACTAAACATGCATGTCAGCACCCCAGGCCAGCCATCAATTCCATCTCAGCAAGTTAATTAGAATATATGCAACTATAATATATATATCCAAGTCGATCTCTCATTTTCATTTTACTGATTTCATGCTAAACGTCTCATCTTCTACATTTATGGAGTTCATTGATTCAAAAACTTGTGTAAATCTTGGGGAACCTAGCTAGCTATTCCAGCAATTTAGCTTTGCCAGTTTCCGTTTTACTTGCCAGTAGTAGACTAGTCCAATCAGTGACATTAACCAATTGGAAAAATATATAAATGCATATATGCTAGCTTTACCGTGAGTTTCATGTACATTGCTTCAGAAGGCTGAAGACGTATAACAAATTCGTTCCTCCCTTGCTTTTGACCTGATAAATATGCATGTTCACAAGGTGTTTTCAGTCACAGGACTGACTCAAAACTTAAACTCATTGCAACCGCCAGCATCAAATTATGAAAAAAGATTGCACAATACTGGAGATCTTAATTAAGAGTATGTAGCTAGCTAGGGAATTGAAAATGGAATTTATGTATGTTAATTGGAATACATACATTTGAATATATCACCAGGAACTTCCTTAAATTGGATACGTATTTCTGCCTTTCTAGAATTCAGTGCTTTTCCTGCCTTGAGTATAAAGGGTACACCTGCACCAAATCATTCATGTAATAATTAATATTAATAAGAATAAATTGGGGTACGCACTTTTTTTCTCAACTATATATTGAGAGAACCAACCCTAGAAATATTTGTATTTCTTACATAGCTTAAAATATCCCATAAAGAGTATGTATGCTATTATTCACAATGAAAATACTAACCAAATGGATATCTATCATCTCACCTTCCCATCTTTCATTGTGCACACGCAGAACCACTGTTGCAAATGTTGGAGTATTTGAGTTGTCAGGAACTGTTGGATCATCTTTATAGCCCTCATATTGTCCAAGCACAACCTCTTCATCTTTAATTGGAACCACCGACTGAAGAACCTGAATTCCAAATTAAATGAATCATATGAAACTGAAAATCTTGGTAATCATAAGCTAACATCAGCAACAAAGAAAACACAATCAGATACTTATGTATAACACAAAAAGTATACATACATATATACATAAGGTCATTCTTCAACATGCTTCTGTGGAAAAACAGACATATTATAATACTAGCTAAAAGCATATCCAGAGCAAACCTTCACTTTCTCGTCTCGGATGTGCTCAGGCTTTAGAGAAATCGGCTTTTCCATGGCAACAAGGCAAAAAACCTGTTTGCAAAAGGGAAGGACGACATAATGAGAATCCAAAAATAAATAATACAAACATTCAAGAGTTGAACCAAAAAAGGGAGATCGCAGAAGAGGGAAAGGTAAAGAATAATATGCAGAGAGAGTGACCCAACTCAATGCAAATGCCTTTCACAAAACACTAGAAAGTACTTGATTATTGAAACCATTCACCAATGCATCTAGTGCAACTTCAGATAATGTCATTGATTGATTGTCTTGAGATCATAACAGGTTACCTGCAAAAGGTGGTTCTGAATAATGTCCCGTATAATCCTGCCAAACGTTAAGATCAGCTTTATGTTACTAGCTATCATGTTCTAAAATTCAGTAAAATACAGGTAGAATGAATGTAAAATTGGGTAGACATGCAGGAAGGTATCCAGAAAGAGTACCCATATTGATCAAAATATCCACCACGGCCTTCAGTACCAAAGTCCTCTCTGAATACAATCTGCATAAAAAACAAGTCACTATATAAATAACCGAACACTTGGATAATACTCTTTATGTACTAAGGTGAGTAAAAACAGTGAAACATGTTAGAATAGTATTCCCCTTGAGCATTGTGTCCTTGAGCATTGTGCAGTATTGAGCTGTGTATCCTTGAGCTGTGTAGAGTCTTGGGCAGCCCAGTCCAGTTTTTTTTGTTGTTTCCTTTCTCTTTGCCTATATATATGTTGTATGCAGAATACATTGAATGTAGAGTGTAATATAGAACATATTGAATATACTATCCTGTGAGTTTTCAACAAAACACATGAATAGGGGACAGTTTGACTGAATTAATTTAACAGTTTTCAACATCAGGTAGGACAAACACCAGCTAATTCTTTTTTGGCAGAATCTGATAAGAAACTACATGGAAGTATGAGCTTTTTATTCACCTTACAGCAACCAAAAAAAAAAAAAAGCATGTGCTATCACAGTTCAGTTGGCTAAGAATGGCGTTAACGCTTTACATATTGAATGAGAAACAGAATCCATGTAGTCCATCCCAACTAGATTGAGTTTAGGACTTTGTTAAGTAGTTAAATCAGTTACATTGAACTAAACTATTCCTAAAATTTCTCCCTTTACTTATATTTTGACTCAGGCATCTAATAACTAGATAAAAGAACCTCTTTAAACCTCACTAGTTAAAAATACCATAATAAGCATGTGTGCAAACCCACCTGTACACTGTCAATGTTGTCACGGTTCCACAGGGGCAAAAAGAAGCGATTTGCAAAGCGAAGCACAAGCTGCAGTGTTTTTAAAAATAAAAGCATAAATATGAGAAACAATTGACTAACTGGATTGGGAAAAGAGACAATTTTCTAGAAACAATACCAAGTTCTGAACCAACTCCTTCCCCAAGTAGTGGTCAATACGATAAATTTGTGGTTCATCAAATAATTCTCCTATCTGGGCACTGAGTTCCTCAGCTGAAGCCAAATCCCTACCAAAGGGCTTCTCAACAACGATGCGTGTCCATCCACCAAGATCAGCTGTAAAAGAAGACATGAAGAAATGGATAAAGCTATATGTGTGGTTGTATATCAGAGAGCATCATCAAAAGAACAAAAGTAATTTACTAACAAGTTTGCTTCAATGAGAAATATTGATGAAAAAGGAACATATATTTCATACTAAAATGAGCTTGAAGGTTCTCACAAGAAGCCACAAGTATGAAAAGAGATGCATACATTTATTCATGCAATAAAACTTTATCATTCTGCACACAGATGGATATACTGATGGAGGAAGTGCAAGGTAGAAGAGCCTTCTGGAAGATCCTTCAGTGCTATTTTTTGATACTTCATGCTCATATATTGCCTTATCTAATGACCGAAATCCCTCCTCGGAGTCATAGCCACCAGATACATATTTTATCTGCAGTAGAGTTGACTCAGAATAAGAAAGAACCACATTACTGAAGGGGAATATAGATTGATCATTGTACTAACCAATTGCAGAAAATTTGAAACAGTTTCTGCATTTTCTTTTCCCGGGGAAAGATACCTGTAATGATAGGGTATAAGGCCATTATTGGCCACAGCTTCATGTTTCTTGAAAATAAATGCAAAGCATAGAAATTCAGGGGGGAAAAAACTTATAGCAACTCAATTGGACAGAAGAGGAACTTATGGAAGTTGGGATTGTGGTAATAAAGAATGCTACAAAATATAAGAATGCCACATGAATTTGAAAACTCGTCAGCCACACAACAAAGTACATGTAAAAATTAAGAGAATAATTATTACTTGACCAAAGAGTGGAAATTGAGGATAGAGCAAAATTCTCACCCACGAATACGGTCTCTCAAGTCATCATCTGAAATTTTGGTCCTTGCATAGCCAAAAATGTGAACGTCATTAGATTCAAAGAATCCCTGCAAGTAGACCACCACCCATCAGATAATCACATGGCGTGTTTGATGAAAGTGAAGGTTCTAACAATTTGTGTGTGAAGTGTTGTGGTTAAAAAAGGAGTCTGTCATGAAAACCAAATTATATTATCTCAGCATGCTAATGCTAGTAAAAGGAAGATGCAAATAGCACCTGGCGGTAGAGGTTGAACAGTGCAGGAAAAGTCTTCTTCTTGGCAAGATCACCAGAAGCACCAAGAACAACAATGGAGAGACAGCCAGTTTCAGTCACACCTTGAATGTCCGCAAAGGAGTCATTGCTAACAAGACCCCTTTCCTCCACACACCATTGCCCAGATTCCATCTTAAAAGCTTCTAGTCTAGTCAGAAGCCCAAATTGAATTACTTGTTCACAGTAGTATCACTTAGGCACTTAGCTAGAACCTCCTGATCTGCATGCATATCACACAAGGAGTAACTTAATACTAATATGTTGATGCAGAATGATCCTGAAAAAAAAATATTCAGCAGACTATCAAAGTGAATACTATGAGGGAGTGCTTTAAGAATTTAGTTAAACTTCCGGAGTGATGACAGTGATCCATAACGATAGATCAGATCCAGCTAGCCATCATTAACATCACCGTACCACGTCAATAAAAACAAATCAGGCAGAATCAAACAGGATTAGCAGGGGAAAAAATTAAAAACCGAGCAAATTCACTATCCAACTAACGCAAAAATAAAGTGAGCACGCAGAAATCAGAACCAAATGACAACGAATTACGAAGACATAGGCAGTAAAAAGAGAGAAAAGGCAAGAGATCGAACCTTGAAGCTCAGAGAAGAGAAGTGAAGAGCAGAGAAGCTGGAAGAGTGATACACCGTGCAGTAGGGATAGGCGAATAAAATTAGTAGAATCTCCAGAAGGAAAGCTTTCAATAGGAAACGGACAGTAGAACGAACGAAGTGGGGGTTGAAAAGATATTTTTTTAAATGAGACTATGAGAGAGGAGAGTCACTCCGGGTCCCCCGCCAGGCCTACCTCGGTTTCGGCTGCTATCGATGTAGTCAGTCGACCCAACGCCGCCTTAATTTGACTTCTGCAAGAGATAATAATAGATGGTGGTTGAGTTTGACACTAGAACTAGAATACTCACGTGCCATGATCCGACCAACTACTTTTTATCCCAGTGAGTTTATGGCAGTTGGGGAGTAGTAGTTATAATAGTCTCCCCTACTCTCAAGAAAAAAAATTATTTCATTCCAGGATTGACATTAGAATGATATAAAAATTTCTTCAATTTCATTGTGTTAATTCTAAATGGTAAATATTAATTACAAAATCGTTATAGTCTGTCTGTCAAATGGCAGAAGATGATGATACACTATCTTTCAAGTAACCCATCATTTTAGATATCTGATAAGTATTTTTCATTGTGTAATATTTAAATTGTTATAGTAGTATTTAGTATGTAATTTTCTTATACATCTGCTTCTTGCTCCAGTTTATAGCACTGTATTTATTTGACCAATAATTTATTGAAATTGTTGTGAGTAAATCGTTTGTTTAGCACGAGCAGAGCAGAGTTGTATGACTTGTATCCATCAGACTAAGTAAAAAGGGAAATATAGTTTGGTGATAATAGGAATTAGCACAGATGACACAAACTGCAGAATCAATAACCTGAAATAAAAGATTACAAGGTAGAAACCATATATAGTACATTCAATTTCACATTACTAAGGTTAAAAAAAGAAAAACAAGTTTGTTTGAACATGCGAATGCTGCAGGCTGTAATGGAACATTGTGCCCATTTTCTTCTTTTCCTCTGTCGTCTGCTTCGGGGAGATGAATGCTCTTCAATTGCAGAGATGACCACCGGCACATCCTCATCACAACTGCAAAAGAACAATCGTATCATAAGGAAAATACTACTTATATGTCCTTTACTAATGGGAATACCGAATACATGTATCATAACTCATACAATAATCAACCAAGGTATTAGGGATCAAAGCATACCTAGAATGGAAGTTGAGATCAACCGAAATCCATATCACATTTTTAACCACTTGGGCTTAATGTTCTTTTTCTCTGCAGGCGGTTTTTGCTCTTGAGCAGGAGTGGGCTTGGCTTCTAAAGCTGGCTCAGGTACAGATTGAACAGGTTCAGCCTGTGTGGTTTTAAATTCTAAGCCTTGCAAAGACAACACCTCCTCTTTCAGGTAGTTCCCTGGGGCAACATCATCACCTGTAGAAATTTTTTTTCAAGTAACAAGAAATTTAGCACAAGTATTCCACCACACACTTGTATAACTCCGTAACTAAGTCATGCAATTGCAAGGTCAATGGCATTCAGAAAGCAACATAAACACCCTGTCATGTCCTAAGCTTACCAACCCAAAATACAAACTTAACTTTTGGCATTCATACAGTCAAACAACTACACAGAAGAGAAGTATGATACACATTTTGTTATGTGATAAGTAACAATACTCTAATCATCACTTTAGAATAGAGTGGTGGTCTGAATTGTTTCTGGACCTGAATTATGGGCTATAACATAAATACAAACATTAGCTGGATGCTCCTAGAGGAAGAAAGCAAATCAAAATTTCTGCAAATGTTTATGTGATACTAATTAATTATGGACTATAACATACAATATAAACATTAGCTCGCTGTTCCTAGGGAGAGAAAGCAAATGAAAATTTCTGCAAATGTGGTAGACCTTGTAAAGCAAGGACTTAAAGATCTTGACAGTGAAAATGCAAATGTGAGGCCTCTTGAAAAGCAAGGACTTAAGATCTTGACAGTGCAAAGTTAGGGGGTGCTGAATGTGGGCTATGAAAGATGACAATTGGTTCAAAAGGAGGGGCCAGCTCAAGCCAATGCTGTTAAACCCAGATTACAAATTCTATTATACATTCAGCTTATCACCAAGTGTGCACTCTAAGTATATGTTTCCAACCCTCCCTACACTATAGTATAGTTTACTTTACATTCACTATTATCAGTCACTTAAAATTATAGCTGAAATTCAGAAAACTTAGATAAATTGCCATTGAAAACGCAGTTCAAAGTGTTGATTAATTGAACTTTTACTGACCTTTTGGTACATCATAGGAGAAATATACGATTGCACCTGGAACAAAACCAGCAGAATAAAAATCCTGGGACAGGTCTTTTATCTGCTTCTTA
>CM008332.1:211913-225397 GCA_002525835.2 Ipomoea batatas
GTTTCCCTTTCCTTTCCTTCACTCAATATCTCTTAATTTGCTGCATACTTTTGGAATTCCATTCTCATATCTATAGCGCTTCCTCTTTTGCATTTTAGAAACTGGAAGAGAAATTCAATGCCAAGGAGGAAGTACAGAAGGTTCAGCTGCAAACCAAATTAAAGGTCCAAGCTCTTTCTATTAATTGTCTGTCTAATCTTCTGAGTAGCAATTAGCAAGCAGTATAAGAGTAGAATGTGGTAATTCAATTCCTTTAAATGCAATGCATGAACAATTGGGCAAGACTTGGACATTTGGTGTGTTGTTGTATGCTTTGGATGCAGGAGAAAGCAGGAACAGAGCTGAGAAAACTTGGACGAAGCCTTTGTTTCAAAGCCCGCCCTCTTCCTGACTTTTATAAGGAAAGAGAAACAACAAAGAATCAAAGCGCAAAAGAGGTATTTATTATTATATTGTTCTTGAAATTTTCTTTTAGCCCCCCAGAACCAGAAATTCTTCAAGAGCTCAACCTTATTTGCAGAACCCAGTGATACATCCTCAGCCACTGAAACTCGGAAAAAAGACCTCTTCCAGCAGATCACAGTCAAATGCTGCTGCTGCAAAGAGTAGTGGAGCTTTCAAGAATGCCCCCAAGACAAACGACAAAAGACCAACTGTTTCTGTTTCTGTTACTTCACCAGCGTGAACAATTTCACATGAGAATACATACCTAGCTACTACATCTCCAAGCTGATCGAGCTGTTATAATATATACTGCAATGCTGACTTGTTGCAGATCAGAACTGGATAATCTCTTATTTAATTATATTGTTAAAATAGAAGTAGCCAGCCACCTTAATTAATATTGTGTCTGAATTGAATGCTTATTTGCCATGGATTCTTGTCTTGTATATCACTGGCATTGTATTAGAAGAAGATCAATGTACAAACTGAAAGAACTTTTATTCTTGGATGAATTCTGAAATAAGTTGTAGTAATACATGCATACAAATGATCAAAGAAGAATACAAGAATCAAATTCACCTAGCTTTAGTTTCAAGTTCAATAAAATCTTGTTTGAAGCAAACATAAATCACATTTCTGCCACCACTAAGCACCACCCATCTTCTTCATCTCCTTCACCAACTTCTACTTGCTCCCTCACAAATCCTGCGTCACAAAAGCTCATCCCCTCGCCGTCATCATGACCAATGGTTTCTTTTTCTTTACAGATGTAATCATCATCATATTCATGATCATCGCCGGCCAAGTGGTCCAAAATCCCGGTAGCTGAGAACCCGGAAAAGTTGAGGAGACCTGGTTTAGCATCCACAACCCGCCATGTAATCAATCTATTATCCACAACGTCGGCTGTGGTCCTCCGTTTGAGGGTGCCCTTAGCCTTGTCCTTGGCTTTGGCGGCGGGGTGTGCGTGGCAGTCGGAACATCTGACACGGCTGCACTTTCCGGTGAACTTGGAGTGGTTAGTGGGCTTAGCGGAGACCTTGGTGAAGAGGCCGGCGGTAGGCGGTGGTGAGCTGAAGGCGTTTGTGTGGTGTGGAGTTGGGTTCCACGGTGAAGGGATAATCGGGTAGGTCCGAACCAGCCCGTGTTGCCGACCCTCTCTCTTCATTGTTGCCAAAACAAGTTGTGAGCTCAGTTGAGATCCAATTGATGTGACCTACCTGGGAAGAATGAGCATATATATATACATATACATATACACGACACACCACTAAACTTGGGAAGCAAGGATATAGATTATGGATGGTCAACGAGGTAGGTGTCGGGTGCGTGTACGTGTTGCCCAAGTCCGTATAAAGAACAACTAATTTAGCACTTTTTTTTTTTTTTATACTACTGACTCTATGACTATTACATTGTAGTATATGTTCTGTTCATCTATACTTTCTGAACCTGTTGAAGCACAAAAAGTTAATATCGCATCAATTAAGTCTCGATCTCATGACCACCACAAGATCATTAGCGAAAACACTTTATTTCAATGAATATTACAATAATTGTAGTTGTAATAATAATGACTTTCTATCCCGAAAAGCTGATCAAGTGGCGGAGCAAGTTGAGGCTTTGTATTTTGATGGTAGCTTGGAAACAGTTAGCTCCCTACATATACAAAACTTGATGACCAAATTTCATCATAATTTACTTCTTAAGTTATTTTCAAATAATCAAAAACTAAAGTGTGTTTACATATTATATAATACAGTATAATATAAGAACCAAACCATCCTAATATTCCCCTCAAGTTAAAACGTCGTGTTTTGCAAATTGGACAGGTAGGGTGTAGGTGAAGGTGGCCATGGTGTTCATTCTCATCTGCATACTCAATTCCTCTCTTTGCAGCATTGCAAGCAAAGCGGCGGCTGCTGTCTGATTTCACAATAGCAGCAGGCGATGTCGCAGTCATTGCTGCAACCTAGTACAATTCAAATTCAAACATAGTTGTTACCTATGATTTATGAATCTAATCTTGTTTTGCCATGTTTTCTACTCTACACAAGATTACATGCCACACTGTAACGTAACTCACCTGTTATGCTAATGTAATCTGCAGATTGCTCCAAGGTTCGAGGATTTATATGAAATGGAAGGCCCCCATTGCTTGCAACAACAGTATTAGTAGTCATAATAACCTCAGAACAACAGACAATAAAAGCTACAATGCTAACTACTGCCAAGAACTTCATTCTTTTGTAAACCCAACTTCCCTTCCTTCCAGTTGTTTTACAGCTTAGCTGCTTGGTTCAAGTTTGCTGAGCTCATCACAAATCAGTTTATATACAGGATTATCCTCGTGACTGCAATATCTTATACATCATCCATTGCATGTGAAAACACATAAATTGGGATCTTCCCGTTTGTGTCATACTTAATCATACACCCAGAAAATTTATTACCTAAAATAACAAGAAGATAACATCCAACATGTACTTAATAACAGAGCAAATAAATAACTCATCTACCTATCACTGCTTGCTTATGTATGCTAGTGAAGGGTTGGTTGGTGCAGAATTTCAGGTAAACTGAACAAAACAGCATTATCAGAGTTCACAAATTCATGTTTGCCAGAAACTACCAAATAGTCTCATGCGTGTAAGAAAAGGATTTCCCAACTATTACATCCGATGTGTGCAAAATATTATGAAAAAGTAAAGAGTGATTGGATTCCAATCCTAAATTTGTTAATTAGAACTGCACACGTAAACATACTGAAGCATAAACACATACTCAACAAGGTACATCTGTGCAGTAAGTACCCAAGAATGTCACACTTTCCATTAAGGATAGGAGAATGCTCAAGACATAGTTTAAAGATGACTTACAAAAGTTTTAAGAGAAACAAGGACCTCAATCACAAGGTCAAACAATTGCTAAACCAGAAGGTTTGCAGCATATCAGCATATTATTTTGTCTAAGGTGTACTTCATAAACCAGAAATCTGAAATCATACAAATCGTCTGTTAACCTCTAGTGCCTTGATATTCTGGATTTGTTTTCCAGGATTCAGTCCCTTTGGGCAAGCTTTGGCACAATTCAAAATAGTATGGCAGCGATAAAGCTTGAATTCATGATCAACAGCTTCAAGGCGCTCCTTGGTATATTCATCACGGCTGTCCATTATCCATCTGGATTTCATTTCATACATAAACACATAGCATTAAGTCAAAAACTGGGATGAAGCAAACAGTAAGTAACAACACAAATTCTAAAACACACCATCTTCAAAGGGGTATCTATCTACAATTTGTAATAAAGATCGAATCTTTACTATATTCAACCAATTATGCATTTAAGAAACAACTTTACCGAATCAGAAAATAAGGTATTTTGCAATAAGTAAGGAAGAGAAACCTGTTGGCATGGAGGAGGGCGGCGGGGCCAAGATAAGACTCAGGGTTCCACCAGTAACTAGGGCAGGATGTGCTACAACAGGCGCAGAGAATGCACTCGTACATTCCATCCAATTTAGCTCTATCGGCCTTGGTTTGAAGAATCTCTTTGCCGGGCGTCTCCGGGGGAGTCTTTCTCTTCAGCCAGGGCTCAATAGACTTGTACTGGTTGTAAAAGTTTGTCATGTCAACCACCAAATCTTTTATCACGAACATGTGGGGGAGCGGAGTGATCATGGAGTCAGGGCCGGACGAAATCTTGGTGAGACAGGCAAGTCCGTTCTTGCCGTCGATGTTCATGGCGCATGAGCCGCAGATGCCCTCCCGGCATGATCTTCGGAAAGTGAGTGAGGGGTCGATCTCGTTCTTAATCTTGATGAGAGCGTCTAGAACCATGGGCCCGCAGTCCTTGAGATCGATTTGGTACTCCTGAAGCTCCGGTTTTTGCGGGTTGTCTGGGCTCCACCGGTAGATTTGGAACTTTTTTATGTTGCCGGCGGCCTTCGACTCCACCTGCTGCGCTTGAGCTTCAGACGCATGGGCACGACCAAATATCTGCTTCGCCGCCGGAGAAGACTCAAACCTCGATATCGCTCGTCGGACCAAACCAGTCGCCATCGTCGTAGACACACCTCACCTCGTAAAAGCAAAAAGGAAAACGATTTAGTATTCGAGGATGGATTTGGGTATGGGCATATATACATACAAGAATTATTGGAAGGAAAAATGAGACACTATACATGGCGAATTTAGAGCCAATAGCGACGTAGGGTGCTTGTTTTGTAGCGTGGTGGCCACGTGGACCATTTCTTTCTTCTTTTTTTATTTTTAAATAAGTAATCACATAAACTTATCCCTAGAACGTAAATTGCTAATAGTCCAATCAGTCCACCCGTCAAATTCTAAACTTTATGTATGCACAAAAGATTTAATCCATACCTTCCAACATTTATTTTTCAATATATGTTTCCCGCGAAATTCAAATCAATTAGCTGCCCAAAAAGGGGAAATTCTTGCATGACCCGTGCCTGGTGCTAAGCTGCACAATTACAATCACAAAATGATACCATAATAGAGTTGGAAGAGGTAAAGACCATTTTTACACAACAATGGCTCTGTACATTTATTGTATCAGTATCAGCTATTATATTTCCTTTGAACATCCAATTCTGAGTGGCAGTGGAAAGTGGAAACTAAAGACAAAAACTTGTTACTGGATTTCAACTTCTCTCTCTGCACCAACTGCTTGAGCTTCTTGATCATATCCATGGTAGCTTGTTTTTCCTCTCAAAGATTTCTGGCTAAATATTCTAGCAAACATGCTTCTTGACCTGGGGATAGTTAAAGGTTCTGCACATCTTCTGCTGTCCTCATTCTTCTTCCCCAATTCTTCTAAGATGATCTTCATGCTGCTGTCAAATCGGCGCCTAAACGTTGGGTATCTCGATACAGATTTGGTAATCCCATGAAGTCTAAAGAAAATTCGGGTATCAGAATGGTAATAGAAAATATTTGATGCACATAACAAAGTTTGTTCTGGCATTACCTTCGAGCTAATGCATCAAGCTCAGCCCGCCTTAGCTCAGAGTCAGGTGGCAGGCCAATGTTCGATTTCTTCAACCTCTCAGGATCACCGTACAACAAGACCAATTTACAAAGGTATTCCTCTTCGAGATCAGAAAGGTTGTCAGCCTTGATCTGGTCTTTCATGATCAGGAGTGGGTTCAGAAACCAGTCATAGAAGGCATCTTTTGGCCTATTTGTGCTAGTTATTTCAGTAGTATTTTCTGCATATGGGATGGGGAGGAAGCTCACATAACACATTCATTTGTCACAGAATCAATGATTAAATATTAAGCAGAGATACATATATTACTTACTCAACAATAAACCAGTGGACTCGGCTTTGGCAGACCGTAGAAGTACCTGAAGAAAGCCATAAGCAGGCAGGCCTATGATTATGAACTGGCCACTCTCCCTATTAGACTTGGCATCTTCAATGTCCTTTCGTGTTACAACGCCTTCAGACACCAAAATTTCCCCATAATGTTGACACTCGTCGAAAAAACCCTTAGCAAGCTACAACAGTGCATCAAAAGGCAGATCATTACTGAAGGAAAATGACTCGGCTCTGTTCCTTGAAGCTGAGTATATATAATTAAGTGTTATACCTCAAGGGCTTTCAGCTCAATCAAAGGAGCATTCATGGAATTTGCGCGAGAAAGTGGATTTTTAAAAGAGGTACCCCTTGAGAAGGAACCTGCACGGGAGTTGGTTCTTGACACAGTCTTCTTTCTGTACTGTGGCCTGCATGGATCTCACAAATTATACATACATACATACATTGATTGTTTCAAAGTCAAGAACATGAAATCTCAAGTTTAAGAGGATGTTATTGTTAGAGATTTGAAACCTAGGGAAGCATGATCCTTCTGACAAGTCAAGAACATCATTGCTATATTCATCATATATGGATAAAGACGCAACAATGTAGCAAAGCCCCAACCAGAAAGAGCACTCCTGTATGTAGTTCAAAGGAAAAAGTAAACTTTTCATGGTTCAGAAACTGCAGTTTTTAGTACCATATGTCAAACCAACTCGGGAGGGAGGGGGGGAATAATAAAACCAAACCGACCTGGTAGACAACCACTCCTGCATATGCACCGAGGAAGATACTTGATACCATAGAGCCTAAAAGTGCGCCAGCCACAGCCAATGGCCAAAGCAAGATGGCAAGACCGGCAAAAGGCACACAGATTGTCTCCAAGAAAGGGCCCTCCCTTCCAATACAGTCGTGGAACAAGCGATGCCATCCTTTGAAAAGCATGTAAGGGGTTTTGCAAGCAGCTATTACAGTGATCACAGGCATATCAACCATAATTCCTAGCAAGCCAGCAATTAACATTCCAGGAAGATAAAGCAGCCTGCAACAAGGAGCAGACATTAAAAAACGAATAAGGAGCAACCCACGAGTAAAACCATGGACTTGTTATTGCAGATTTCCAATTCATGAAGATGGTGATCTTTACATCTCTGTGCCACAGATGCAAACACAATAATCTTCTCCTCATTTCTTTTGAAAATATATATGCAATATGCTCAAGTTTGTAGTTAAATCTATATTCAAAGCACAAGTTTCCACTGTACAAATGAAAAGGACTGAAAGCGGAAAGAAATCTCCCCAAAATGACACCAGAGAGAGAGAGAGAGAGGGGAAAGGAAACCTGATCTCATAGTATTTTCCAGCGACTGGCCCTTGAAGGCGTAGATCATCCATAATAGAAAAGTAGGAATGGTAACAAACATCCCCTACATCCCTAACAATAGTAAAGCTCCGTTTGACTGTATCCCAAGTTCCATCCTATAAACACAATAGAAGATAAATCTTTGAAACTAGAAAAGGCAAAGATGATATAAATCAATTGGAAGGCATACGCAGCAAACATGTTTCAGAAGCATACATATATACAATGAAATAATTTGTCAGTCTTTCCATGTTCAACAGCTTGAGAAGTGGCAAGTATTGGTGAAAGAAAACCATATGCTGCACCCCCAAGAATGCTGCTGACAATTGCAATCAGCGGCCACACTAATAAAACAACTGGAAGACATATGCAGATAACAATTTTCAAAACTGGCCCTAGTTGTTTTGTGCTGTAAATGACAGAACAAAAAGACAATCAGTAGAAGTATAACCAAGACAGATTGAGGCAATCTGGAAGCGAAATTGTTAAAGAACACACCTTAAGGTGGAGTAATATGTGTAGAACAGGTGGACTGGCCAAAGGCCCAAAATTACAGCAGAGTTTCCAACTGTAATTATAACAAGTACAACTGGACATAAAATGACACCTGAAATAACAAAAGAGTAGTACAAACTTGTCACCTTCATCAAAAGTTTTATTTTATTTTTTTTGAAAAGAAGTGCAATAAATCTAAGGTGTGAACTACTGAGAGACTTCCTAACATGACTACAGTTCTAGTTTTGGTCACTTGAAGTTTAAGAGTTAAATGGTTTGATCAGGGGAAATACGCTACAAGAAGCAGCAATGAACATTATAGATAAAGGACTCGACCCACCAAATCAATTAGAAAACAGAGAAAATGAGAGCGGAAAACAAAAAAAGAGGGTTGATAGTGATGGAGGAGAGAGACCTTAGCTTAAAAATTTTCTCCTTTTAACAATTATTCCCAAAATTGCAAGACTGCTCCCTAAATACTACTCTACTCTGAACTACATTAATATGAACTAGTATTTTGCCACAATGCTTTTCTTTATAGCCTTATAGCTACCCCAAAATATAAAGGCTGGCATTTTGGATATGTGCATATCTATATATCACAAAAATTATTAGCAAATAAGTTCTCCGTTCATACCACCTGAAGGCAAACACTGCTTGGAAGCTTACAGAAGATGTTATGGAGTAAACCATTAACATATAAAATACTAAAATAGCATAGAGACACACATCTGATTCATTATGAGCTGTGCATAATCCTTTGTTCATCAATACTAAGTTAGCAATTTACCCAAAAGAATACCGTAAAAAGGAATAAACAACTGAGAACAAAACAAAGAAATAGTAAGACACTTCCAAAACGGGAAAGGAAACTCAGAAAACGGTGAACAGCAGACCTTTTATAGTACCGAGGATGAGAAGGCCAATGAAGTAAGGTAAGAAACAGATGAAGTTCCACAGAGATGCCAGAAACCCCCTTGGGGGTTCCATAGTTTTAACACAGAAATCAACCACTTAGCCGGATCTCCCACCTAAGGATTCAGACTCTGTAGCCAAGAAAGTTGAGCCTTTTTTCAATCTCAATCCCCCTTAGCTTCTGGTGTGAACCCACTCCACGAGTTATTCCCTTTCTTGATTCCTGAAAGTTGCTCTTAAAGATTGAATCTTTCGAAAAGTTGGAGCTCGACAGTTTTTTCCCCACGGATAATATTCCTATTTATGTGGACTTAGGGAGAAAGAACACGCGCATAATAATTGACCGAAGAGTGAAAGCTTGGGGGTCAGTGTAATGGACAATTAGATTCAGTTACCCGTCACTGTAGATCTTATTACAACTTTACTTATTGTAATCATTTCTAATAATGATATTCTTATGGTTAAGTTATTAGACACTGAATGATTATTGATTAGAAATAGAATATATCATTTCAATGTCTCAAGCACATGCCAGCTTAGAATGCAGCATTAAGGTGGTCTTGCCATTCTGGAAAGCAGCCTGGCAGCTAACACCTGCAGTAGGGCCATTTGCTTACCTGTTTTGTAATACTATTTTATGTAATATATATATATATATAAAGCATTCCCAAGAGCCTGGCATCGGTATTTGTTGTTCACCGTATATTATTTCAAATTAAAGCATTCCCAAGAGAAGTTCTTTGGAAAGTTTTTCAGTTTAAAAAAAAAAAAAAAAATAGGTTGAGGTTTTTAATCGATGGGGTAGGTTTTTACACAATTTTTTTCTCCTACAAGTTCAAGTTTTTGGATGAAACTCATTGTATTAAAAAAATATATACTCCGTATAAGATATTGGTGTATGTGCACCTAAATTCTCTTCTTTTTTTGTTAGCTGATTTTGTTGAGGTTGCTCTTATACTCACCTAAATTCTCTTCTTTTTTTTTGTTAGCTGATTTTATTGAGGTTGCTCTTATACTCTTACTTTTATTGATTAAATACTGATAACAAAAGAGGGTACTTTTGTTAATATGTGTGCGTATTATACGAAATAATATGCATATACATAACATGTACACCGTATAATAAGTAGATCCGACCCGTAATTATTAACATATAAGGGAGTATTATGCAATGTCTGAAAGTATGGTTCCCTCTAATTTTAAGGCTCTAATTTACATCCATCCATCAGGTATTCACAGACTGCAATAATAAGAAGTGATTCAGGGCTTTTTCCAAGAGAAGTGATGTAAATTTACAACAATAGTATGCAGATTTTAAATTTCAATTGCAACTGGAATTCTGGAAATGGTATCCAAGCAAGTACCATGTCAGCAATGAACATGAAGAAGAGTTGGTGCAGAGCCAAAACCTCCATACATTGATTATTACTGGCAAGTGGCAATATACACATTCTTGAAAATATAAAGCTATTCTCACTTCTCTATGAACCAAGGAGGTGTGAGGTTGTACACAACACACTGGCAGCAGCTGATGCCAAAGAAAAATCACAGCTTTTAACTGCATTTGTGAGGATCTTCATACCAGGGCACAAGTGAAAACATTATTCATTCACATTGATTGTGCTCTAGAGTTCGGTTATTCTATTTCTTGTATTTTCCTCCTCCTTCTCTACCCAGGCATGAGCCATTATTGGCCAACATGGGGCCTATCCACCATCCAGAGCCTCGTCCTCGAGCATGTGTCAAATAAGCATTACAACTCTTCTAGCCTATCTAATATGGATTAGAAAAAAGAGCACCCAAAACTACTACCAAACAGGTGTCGGGAAAGCAAAAGAAATAGGGCAAAAGGAATAAAATCAGTATGAAGAGCAGCTCACTCCAGAGTCCTGCATATTAAGCAGCACCATAAGTGTGGTGTGGCTGATAACAAAACACCTAGTAAATATGTTCAAGCAGCTCACTCCAGTGAAACAAAGGAGAGACATTCAAAGATTAACATAAATAGTAAGTCTTTTCCTTTCGAGTTTTGACAAAGAAAGTAATACAGAACAGAACATATTAGTAAGTACAAAATTTCAGTGTTTAGCACACATTGCAAAGAAAGGAAGTGACTCCCATTCAACCCTAATCCCCAGTAGTGACTATACTCTGGTGGACAAATTCATATTCAGAGACTGAAACATGTTGAACACGACTGAAAACCAGAATAATGGCCACGTAATAAAGAATAAAAACCTCAAAGCCAGATGTTTCTATATATATCAGTGCATTTTCACTACTGATATATACCTTGTTGCTTTGAAAAGATTAAAGTTTTGGGCAAGCCTCAAGGCTAGTCTAGTAAGGGTTTATATCATTGCCCACCTGATCTATACTTTTGTTAGTCATTCACTAAAAGCACAGAACCAGTAAGAGCCACTGTGCCCAAAATTATGAACCTCACTCGACCTCCTTATACAAAGAGTTTCGCCAACCCAACCCATGACCTTTTTTGTTGAATACAGAGACCTTTTTAACACCCAACTAACCCAAACACAGGTCACACAGGCTTAAGCCTTAAGCAAAGAGTTCCAACTAATATCTGAACTACCAACATCATTGTGTATACTTCTTTTCTACACCCAAAAAGGAGACTCATGTAAGGGCATCAAAGAATAATTGATAACTTCTTGTCTGATATAATACAGATTAATGCAACTCTTGCCTAAGAAATCCAGTAAATTTATAGGCGTCCAATCCAAAGTGAAGATAAAGCATGTCAATTATTATGTAACTATGTAGGATGAAGATAATTCCTCAAAACTATTCTTTAAAAGTCATGGAGTTCATATATTGAGCAATGCCATCCTCCACATAAATCAATTCTTTAGCTAATACAACCTAAAACATGGGAAAGGTATGGAAAAGAAGAAATTTTTCATGGTAATTAGACATAGACAAATGAAAGGCAGCCTCAGAAAGCAATGCTTCTCACTAGATTAACGGATAGGATAACTATGCCTTCCTTCTGAGGCGCTTCCTCAGCTTCTGCAGCTTGTGCTTGTTCATCTTCTTCTTCCTCTTCTTCTTCACACTATCGGCCCATATTTTGGGAGATTCTGGGGACGTAACGCCAGCATCCTCGGACGGAATGATGAACCCAGGCTGAGAAATTGGGTTTAAGAAATACTCAAAAGAAAAGGTTGGGTAGAACCGCGAGCAAGCGTTCGGATTTGAATCTTCTCTTTTGGGTTCGAGAAAGATCGGGTTTTGGACTAGTCTAGGCGGTAATGGTGGCGGAGTTGCAGCGAGGATCTGTGTATGGGATTTGGTGAGCTGAGTGATGAGTGTTGAGGCAGATTGAGATCGGTTTCTCAGAACCTTTCCCAGAAAAGAAGCCATTTTTGATTCGGCGGAGTGCACAATTGCGATTTGCGAAGCTCAGCAAAAAAATAAAGATGAACTCTGCTTAATTGATTAGGGCTCGTTGAGGGTTTAGTCGTCTACTGTAGAATTATAATTTCACAAGGAACGAAATTACAATTTCATACTACTAAACACGCATCAAATCTCTAGCTGTGGTGATTTGCAAAAAAGCATCTTGCCCCCATGCAGGATCGAACTACAGACCTTCAGTTTACAAGACTGACGCTCTACCACTGAGCTATAGGGGCCTGCATGTCTCTGCTGCTTGAATTGTTAATGTTTTTCAGAACAAAACAGATGGTTTGATACTTTGATATGTGTTGGGCTAAGTGTCTAATAAGTGATTGGGCCTGTCTTAAAGGGTTGATGCTAAGTGGAACATTATTTAGTAAATTACATTATTTTGTATACTGATACTCCGTAGTATATAAATAATGTACTTTTTTTAAACAAATACTTAATACATTAAATCATAAGAAAGATAGTTCATATGAAACATAGGTGGAGTGTCCAACCACTGTTGCAATCTACCATAGAAACGGCTTTTTCGAGCAACAGCGTGGACAACACGATTCGCAAATCGCCTAACAAAAAGAACAACCTCACCATTTATAAAGGATGCAATTTCTTTTACATCATCAATAATAAAATCAATGGAAGAATTAAACGAATCAGAAGACAACGCATAGAAGACCAATTGTGAGTCTATCTCAATATCAACATCCCCCACTCCCATCCCTTTTAGCCAACTTAGATCTTCCTGGATACTCACTGCTTCAGCTTCCTCTAGCCTGCAATTGCCCAAGATTCTTGTTCCTTTCGCCGCAATGAATCTCCCCTCATCATTTCTTAGCACCCACCCCATCCCCATAACACTGTTGTCATTATCAATAGCCGCATCAATGTTGATCTTTAGTCTTCCCCGATCTATCCTACTTCAATATACTTTTAGTATATGACAATTAAAAAGCACTTTCATTTGTTTTCTTCTTTTTTCCTTTTCTTTCTCCCATTTAATCTTCACTATTGAATATGCCCTAATTGTTAAATTCTTGATAATTACAATTGCATCATTGTGGTTAATTGGTATATGATCTTAGTAAGCCAAAGCATATGAAAGATCAACAAAGGCGCATTTGATAGCCAGTTGGGGTGTGGCCAGTTGAGTAGGATTGAATCAACAACATGGGCACCATTCGTGTATGTACACACACATTTGTGTATGTATACAATGTCGCATATTGGGGGACATACTCCTAGACATTTGAAGATAACATAACATAGCCTTTGTTCAGCTACATAAAGTCCCAACAGTCCAACACAAATGCATATCATTCAAAGGCAACCAAAAAAAAAAGTATTCCAATAGATTATTAATTGTTATTCAATTGTTCTAAAAAAAAAATTAATTGTTATTCAATTTAAAGTCACTAATGCATAGTAATGATTGAACTTATTTTAGTAGATATTCATTTTACATTAAGTCTCACTTCATCTACTATTTAGACATAAACATTAAGTTCATCAATGA
>CM008332.1:227946-238943 GCA_002525835.2 Ipomoea batatas
ATCTACAAAGACACACAAATTCCGCTCTAGGCCCCACATTCCTACCGACAAAATAATTACGGTTACTCAACTCATTACTCATTAGGAGGAAGACCTGATGGGCAAAGACGTTTATTATGGTTACTCAACTCATTAGGAGGAAGACCTGGTGGGCAAAGACACGTAGACACGTTTATTACGGTTACTCAACTCATTAGGAGGAAGACCTGGTGGGCAAAGACACGTAGACACGTTTATTAAGGTTACTCAACTCATTAGGAGGAAGACCTAGTGGACAAAGACGTTTATTTAAAATGACATTCAAATTGTGTGTTTGCACTTAATAGATTATGTGCATTCTAAATAAATTGAAAACTCACAAAGAGTCAACAGATGACTCAACTGAGGCTCGAATCCACTCCCTTCCACATGGGAGTGTACACCGGGTGTCGCTTGACCACAAGGTCATTAGCAAATTGAAGACACATATAAATTTATGTAGTTTTAGTGTGGAAAAGTTAAGGATATGTAATTTGAGGGAATAAGTCTTATATTTCCTATTTTAGTTTGTATTTCACTATACTTAGGCTCTGTTTGGTAGAGCTTATTTAGGAGCTTATAGTTTATTTTAAACTACTAATAAGTTATGAACTCTGTTTGGTAATGTTCTCAAAATAAGCTAGTAGCTTAAAATAAGAGCTTATTTTGAAACGCTCCTTTAGGTAGTTTTTCAAAAATAAGCTAGTAGCTTCTTAACTTTTTTCCATCTTTATCCTTATTATTTTAAATAAATGACATCATTTACCCCTTCCAATTAAAAAACTTTTGGCCTTTTCAATTCAATATGTTTCATTGTAATTTCAATTTAACATTTGTGTTTGAACAATAATTTTTGTATAAACAAATTTTATGAATTATAAACATTTTGTTTTACTTTATATATTTTCAAATATATGTTCTTACTTTATATTTTTATTAAAATATATTGATTTCATTATTTTATATTTTAATAGGTAAACAAACCTATTTAATTTAAAACTATTTAAATTTTATGAAGATGTCATTTTTAATCTTTTTACATTTATCAGTTTATCAAAAAGTTAATTTTACCAAACACTTTTACCGCTCTTCAGATTTCAGCTTCGAGCTTATAACTTTTTAACTTTCAGCTACATTTTCAGCTAGGTTTGTCAAACATAGCCTTAATTACTTTGTGAAAGTGATATATTTTTAAATATGTTAAAATTAATAATGTTGCTACAATTCTTAATCAAAAGTGGTAGGGAATCCTTAGAATTCCTAGAATCGATTGTTCCATGTACATATAGCTTCAGCTAAATGTAATTGTCAAGTAAACATTATTGTATCAATAGAGGATGCATAGCCTCATGCCCTCACAGAAGGTAGTCCCAACTTTGACAAGATAATCTTTTGCTTTGTTTTGTTTTCCAATAGGCTTTTCCACTAACACTAGCATCTTAAGATATGCTTGCATTTCTCCAACAAATTAAGCAATGACATGTCTCGTGGAGCCAATTTAGTTGAGTGAACCGATCATTCTAAAACATTGTTCCAACAGCAGTGTGGGTCGGGGGTTCAAATCTTACTGGGAATTTGAATAGTCATTGGGAGATCTTGACCAATTAGATGTGATGAATACAGGTAAGGGATAGGAACCTGGCTGAAATTTTAAATAGTCACTGGGAGATCTTGACCGATTAGAGGTGATGAATACCCCTTGTGCATAAAGTATACAGGTAAAGGATAGAAACATGGGGATTGACGGTGCAGCTCAAAATTTGGCCTCCTCCGACAATTCTTAGGGAGGAGTTATGAGAATTTAGGACTAATTTAGCATACATAAGACATGGTGCAATTTGTACTTACAATCAATGTTAGATGAGGATGAATGGAGTTAATGAAAAGGGTAGGGGGACTACAGGAGGTGATATTACTTCTTCTTCTTTTTTTTCTTCTTCTTTTTTTTTTTTTTTTTAAATCCAGGGGATATTACTTATTAGATGTGTATAAATTGAGATACTACAATGAATGAATATATTTGTTAAAGTCATAAAAACGTTACTTGGAGATTATTAGGATAAGCTCATCTCAATTGCTTATATTTATAAGGTTCGCGCTTATAGGAATATAATTATTAAGTCTTTGAGTTATTAATCCCAAGAAAATATCTATTTGTAACTACACTATTTATAAATTATAATGTATGTATTCTCAAAAAAATAAATTATAATGTATGTATTGTGCAATTAAATCAATGTTGAACACAAAAATTAAAATAAGTAAATGCTTAGTATAATTTTTAAATATCAAAGTTAATTACTATAAAATAAAAATGATTATTTTAAATACAATCAAAATCAGTATTTTCAACATGTAATAAAAATAATAGTAAAGATGAGTATTGTTATAAATAATTATAATCAAGAATAAAATTATATCTTAACAATTTTTATATTAAAGTAAATTAAGTCTTCTTATTAGTGCGATATTGATGTGTCAGTAAAACTTAACGTATTTTTTGTTAAAAGTCACATGATTAAAATAGGTTTACCGATATTGTAGATGAGTAATTAAAGAGTTATGAAACAAAATTATAGCGTACGAATTCATAAATTTTCTTTGTGTATAAGATTGAGACATCAATTGTCATTATATGTAAATTATTCATCTTTTAAACTCTCATTGATATTTTAAAAATAGTAATTTTTTCCTATAAGATTGATTAGAATCATTAGATAATGAAATTTTTGCATTTAAATTTTTAAAGTAGAGAGAAATGTTGTCTCATACATAGTAGATCAACTTGTAATAAAATATACATTTTATCTAAAGTAATATAGATTTAGAATAAGAAATTAAAATTTGTGCTACAACAAATAAGGTTTGATTTTTTTTTTTTTTTGAAAGTAGTAATAAGGTTTGGTTTAAACAAAGAGAAGATAATGTATTCTTAGAATAATTATAATTTGACATCCATGTTCTTTAAGGATGAAGAGTCAAAAAATAATAGCTTTTTAATCTTTTTAATAGTTGAAAATAGTTGCAAAAAGAATTTAAAAAAATGACATTAGTTATATTTTGTATACACTAATTAATTATTATGATAATAACAATATAAAAACAAAATGTTCATCGTTATTGTTATTGTTATTGTTATTGTTATTGTTATTATTATTATTATTATTATTATTAACATGTTAGAAAATATTTTACAATGAGTAAACTAATAATAATAAAAGGTAACGAAATATTCCAATTCCTTACTAAAGTTTGTATATAAATGGAGAAGTAAAAAAGGGAAAGATGGTAACTACTTTGAAAAATGTCCTATCATTATATAACGAATAAATCAAAATATACAGGTTATCAATGCACATTATTACATCAATATAATTTTTATTCTGGTTATAATTATATTTAGTAGATATTTAACACATTGTCTAAAAGATGTTTTCATGGGACTTTTACATGATTTCATTAATTTGATCAAGTGTGGTGTTTGATCACGAGAGTTTCCCAACTAACTAAGGGTGCGTTTGGTTCGCAGGGAATCGGAATCGGAATGGGTATCAAATATTTGGTAATGGTAATGGGTTTTAGTGAAAGTATTTAACATGTTTGGTAATTGGGTGGAATGAGAATGATTATTAATAGTTGGGGAAGAAATGAGGAAGGGGGATGAAACCCTTATTTAATAAGGGTATGAGTTTTGTCATTAATGGGATATTCCAAACCCATAATAGCATTCACAAAACCTATCAACCAAACACAAACAATCACTTTCATACCCATTCCTTATACCTAAACCCACCAACCAAACACACCCTAATTGACACATGTATGAACCTCACTATAAATATGCTTGCCTGAACAAAGTTAATCTCTACTAACCAACTACTTGATGATCACCTCAACACTGAACTTATGAAGATATCTCTCTCTCCCTCTCTCACAGTGTGTGTGAGAGAGAGATCTTCATAAGTTTAGTCTTGAGGTGATCATCAAGGAGTTGGTTAGGCATATTTATGGTGAGGTTAATACTATATATATATATATATATATATATATATACACTAGTTTTTCACGCGCATTGCGCGAATAAGATAATGCGCAATGTTTATTTTTAAATAAGTATTTCAAAGTATATTAATGTCAAAGACCTAGTGGTTTAGTGGAACCTAGTGTCACGGTTTACACTCCCACATGGATGATGGGAGTGGGTTCGAGCCTTAGCGGAATTAATGTTGACTCTTTGTGTAGGTGTAGGTTGAGAAAGTAACTATATAGACAATATAACTAATGAAATTACATCTCTTTTTAAATTTTTTGATAATGAATATTTTTTTTATAAGTAATGAAATTACATCTCTTCATTGAGCATAATGGAGCAAAAACTGTTACCAGTGCATAAGTCTACTACAAAACCAAAATAGTGCAATTGGAAAAATCATAAGTCTACTTCATGACAAACCTTAAGTCTAGTACACATGTCTACTTCATAAAAATCCAACAACACCTCCAAGTCTCTCCATAACAATAGACTGATTTTGAACGTTTTTTAAGTAGACTTGTGGATTATTGTGAAGTAATCTTGTGATTTTTTATAAAGTAGACTTATGCTCTAGACTTAAGATTTGCCATGATGTGGACTTGTGATTTTTTAAATTACACCTTTTTAGATTTTGCAGTAAACGTATGAGAAGGTAGCAGCTTTTGCTCTATTATGATATGAATGAATTATAGATTATTATACTATCAATGAATGTATGATTAATGTATATAACTTTTTTGAAGATGTAAAAACCTTTGTATTGTTCTATTATCAAGAAGAAAAAAGAAGGATTTTGAGTAGTTAATAACGTCATTTTTAATGTCATTTAAACATTTTTATTAACATAGGACTAAAAATGTTCTGTCACAATAATGCTAGCTAGAACCAATGGAGATGTTTTGAAAAAAAAAAAGAGACTAAAAGTAAAATGACACATATAAATCTATGACCAAAAACGAAAAAGAAATTAACACTTAAAAGTGAATATATAAAAATTTCATTGTATTTAACGTTATTTAAACGATTTTATTAACGGATGATAAAAAAAATAGTCATGCCACAATAATAGTACGACAAAAGGGATTGTTTTGAAAAATACAAATTAAAAGCGAAGTAATATATATAAGTTTAAAACAAAAAAACGAAATTTAACTCTAATATTTTTTTTTTAAAATGAAATATATGTCAAATACGTGTACATAATTCCATAACATAAAGTAAAGTACAATCTATTTATATAAAAAAGATTTTTAAAAAAATCTTTGACATCACTTTTATTATTATTATTATTAGNATGAAGACCTGGTGGGCAAAGACACGTTTATTACGGTTACTCAACTCATTAGGAGGAAGACCCGGTTACTCAACTCATTAGGAGGAAGACTTGGTGGGCAAAGACACGTTTATTACAGTTACTCAACTCATTAGGAGGAAGACCTGGTGGGCAAAGACGTTTATTTAAAATGACATTCAAATTGTGTGTCTGTACTTAATAGATTACTTTCTCAACCTGAGGGGAGCACAAAGAGTCAAAAAATGCCTCAACTGAGGCTCAAACCCACTCCATTCCACATGAGAGTGTACACCGGGTACCGCTTAACCACAAGGTCTTTGGCAAATTGAAGACACATATACTCATAAATTTATGTAGTTTTAGTGTGGAAAAGTTAAGGATATGTAATTTGAGGGAGTAAGTCTTATATTTCCTATTTTAGTTTGTATTTCACTATACTTAGACTCTGTTTGACAGAGCTTATTTAGGAGCTTATAGCTTATTTTAAGCTACTAATAAGTTATAAGCTCTGTTTGGTAATGTTCTCAAAATAAGCTAGTAGCTTAAAATAAGAGCTTATTTTGAAACGCTACTTGGGGTAGCTTTTCAAAATAAGCTAGTAGCTTTTTAACTTTTTTCCATCTTTATCCTTATTATTTTAAATAAATGACATCATTTACCCCTCTCAATTAAAACCCTTTTAAAACATTTTATTTTCATTATGTTTGGTTGTAATTTTAGTTTGATATTTATATTTGAACATTAATTTTTGTATGAACTAATCTTAAAAATTATAAATATTTTTTTTTACTTTATATATTTTCAAATATATGTTCTTACTTTATATTTTATTTAAATATATTGATTTCATTATTTTATATTAATATATAAACAAACCTATTTAAATTTAAAATTATTTAAATTGTATGAAGATGTCCTTTTTAGTCTTTGTTACATTTATCAACTTATCAAAAAGTTAATTTTACCAAACACTTTTAAGCATAACAGCTCTTCAGATTTCAGCTTCGAACTTATAGCTTTTCAGTTTTCAGCTACTTTTCAGCTTTCAGCTACATATTCAGCTAGGTTTGCCAAACATAGCCTTAGGCTCTGTTTGGCAGAGCTTATTTAGGAGCTTATAGCTTATTTTAAGCTACTAATAAGTTATGAGCTCTGTTTGGTAATGTTCTCAAAATAAGCTAGTAGCTTAAAATAATATCTTATTTTGAAACGCTACTTTAGGTAGCTTTTCAAAAATAAGCTAGTAGCTTATTAACTTTTTTCCATCTTTATCCTTATTATTTTAAATAAATGACATCATTTACCCCTTCCAATTAAAACACTTTTGGCCTTTTCAATTCAATATGTTTCATTGTAATTTCAATTTAACATTTGTGTTTGAACAATAATTTTTGTATAAACAAATTTTATGAATTATAAACATTTTGTTTTACTTTATATATTTTCAAATATATGTTCTTACTTTATATTTTTATTAAAATATATTGATTTCATTATTTTATATTTTAATAGGTAAACAAACCTATTTAATTTAAAACTATTTAAATTTTATGAAGATGTCCTTTTTAATCTTTTTACATTTAACAACTTATCAAAAAGTTAATTTTACCAAACACTTTTAAGCATAACAACTAGCTTAACTGCTCTTCATATTTTAGCTTCGATTTTATAGCTTTTCAGCTTTCAGCTACCTTTTCAGCTAGGTTTGTCAAACATAGCCTTAATTACTTGTGAAAGTGATATATTCTTAAATATGTTAAAATTAATAATGTTGCCACAATTTTTAATCAAAAGTGGTAGGGAATCCTTAGAATTCCTAGAATCAATTGTTCTAGGTACATATAGCTTCAACTAAATATCTCCAATGTAATTGTCAAGTAAACATTATTGTATCAATAGAGGATGAATAGGCTCATGCCCTCACAGAAGGTAATCCCAACTTTGACAAGATAATCTTTTGCTTTGTTTTGTTTTCCAATAGGCTTTTCCACTAACACTAGCATCTTAATTAAGATATGCTTGCATTTATCCAACAAATTAAGCAATAACATGTTTCGTGGAGCTAATTTAGCTGAGTCGACCGATCATTCTAAAACATTGCTTCAACAGCAGTGTGGGTCGGAGGTTCAAATTTTACTGGGAATTTGAATAATCATTGGGAGATTTTGACCAATTAGATGTGATGAATACAGGTAAGGGATAGGAACCTGGTTGAAAATTTAAATAGTCACGGGGAGATCTTGACCGATTAGAGGTGATGAATACCCCTTATGCATAAAGTATACATGTAACCGATTAGAGGTGATGAATACCCCTTGTGCATAAAGTATACATGTAAAGGATAGAAACATGGGGATTGACGGTGCAGCTCAAAATGCAATTCTTAGGGAGGAGTTATGAGAATTTAGGACTAATTTAGCATACATAAGACATGGTGCAAATTGTACTTAATGCAAATATCTATTTATAACTACTTTCTCAACCTATTGAAGCACATAAGAGTCAGTATTGACTCCACTGAGAGTTGAGAGTCGAACCCACCACCTCCCTTACGTATAAAGGGAAGGATTTGATGTCACTGGACCACAAGGTCCTTAGTGGGAAATATTACTTATTAGATGTGTATAAATTGAGATACTACAATGAATGAATATATTTGTTAAAGTCATAAAAATGTTACTTGGAGATTCTTAGGACAAGCTCATCTCAATTGTTTATATTTATAAGGTTCGCGCTTATGAAAATATAATTATTAAGTCTTTGAGTTATTAATCCCAAGAAAATATATATTTGTAATTACACTATTTATAAATTATAGTATTGTGCAAGTAAATCAATGTTCAACACGAAAATTAAAATAAGTAAATGCTTAGTATAATTTTTAAATATCAAAGTTAATTAGTATAAAATAAAAATGATTATTTTCAATACAATCAAATCAGTATTTTCAACAAGTAATAAAAATAATAGTAAAGATGAGTATTGTTATAAATAATTATAATCGAGAATAAAATTATATTTTTTATATTAAAATAAATTAAGTCTTCTTAGTGCGATATTGATGTGTCAGTAAAACTTAACGTATTTTTTGTTAAAAGTCACATGATTATAATAGGTTTACCGATATTGTAATGAGTAATTAAAGAGTTATGAAACAAAATTATAACGTACGAATTCATAAATTCTCTTTGTGTATAAGATTGAGACATCAATTGTCATTATATGTAAATTATTCATCATCTTTTAAACTTTCATTGATATTTTTAAAATATTATTTTTTTTCCTATAAGATTGATTAGATAATGAAATTTTTGCATTTAAATTTTTAAAGTAGAGAGAAATGTTGTCTCATACATAGTAGATCAACTTGTAATAAAATATACGGAGTACATTTTATCTAAAGTAATATAGATTTAAAATAAGACATTAAAATTTGTGCTACAAAAAATAAGGTTTGATTTTTTTTTTGAAAGTAGTAATAAGGTTCGGTTTAAACAAAGAGAAGATAATGTATTCTTAGAATAATTATAGTTTGACATCCATGTTCTTTAAGGATGAATTGAAGAATCAAAAAAATAATAGCTTTAATCTTTTTAATAGTTGCAAAAAGAATTTTTTAAAAAATGACATGAGTTATATTTTGTATACACTAATTAATTATTATGATAATAATAATATAAAAACAAAATGTTCATTGTCATTATTATTATTATTATTATTATTATTATTATTATTATTATTATTAACATTAACATGTTAGAAAATATATTACAATGAGTAAACTAATAATAATAATAAAAGGTAACGAAATATTCCAATTCCTTACTAAAGTTTGTATATAAATGGAGAAGTAAAAAAGGGAAAGATGGTAAGAAAAATGTCTTATCATTATATAATGAATAAATCAAAATAGATTCACATATAGTAATTCAAGTCTTATTTTGTTTGTAAAATTTAATATGATAAATTATAAAATACAAAGCGTATTTCAAATTTAACGTGAGATACATATAAAAAAAATTGTTAATATGATTGATGGCATAGGCTCAACCAACCGAATGATGGCAAAGGGACAAATTATGGTCCACACGGTATTATGTGGATCGTTACAAAAAGTACATTTTAATATATTAAAAGTATATTATTGTGTATTGAATATACATTATACAAAATAATGTACTTTTAATACTCAAATAATGTATTTTTCTTAAATACAATATACATTTTTAATATATTAAAATTACATTATTTTTGTATTAAATGCACATTACTTGATAGTATGGTCCACACAATAATGATTGTAGCAAATGTGCATAAGAGGTATTGGCAATTCAGTCAATAGAATTAATTAGTCAAAATAACGTTTTGGAGGATAATTAAAGTAACCGTTACAAATAAAGAAAGTTATTAAACGGTGGTCCTACAACTACGGAGTGTTTTGTTGGAATGATGAAATTAAGGGAGAAATTATTATAATCTCGTAGTGAAAGAATAAGGTGGAAATTCATATACTATTGTTTGATAGACATGAATATAATTGTTAACAATTGAAATAAAAGAAGTGAATATATAAAAACTATTGTAATGTAAAATGTATTTATATTCATTTTGGGTCATCCCACATAAAATCAACCATCATAATTATAAAATACAAAGTGTATTTTAATTGTAATGTAAAATGTATTTATATAAAAAAAAAATATTGTGCCCATGCTCTCCCATATCTTTCGAGAAGTATTTAGAAAAGAAAAAAGTAGTAAAAAAAACCCACCGAATCCAAAAACTGGAGCCTGGGGGGTGGTGGGCACCCGCAGATTGTGGTCTAAAGAAGATTTGTCAGGTAGAGGCACGTGTGGGGCACGTGCAGGAGAAGAACAGTGCCGTTTTTTCACTTCTCAGCGTGTGGGCCATACGCCCATTATTAGTATTCTGTTTGCGCGTGGTACACGCAAACCTATCCTATCCTGAATCATTCCTAAACATCATATATCGCATTCGACTTTTGTTCACAATCTATACATGTTCCGCTGTTTTTCCTTATTTATTTTTTATTTATTTACAAGGAATGATATATTTTCTAATAAAAAATATTATTTCTATTTCCAAATTCAATTTCAAATATATATATATATATATATTTAAAATTTTAATGTTGACATTTTTTATTTACATTTATAAAATAGAGATAGCTAGGCTTATTATCATTTTTACCATATCAAGAAAGAAAAGTAAAAGAAATATAAATAAAGAATACATGTAAACATGTAGTTAAGCTCAATAAAATTTATATTTTTATATATTAATATCATAATTTGAGATAGTAGTTATGAACAAATATTATATTGCAATCGAGTCAGTAGTACTTTAAAAAAAGTCTCGTAGTTTGTATACTGTTTGGGCTTTAGCTATTTTATATGAGTTTTTTTTTGGTCCAAAAAATTAAATTTGAAAAATTCTAATAATATTATTATATATTAAATAAAATTATCATATAATAACTAAATAGTTATTATAAAATATATTAATGTCATTATAAGTCATTTTTCATATGATTATATAACCTTGTGCTCAGATAGCATGTAGTGACTCTCTCATATGGGATATAATGAGATCAAGCTTTAGTGGAGGTAGTAACGCTTTAGTGGAGACAGT
>CM008332.1:271391-281668 GCA_002525835.2 Ipomoea batatas
AAAATTACATGATCAAAATCTCTCTCTTCTTTTTTATGGCAAAGAAAACGCGCAACTACTATTTAAATGTGTACATTTAGTAAAAAGAAAAGACAACAAAGAAAACCACCGGCAATACGCGTCATATAATTTGCATTATTGACATTGCATTAACAAGACAAATTGAAATTGGAGAACATATATAAAGAGAGTAATGAATTAAACTTGAAACTTAGCTAGAAAAAGCAATTTCTTGTGTAGGGTTTAGTCAAACGAAAGTAATATAATTGGTTAGCTAGGATAGCTATAAATATTATTATTAAGCCATTGTTATAAAAATGAATAGCTAGAAACATTTTTTTTAAATTTATATAATCAAGAAAGTGATGAAAATAGGAACAGCTGAATTTCGGGTTCGGACCTTATTGAATTTAAAGCGATTAATATGACATTGGGATTTCGGGTAGAAAAGTGGGTAAAGAGGGGATGAGACACCACAAGCAAGCAAAACCATAAAAGCATCAAACGTCAAATTAATGAAAAAATGCTTGTGCAGGACGCAAGAGATTTGCACAACCTAAACTCCACAATTTACTTAGTATTATTAAGGCTTTTGGGTTTTTCCCAATTTAAGGTGGCAATTATTCCCTGCTCACCTCTGTGGAAAATTGATGTTTTTTGGTACCTAGGATTGTGATGCCTAACTGTTGTCAGTACTCCTCCTTAAACCCCTCTCTCTCTCTCTCTCCTCTCTCTTCCCTATCTCTCAGTTCAAAGCTCATCTCACTGCTCTATAAGTATCAGTCCAATGGATCTCCATCACTCTCATAAATATCTCTCAACTCTCCTTTTCTCCTTTAATTTACCCTCTCCATTATTTTTCTTGTTTTTACTTTTTCCTTATTTTCTCCGAGGAACATCCTTAAAAAAAACCCCAGATTTTGGCAGAATTGATGAAGATCCCAGCCAGTCTTTTGCGGGTGCAGCATCATCAAGATTCACAAATCAAACACTTATCCATTAGGGTTTGATCCATATGGGAATCTTGATGATGCTGCAGCGGCAATGGATGGCTACTAAGCTACTACTACTACTAACACTGGTTTTTGTTTTTGTTTTTCTTTCCATTTTTATACTCAAATCTCAGCCGCAGATCTCTGCTCATTAGCTTAGATCGGTGCTTTGATTCCTCAAATATGGTAGTCCTAATACTTAAGGTGAGAATAATAATGTTTATTCCCCTCTCTTTAAATGTATGTGTGTATGTATAGGTGTGTGTAGTGATCTGTGGATGTGTGGCATTTTCTAGGGTTGTGTTCTTTTGCTTTATTTTTGTTTTTATTTATTATCTTGATTATTCATTTTTTTTTGTGCTTTTGGATGGAAATTAGGGTTTATTTTTGTGAGTTGAACACAGGCTACATTAGGTCATAAGAACCCAGAATTTTTTTATTTTATTTTTATTTATTTATTTTTTGCAGAAATTTTGGGGAAGATCATACAATGAAAAATTTCCCCATAAAAGATTTGTTATACATACATGTGTGTATATGTATATTTTTGTGGACATCATTTCAAGTACGGTAGTCAGGCTTTTAGTTACTAGAATACACACATATATATATATAGATTTCTAATAAGGTGAGAATAAACCTTAACTTACGAATTACAAATTGGTGAAGGATTACACTACATTTATTACATGATTACACTGCTATGGCTACCAGATATGCCTGGAGGACCTTGCGGTGCAATTAAAGTGTAATCCTTCACAAGTTTACAGTTTGCAGGTTCGCACATTTAACGCAATGATTCCCTAATTATGGACCTATATATATATATATATAATCTTATCCTAGTGAGATTGGGTTTAAGGTAATTTTTGACAGGTTATTAAGGAAGAAGAAGCAGAATGGTTTCCTCTCTTGGATTGGCCTTTAGCTTATTAATGTATTTATGTTTCATGGTTTCGATAAGGGAATTAAACATCTATCTGACCCACCCTGGAGGCCACTGAGGTTTTTGCAGAGAGTAGAACAACACAAGAACAACAACAAACTATGCACTGTCTGTACTATGAGTGGAACTGTGTTTGCCACTGCAAAATTAAAAATCAAATTTTTTTAGTGTATTGGAGATTTTGGGTCTGTTTTCTCTTCCAAATTAAATCTCCCAGATAGATCTTGGGTTGCACCAGCAGAAGAATCTGTTTGTGGGATCTCTTGTTGGATCATCATCATAAGCAGCTTTTTTTTTTTTCTGAGTTGCCCATGAATTTTTAATTTGATGATAATAATAATGTCTTTTCAGCCTCACATCAGAATCAACTTGAATTGTGCCTACTTTACTTTGCTAAAATTAAGAATAAATTTTGTTTTGTTTTTATGCGTCATCAAATTAAAAACCTCAGTTCACAGCTTCTATATATGATCATGTTGTGATCAGCCTGGGCTGGACTGCTGGCAAAAGAAATAAAAGCTGCAGCTTTTGGTAATAATTATTGATTCTAAAATTTCCACCAGTGATCACAGACTTGCAATGATGACATATATATATATATGCTCAATAGTTCAGCTCTTCAAATGTTAGTTGAATGAAATAAATTTCACTGTTATGGTAATTTTTTCTTACAGTGTTCTCTTATTTTGTTCTCTTATTTACTTGAATCCATAACAGGTAGCTTTTGGTAGCTTTTTTCTACATCAACCTATCTCGAAAGTCGAAACTACTATTCCAATTTATCCCATTAGGATTTGGGAAGGGTTATTTGAAAGCATTTTATTTGAATCTGTTAAGCACTGTGGTCTACGTGTTGCTTACAGTCCATCAAAAAATAATTGACCTGCACGATGTGTTAAGCATATACTATATAAATATAAATGTGCAATCCAACTATTAACTTAGTTTTTTAGTTGAGATGAAACACATGCTTTAATTTAATCATCATATATATGTATTTGGTCATTATTTGTCATGATATATAATTATAGAATAGAATACTGTGTAATATATACACCTAATTGGCTAATTACATTTACATGTTCAAAGATTAGTATTCTTAAATATATTAAAAATAATAATTATTTCAATTAATTTGGAATAACTGACTAGAAATTCGGTATACCTCTCCCAAAAAGGTTGAATCTCCAAGGGTCCACACCTCGCACGAGAAACTCCCCTCACTTTAAGAGGTTGTTACCGTTGGTGACATTCGATCACTGGTCTTTTCTCCCAAACTTACCACTCTTGTCCAGTTGAGTTGCCCATGCGGGCAGAAATTCAATACACTAACCTTGTAGTTAGGGGATAAATTCAATACTCTTCTATAAAAAACATAATCCCAAAACACATGATAGAAGTCTAGAAGATCTGAAAAATCCTTATAACATGTAATTGAATTCAAATCCATTTGGACTTAGGTTATTGTTTGTATTCTATGACAAAAATAAAAATATAATAAAAATTTTTTGTCCAAATATAATGCATAAAAATTCAATTAAAAAATAATACAATTCAAAAGTTATTTAGAAATGTCATTTTTCGTGAATATTTAAATACAAAATTATTCTCCAAAATTTTGATGCAAATTCCTTCTAAAATTTTATTTTCAATTATGATTCTATGAATTCTAAAAAAATATATAATTAAAGTGTAAAAAATAATAGATTATATATATATTGTGGTTCTAAATAATAATGGCAAATTTGTGGCTGCTAAATGTGGTCCTATTCGTTGTTTAATTGATTCCATCTAGTTGAGGCAATGGAGATGAAGGAGGCCCTTTTGTGGATTCTTGAACAAAGCTGGCGCAATGTAAAAGTTAGATCTGATTGCCTGATGGTGTGCAAATTTATTAATGGTAGTCTATCGGATTATTCTTATGCATGTGGCGTTCTAAATCAGTGCCGATCTCTAAAACGATACTTTGAGTCAGTATCTATTAAGTATGTTACGCGATCAATGAACAAGATTGCTCATGCTCTAAAACGATACTTTGAGTCAGTATCTATTAAGTATGTTACGCGATCAATGAACAAGATTGCTCATGTGCTTTGGCTAGAGCTGCAAGTTCTCAATCTGGTCATGTTAGTTGGTTTTCTTTCCATTCCTTCTTGTATTGAACATTTAATTATTTGAGTTAATTGAAGTTTTCCTTTAAAAAAAATATCTAAAATATTGTTTTTTTTTTAAAATTGTGCCATGTGTCCCTCCGGTACTGAATACTTTTCTTTTTAACACACACACACACACAAACACACACACACACACAGATATATATATATATATATATATATATATATATATATATATATATATTATTGACTCTATTACAATGTAGTATCTATTATATACTTTCTCTATATATTGCAGTTCAAAGAGTCAATACCCCACTGCCGGGGTTTGGTCATGCGACCTTCCCTCAAGGAGAGTCATAGAGGTGGTATCTGAGCACAAGGTGCTTTGCAACCTAGTATTTGTTATGACATTAGTATTTAACCTTGTGCTCAATTGGCATGTAGTGGCCACCCTTGGATGGGAGGTCATGAGTTCGAGTCTCAGTGGTTGAGAAAAGTATAGATGAACAGATACTACAATGTAATAGGGTCAGTTGTATTCAAAAAAAAAATGTCCAATAATTTTTTATTTTTTTTAAATAAGGATACATAGAAAAGCAAGTTGACCTTGCAATTGATTATATCAATACATTTTTCTCTATTAAGATTTCATAGTCATTGGCTTTTTATATCATTTTTAAAAAAGTATTATACCCCAATCTCGACGACTAACCATTATTGCTCCTATCACAGTGCTTTGTAGAGGAAGTAAATCATAAAATATGCCAAACATCTTGTGGTCTGATGGCATTATTGTTGTTTTTCATAAGGAAGATCGCAGATTGGTATATTGTTTGAGCATATATTATGAATATGTTAGAGTGTACTCAAATTCTTGAAATTGCTTGTAATCTATACGAAAGTTGCCACAACAAGACAAATTCCATACTCTATTTTTGGAGGTTTTTTAAAATAAAAATAAAAATTATATAATATTTTAGAGATTAGATAATGGAACATGAGCAATATTGAAAACATAATTTATTAATTTCCGAACTAAACAATAGTTTGACAATTGACAGATCGAATAGAACTATTAATTTATTACTACGTAACACAGGATCGTTATACCCTGCACCACGGTGTACATAGCAATATGCACCACGTACGTAAAACGACGTCGTTTCGGTGTTAGTGGATGCGGACGCGAATGACTCAGAGAATTCATTATCTATAATACACATAATCATTATATAGAATACACAGAACGTTTGCTTACAATACACATAATGTTTGCCGAGAATACACAGAATATTGATACAAAATACACAGAGAACTCATCCTCCTAACATTCGAATGCACAAACAAATCACAACTTGTGTTAATAACATGAATACACAGAATATTTACACAAAATACATAGAACTCATCCTCCTAAACATTCGAATTCACAAACACATCACAACATGTGTTACTAACATTAATACACATAACGGTTGCCTAGAATACACAGAACAGTTGCCTGGAATACACAGAATAATTGCCTGGAATACACAGAATATTAACATAAATACAGACCGGCCGAAACGGGAAACGTGATTTTCAAAAAAAAACAGATGATTAGTTTACAATGCTCAAAACGACGTCGTTTAGGTACGTGGTGCACAGTATAATTTGCCCGTAACACATGGTACGAATATCAAACTACTATAGATTGGCTTGCTTTTATTATTATTATTATTATTATTATTATTATTATTATTATTTACTGATTAAGATTACAAGATCAAATTTATCAATACATATCTCCAAATAATAGCTATGAACTTTTCTCCATTTAAAAATAAAATGTTGGATTACTTCATGAATGGACGGTCACAACTTACAATCTACCTTAATACGGCAAATTATTGGATGGACCATGGTCCACACAGCTGTGTGAATCAAAAATAAAAAGTATATTATTTTTATACTGAATGTACATTATTTTTGTACTGTAGGTACATTATTTGACAGTATATATCAAATAATGTACCTTCAGTACAAAAATAATGTACCATAAAATAATATACCTACCGTATAAAAATAATGTACCTTCAATACAAAAATAATGTACTTTTTATTTTTGGTCCACAGAGCTGTGTGGACCATGGTCCATGCAATAATGATTGCCTTAATACATAATAATGCAAAAGATGTTTTTGTCAGAATGGGTATCATATTGGGCCCACCGGACTTTTAAACCCAATCTCTTCAAAGCCCAATGGGTATCTTGCCACAAAATTAACCTTGCAGCTTCAATATCAATCATTATACCATGAATTATGGTCTACCGTGTAAGATGGACCACTACGATAAGTTGCAAGGGGATGATAAGTGTTCATTTTAGTATACTAATGGTTCATTTTTTATTTTTTTTTTTGAGAAACTAATGGTTCATTTTTAATGTACTAAAGTTTCATTTTTAGATAGTTCACTAGAAAATGAATATTCATTATACTAAAAATAAACATTATGTTAGTTATTCACATTAAATGTGGACCATGTTCCACAGTATAACGATTGACTAAATTGGACATTGGTAAATTATATTATAGACCATGGTTCCCATTACAAAGTAGATCACTGATAAATATTCATTTTAGTATACCAAAAGTTAATTTTTAACATTCTATATGTTCATTCTTTAGCTAGTATATACTAAAAATAAATTTGTAATACACTAAAATTAAATATTTATTATACTAAAAATAAACTTATATGTCAGTAATCCATAACTATCCAGGTATGAACTACATCATTTCATCGAGTGGACAATATTTAAAACTCTATTCACTTTATTTCTTTTCTTTTTTAAAAAAAATTGATTATTGAGTTGATTTAAAAAAAATATATATATAAAAAAAGGTCTAACACAAGAAAAACAGGGGTCTGGCGCCATTGTGCGCGAAACACGCAGCAGTGTGCGTCCACTTCCTCTTTCTCTGTGCCGCTGACGCACAAAAAATTCACTCATTGCAAAAGAATCTCAAATTTTCTCTCTCCTCCACATAAACTATCTTAAAAACTGTGCAAAATGCACTGATGGAGGCCACAATCTTTGACTTTTCAATACTTTGAAAGAAAAGATTGATAGAATGAATTGGGATAAAATTGGATGCAGTTAACAGTATTTTCTATCAAATATAGAAGATATCATTTGAAATTTACAAATGTGTACATAGAATTAACAGAGATAAATTATATAATTAAAGACTTCAACGCAAAAATGTGACGAAATGAGTTGAAAAACTAAATCCGGAAAAGCTATCAAATCAAGGACTAAAGTACTAAACCAATATTAAGTTATTATAACTCTCTTTTTTTTCCCCTACTTCTAAGAGAAATTAAGACTAAAACCTGGAGAAGAATGGAAGATTGACCATAGTGAAGAATAGAAGATTGACATAAAAAAAAATTCAAGTAATTTATCAAAACCTTAATTAAATGCAAAACATTTGCTGAGGTTACTTGAGCAAGACTTTTTGCTGCTTTTCATTAGTGGCGCAAACCTTGGCAAATCAAATAAATCTCTCTTGAGCACGACCTTGTTGCTTTTGGCCTCAGCCATGATGTCTTTTTGAACAGTGATTTGGAGATCTGACCAATTTCTGTGGACAAACAAATGCGAGTCACATAAAGATTTTGGTATCAAGAACTAGAAAACAATAATTTAAGTTGGTATAATTAAATTGCATTTTCTGGTTCAACTAAAAGGCTAAGCTGATAGTGAGACTATACATTTATGTTTTTATATGCTATATGATCAACGGGGATGATATTTGTGCTTACCCTTAATTTCTTCACTTTCCAACAGCTTTATGACAAGATGGCCCCCGGGTTGCAATGCACCATTGTTACCCAGAGCAGAAACGGAGCCATCTGATTGGCCATCCAGCTGAACATTATCGTCGGAATGAGGCAAAGCGCCCCCTCCAACGGCTAGGTTGAGTGCACGGAGTCCCAGTTCAGCAGATAGAACTGCATCTCTTGTTGTTATTCCAGAAACTAGGGGACACATGTCAGATAGTACAACGGAGAACCCCTTTTGCTGCAAAAATAGGCATCAGAAAGTGTGATGCTAAGCAACTTAACAACGTGTTTCAATCTCGACAAACTCGTATGCACAAGTGGAAGATAAAATAAAAAGTCCGATCTCTCTGGAGCGAGTAAATTAAAGACGAAAACCAAGGGAAGTATAAATGTATAATTTAACTCCATTGAACTATCTTTCAAAACCAGGCCCTGTGTTATGTTGCATTAACTAAGGCCATCATTTCTCTTATCTAGTTTGTTTTCTCACTCACCAACTAAAAGTTTCATGTTGTTCTTTGACTTACGTGAAAGCCCGCAATCGCTACCTAAAGGTGCGCTCTGGGTGAAGCCCGCCTTGTGATCCTAGCCAGCAAAGGACCACAAGGAGGTAAACCAGCCTAGGTTGCCAATAGCTAATTGGCTCAAACCACAAAGGCCAATAGACAACTCCCTGTTGCGTGCCCGGAAGCCTGAGAACGCGTCATTGGGCGACGAACAAGACTTGAGGGACGAGCCGGGGGAATGGGGGTGGGTGTTGTTCTCCCTATGATTGCAATTAGAGTGAATAAAGCTAGGAAACTAGCAAAGAATTGAAGAGTTCTGGAGTTCTTCCTCTCCCAATTGTCATTAAACAATTTTCAAACTTAAAAACTGATGATTGTTTTGCAACAACTCTGAACCAATAAATAATCTAAATATAACGGTCACTTTAACGTAAACTCCCACGAAAATAGGAAACTCAAACAAACCTAACAACTTTAATGAAAATAAGCAGGAAAAGACTAATATAAATAGCAAATAGCTTAGCTTCTTCTTATTGCCTGCGTCTGTGATAAGTTCTTCCTACAAATGCATCACTACCACAGAGAGTTGAATTTGGAACCTTGTGGTTACCAAGCCAATTGTCTGACCAACTTGGTCTATTAACATAATGAGTGGCATAGTCAACGGCAGAAAGAAACAGTTCTAAAGGTCTTTGAATAAAAAGTTATATCTAGCTAAGTGATTTGGTTGATTTTAAACTAAAAGAGGCACCTTCACAGCTATGTGGATAAGAGCAGGAAGAAAGGATTAGGTGAAGCTGGGCTTTGAGGCTTCTGGATTTTAACTATTTTAGCCAATCTACGTCTCGAAGAATTCTCACTTTGCTACACAACAGATTCAGCTTATCGAGCAGCGTACTGCATAACCAAGTAAAAGAAGGCCAAAATGAAACAGGTGAAGGCTTATTTATTGTAACTATTTTAGCCAATCTACGTTTCAATGAATTCTCACTTCGCTAATCGCTACACAACAGGGTTCCACATATCAGCAGTGTACTGTTCATAAGTCATAACCATGTAAAAGAAGGCCAAAATGAAACAAAAACTATATCTCAACGCAATGCTACCACATAACCTAACAGTGCTAACGAAAAATCCTCGGCAATAAGTTCCAGCAACAATACCTGAGGTGAAAGATCCCTAATCTGGTCCCTCGGTAGTTTCATAACATCAGCACAAACAGTTTGAACCCTCGAATCACAGTGCATAGCTGGCACCTTTACCTTCTGCTCTGCATCATATCATCATTTTCCAGATAATTCTCAAAGTGTTAATAAACACAGCATTCTGGCCTGTTTGATAAAATAGTTTGCTTATCAACCAATTTTGACTTATTTGACCACTATTAGCTGTTTGACTTGGTTAAAAAATCAATATAAGTGTTTGGTTAATCAACTTTTTTTTTTTTTTTTTGAAAACCGGTTAATCAACTTTTTGTAACTTCAAAATGCTAAAATTCAAAAAGATGCTCAAAACAATTTTTTCAATTAGTCTTTTGAGAAAAGAAATTATACCAAACAGCTATCAGCTAAAGCTAATTTACCAAACACCTTCCTACAATCAGCTAATGTTATAAACTAGTTATACCCTCTAACCCAATAAGCTAACCGCTATCAGCTAACAACCATTTACCAAACAGTTCCAGTCTATATCTCTTCCCTATGTAACAGATTGATTGATAGAACCAAAACCCTAGTTATCCAATTGGAATACCCAGATTTTGTCGAAAACAAACCTTGAGATCAATTCCAACAACAGCTCCATTATTTTTCAATGGACCCAAACTCTGGCATGCCACCTGCATTATAAATGGGGTCTATCAAGACAACTGTAAATTCAATCAAAT
>CM008332.1:385159-398081 GCA_002525835.2 Ipomoea batatas
TTGAGCTACCCTATTGGGTTGAGGTTTGTGAGGCGATGATATGATAATATTAACGCTTAGGATTCATTGGATGTATTTAATTTTTTTTTTTTTGAGAATCTTGGATGTATTTAATTAATAATGCATTTGTGTTGCGAAAATGGGATAAACTTAATTATTTATGATATTTAAGTAGGACTTAATTTTGTTACTGTTTTAGCTTTTATTATGTACCAAATTAATGAAAAAGTAATGGAGGGGGTGGGTGGTTTAAAGTGACAGACGGCCTAAAATTAAAACATACTATACGGTAACGGAGTACATCATATCATTTGTCCGTGGGGCAAAACCAAACATACAGCTCCTTCCTTCAAGTACGTACCCATTATGTTTGCACTGAACACAAAAGTACACCGTTACGTTGTTTTTATCCATATCTTTTCACATTATGTTATCTTTATGTGATTAATTAAAGTGCGCATGGCATGTTCTTTTTTTTCTTTTTTACTAAAACCATTAATCATTAATATAATGAACGATTGAGATTAATTTTTACTTTTTACATAAGATTTTGTTGGTATTTGATGTTTTCCCTATGTATATAAGTATATATAGAGATGGTAGGTAGGGGTAGGGAGGAAGATGAGAGGTGAGAGGATGGAGATTGGAGGGTACGCAGTCGTGTCACAAATGATAAATATATTGGAACTGCACTGCACTTGCAGGCCATGTGATGGATAAAGCAGCAGCTGGGGGCAGCAGCTTTATTAATTAGTTGCCTTTAATTTACTCTTTATTAGCTTAGCTTTGCTTTGCTTTTTGGAGGTGATAGAGATGGATATAAAGGCGATATGATGAAGATTACATACAGATATTAGATAGATGTAGAATGAATGTGCAGTGGATATGATGGGTATATATACGCCTGTAGTGTACATGTGATAGATAGATGTTGGATATGATGGATCATAAATATATATGGGTTTGGATTCGATGATCATATCGATCTGCAGCTTGAATTGCAATAATAAAGAATAATAATGCCGATGCATGTGAAGCTTATATCGCTGTCTTCCCCCTAACCACTCCACTACTACCCTTAGCTAGCTTTTCTCATACCTTAATTAGCTTCTTTCTTTCTACTATAGGCTTCCCCTCTCTTTCATATCTATCCACTGCACGTACTTTCATTTCAATATTCATCTCCTAATTCTTTTCTTCTTTTTTTATAACAAACATGTTAAACTTAGGAGAAGATAGTAGGCTCCATTGCTGTTAAACTACTTTGGAGCTGAAAACAATCAGTAAATAGCTCAACAAATAACACATTCCGGTTTTTGAGCCAAGACAAAACCTCTTTGCCAGCCATATGATCTATCTGATGAGTATGTTATGTATTTGTTGGAATATATATATATATATATATATATATATATATATATATATCGGCCAGGCCGGAAATATATGTACGTAGGAGCTAGCTAGCTAGCTGAGTCGTCGAAGACATTATAATTGGCATTCCATATGATATGATATATTATGATTAATGTTGACCTACCTAGCTAGCTCAGCTCTATATATAATTCCTGCCTGCATTGCATGCAATCACTTAAAATCTTCATTATATTCCTTTATTATACAGAGTATCAAGCAAACCAGCAAAACAAAATAAAACAATTCAGTTACATCTATCTATCTATCTATCAATAACATCCAACTGATCGAAAATATAATGTTTATTAAAACACAACCATATATATGAAACGTACATATACGAATGTATACCCTACCAGCTGATATGAGGATTAGTATGTAGTCCATTACAATTGTTATGGCCAGCCGGGGTATTACTTATTCTGAAAAAACGTACCGCACCCCAAGTTTTGGGTATCTATCTGTATGTGGAACAAACATACATATATATATGCCGCACAAACGTACTCACTCCATCATCTTCAATTCGCTTCACTTTGTTAAGTACAGTTGTATTCTTATAAGGTGGGAGGGATCCATATATATCCATGTGTTTGAACATACCCCACCCTTTTTAGCAAATCATCTGCTTCCCCAGGGCCTCGGCTGCCTGCCTTGTAAGCTATTGACTTAAACTCTCCATTATCTATCCTGTGCAATAGCGGGGTGAATATCTCCCATGCCACCTGCACCATGCACATCATCAACATTAATATTATAACGTAATCAATCATCATATCCATCTGGAGAATAATATTCCATACATATGATGCTACAATATAAATAAGCAAGCAATGTTCATAATTATATATATCACATTCAATACTATATATGCATATATCTACCTTCAGCTCATCCCTACGAACAAAATGCTGCTGATCCCCCCTTATTCTGTGATGAAACATACATGTTATTATTAGCATTATTTATTAAGATGAAAATTCCTAGGGATTTTAAAATAATAATGTAAAAAGCATGCAGATACAGCCATACGTGTCCAGTATTAGACGCTCATAAGCCTCTGGAATGGTAACCCCTTGATAACGTTGCCGATATGACAAGTCTAGTTCGCTCTGAACCGTTGACATTTCCAGTCCAGGTTGCTTGACCTGCAAACAAGCAAATTAAAGGAGATACACACTAAACATGCATGTCAGCACCCCAGGCCAGTCATCAATTCCATCTCAGCAAGTTAATTAGAATATATGCAACTATAATATATATATATATATCCAAGTCAATCTCGATCTCATTTTCATTTTACTGATTTCATGCTAAACGTCACATCTTCTACATTTATGGATCGAGCTAAGAGGTTCATTGATTCAACAACTTGTGTAATCTTGATCAATCTTGGGGAACCTAGCTAGCTATTCCAGCAGTTTAGCTGCCAGTTTCCGTTTTACTTGCCAGTAATAGACTAGTCCAATCAGTGACATTAACCAATTGGAAAAATATATAAATGCATATATGCTAGCTTTACCGTGAGTTTCATGTACATTGCTTCAGAAGGCTGAAGACGTATAACAAATTCGTTCCTCCCTTGCTTTTGACCTGATAAATATGCATGTTCACAAGGTGTTTTCAGCCACAGGACTGACTCAAAACTTAAACTCATTGCAACTGCCAGCATCAAATTATGAAAAAAGATTGCACAATACTGAAGATCTTAATTAAGAGTATGTAGCTAGCTAGGGAATTCAAAATGGAATTTATGTATGTTAATTGGAATACATACATCTGAATATATCACCAGGAACTTCCTTAAATTGGATACGTATTTCTGCCTTTCTAGAATTCAGTGCTTTTCCTGCCTTGAGTATAAAGGGTACACCTGCACCAAATCATTCATGTAATAATTAATATTAATAAGAATAAATTGGGGTACACACTTTTTTTCTCAACTATATGTCTATATATTGAGAGAACCAACCCTAGAAATATTTGTATACCTTACATAGCTTAAAATACCCCATAAAGAGTATGTATGCTATTATTCACAATGAAAATACTAACCAAATGGATATCTATCATCTCACCTTCCCATCTTTCATTGTGCACACGCAGAACCACTGTTGCAAATGTTGGAGTATTTGAGTTGTCAGGAACTGTTGGATCATCCTTATAGCCCTCATATTGTCCAAGCACAACCTCTTCATCTTTAATTGGAACCACCGACTGAAGAACCTGAATTCCAAATTAAATGAATCATATGAAACTGAAAATCTTGGTAATCATAAGCCAACATCAGCAACAAAGAAAACACAATCAGATACTTATGTATAACACAAAAAGTATACATACATATATACATAAGGTCATTCTTCAACATGCTTCTGTGGAAAAACAGACATATTATAATACTAGCTAAAAGCATAGCCAGAGCAAACCTTCACTTTCTCGTCTCGGATGTGCTCAGGCTTTAGAGAAATCGGCTTTTCCATGGCAACAAGGCAAAAAACCTGTTTGCAAAAGGGAAGGACGACATAATGAGAATCCAAAAATAAATAATACAAACATTCAAGAGTTGAACCAAAAAAGGGAGATCGCAGAAGAGGGAAAGGTAAAGAATAATATGCAGAGAGAGTGACCCAACTCAATGCAAATGCCTTTCACAAAACACTAGAAAGTACTTGATTATTGAAACCATTCACCAATGCATCTAGTGCAACTTCAGATAATTTCATTGATTGATTGTCATGAGATCATAACAGGTTACCTGCAAAAGGTGGTTCTGAATAATGTCCCGTATAATCCTGCCAAACGTTAAGATCAGCTTTATGTTACTAGCTACCATGTTCTAAAATTCAGTAAAATACAGGTATAATGAATGTAAAATTGAGTAGACATGCAGGAAGCTAAGGTATCCAGAAAGAGTACCCATATTGATCAAAATATCCACCACGGCCTTCAGTACCAAAGTCCTCTCTGAATACAATCTGCATAAAGAACAAGTCACCCTGTCACTATAGAAATAACCAAACACTTAGATAATGCTCTTTATGTACTAAGGTGAGTAAAAATAGTGAACCACATGAATAGGGGACAGTTTGACTGAATTAATTTAACGGTTTAACCATAGAGTCCATCAGGTAGGACAAACACAAGCTAATTCTTTTTTTGGCAGAATCTGATAAGAAACTACATGCAAGTATGAACTTTTTATTCACCTTACAGCAACCAAAAAAAAAAAAAACAAGCATGTGCTATCACAGTTCAGTTGGTCTAAGAATGGCGTTAACGCTTTACATATTGAATGAGAAACAGGATCCATGTAGTCCATCCCAACTAGATTGAGTTTAGGACTTTGTTAAGTAGTTAAATCAGTTACATTGAACTAAACTATTCCTAAAATTTCTCTCCCTTTTCTTATATTTTGACTCAGGCATCTAATAACTAGATAAAAGAACCTCTTTAAACCTCACTAGTTAAATATACCATAAGCATGTGTGCAAGCCCACCTGTACACTGTCAATGTTGTCACGGTTCCACAGGGGCAAAAAGAAGCGATTTGCAAAGCGAAGCACAAGCTGCAGTGTTTTTAAATAATAAAAGCATAAATATGAGAAACAATTAACTAACTGGATTGGGAAAAGAGACAATTTTCTAGAAACAATACCAAGTTCTGAACCAACTCCTTCCCCAAGTAGTGGTCAATACGATAAATTTGTGGTTCATCAAATAATTCTCCTATCTGGGCACTGAGTTCCTCAGCTGAAGCCAAATCCCTACCAAAGGGCTTCTCAACAACGATGCGTGTCCATCCACCAAGATCAGCTGTAAAAGAAGACATGAAGAAATGGATAAAGCTATATGTGTGGTTGTATATCATAGAGCATCATCAAAAGAACAAAAGTATTTTACTAACAAGTTCGCTTCAATGAGAAATATTGATGAGAAAGGAAGATATATTTCATACTAAAATGAGCTTCAAGGTACTCACAAGAAGCCACAAGTATGAAAAGAGATGCATACATTTATTCATGCAATAAAACTTTATCATTCTGCACACAGATGGATATACTGATGGAGGAAGTGCAAGGTAGAAGAGCCTTCTGGAAGATCCTTCAGTGCTATTTTTTGATACTTCATGCTCATATATTGCCTTATCTAATGACCGAAATCCCTCCTCAGAGTCATAACCACCAGATACATATTTTATCTGCAGGAGAGTTGACTCAGAATAAGAAAGAACCACATTACTGAAGGGGAATATAGATTGATCATTGTACTAACCAATTGCAGAAAATTTGAAACAGTTTCTGCATTTTCTTTTCCCGGGGAAAGATACCTGTAATGATAGGGTATAAGGCCATTATTGGCCACAGCTTCATGTTTCTTGAAAATAAATGCAAAGCATGGAAATTCAGGGAAAAAAAAAAACTTATAGCAACTCAATTGGACAGAAGAGGAACTTATGGAAATTGGGATTGTGCTAATAAAGAATGCTACAAAATATAAGAATGCCACGTGAATTTGAAAACTCGTCAGCCACACAACAAAATACATGTAAAAATTAAGAGAATAATTATTACTTGACCAAAGAGTGGAAATTGAGGATAGAGCAAAATTCTCACCCACGAATACGGTCTCTCAAGTCATCATCTGAAATTTTGGTCCTTGCATAGCCAAAAATGTGAACGTCATTAGATTCAAAGAATCCCTGCAAGTATACCACCACCCATCAGATAATCACATGGCGTGTTTGATGAAAGTGAAGGTTCTAACAATTCATGTGTGAAGTGTTGTGGTTAAAAAAGGAGACTGTCATGAAAACCAAATTATATTATCTCAGCATGCATGCTAGTAAAGGAAGATCTAAATAGCACCTGGCGGTAGAGGTTGAACAGTGCAGGAAAAGTCTTCTTCTTGGCAAGATCACCAGATGCACCAAGAACAACAATGGAGAGGCACCCAGTTTCAGTCACACCTTCAATGTCCGCAAAGGAGTCATTGCTAACAAGACCCCTTTCCTCCACACACCATTGCCCAGATTCCATCTTAAAAGCTTCCAGTCTAGTCAGAAGCCCAAATTCAATTACTTGTTCACAGTAGTATCACTTAGCTAGAACCTCCTGATCTGCATGCATACCACACAAGGAGTAACTTAATACTAAGTCATTAATTAATATGTTGATGCAGAGTGATCCTGAAAAAAAAATTTCTGCAGACTATCAAAGTGAATACTATGAGTGCTTTAAGAATTTAGTTAAACTTCCGGAGTGATGACAGTGATCCATAACGATAGATCAGATCCAGCTAGCCATCATTAACATCACCGTACAACGTCAATAAAAACAAATCAGGCAGAATCAAACAGGATTAGCAGGGATTAAAAACCGAGCAAATTCACTATCCACCTAACGCAAAAATAAAGTGAGCAGAAATCAGAACCAAATGACAACGAATTACGAAGACATAGGCAGTAAAAAGAGAGAAAAGGCAAGAGATCGAACCTTGAAGCTCAGAGAAGCTGGAAGAGTGATACACCGTGCAGTAGGGATAGGCGAATAAAATTAGTAGAATCTCCAGAAGGAAAGCTTTCAATAGGAAACGGACAGTAGAACGAACGAAGTGGGGGTTGAAAAGATATTTTTTTTAATGAGAGTATGAGAGAGGAGAGTCACTCCGGGTCCCCCGCCAGGCCTACCTCGGTTTCGGCTGCTATCGATGGAAGCCGATGTAGTCAGTCGACCCAACGCCGCCTTAATTTGACTTTTGCAAGAGATAATAGTAGATGGTAGTTGAGTTTGACACTAGAATACTCACGTGCCATGATCCGACCAACTACTTTTTATCCCAGTAAGTTTATGGCAGTTGGGGAGTAGTAGTTATAGTAGTCTCCCCTACTCCCAAGAAAAAGAAATTATTTCATTCCAGGATTGACAGACATTAGAATGATATAAAATTTTCTTCAATTTCATTGTGTTAATTCTAATTGGTAAATATTAATTACCAAAATCGTTACACTGTGTCTGTCAAATGGCAGAAGATGATGATACACTAACCCATCATTTTAGATATCTGATAAGTATTTTTCATTGTGTAATATTTAAATTGTTATAGTAGTATTTAGTATTTAATTTTTTTATACATCTGCTTTTTGCTCCAGTTTATAGCACTGTATTTATTTGACCAATAATTTATTGAAATTGTTGTGTAAATCGTTTGTTTAGCACGAGCAGACCAGAGTTGTACCCATCAGATGGAAATATAGTTTGGTGATAATAGGAATTAGCACAGATGACACAAACTGCAGAATCAATAACCTGAAATAAAAGATTACAAGGTAGAAACCATATATAGTACATTCAATTTCACATTACTAAGGTTTAAAAAAAGAAAAAACAAGTTTGTTTGAATATGCGAATGCTGCAGGCTGTAATGGAACATTGTGCCCATTTTTCTTGTTTTCCTCTGTTGTCTGCTTCGGGGAGATGAATGCTCTTCAATTGCAGAGATGACAACCGGCATATCCTCATCACAACTGCAAAAGAACAATCATATCATAAGGAAAATACTACTTATGTGTCCTTTACTAATGGGAATACCGAATGTGTATCATAACTTATACAATAATCAACCAAGGTATAAGGATCAAAGCATACCTAGAATGGAAGTTGAGATCAACCGAAATCCATATCACATTTTTAACCACTTGGGCTTAATGTTCTTTTTCTCTGCAGGCGGTTTTTGCTCTTGAGCAGGAGTGGGCTTGGCTTCTAAAGCTGGCTCAGGTACAGATTGAACAGGTTCAGCCTGCGTGGTTTTAAATTCTAAGCCTTGCAAAGACAACACCTCCTCTTTTAGGTAGTTCCCTGAGGCAACATCATCACCTGTAGAAAATTTTTTTCAAGTAACAAGAAATTTAGCACAAGTATTCCAGCACACACTACTAACTCATGCAATTGCAAAGCCAATGCCATTCAGAAAGCAACATAAACACCCTGTCATGTCCTAAGCTTACCAACACAAAATACAAACTTTTGGCATTCATACAGTCAAACAACTGCACAGAAGAGAAGTATGATACACATTTTGTTATGTGATAAGTAAGTAACAATACTCTAATGATCACTTTAGAATAGAGTGGTGGTCTGAATTGTTTCTGGACCTGAATTATGGGCTATAACATAAATACAAACATTAGCTGGCTGCTCCTAGAGAAAGAGAGCAAATGAAAATTTCTGCAAATGTTTATGTGATACTAATTAATTTGGACTATAACATACAATATAAACATTAGCTCGCTGCTCCTAGAGAGAGAGAGAGAGAGAGAGAGAAAGCAAATGAAAATTTCTGCAAATGTGGTAGACCTTGTAAAGCAAGGACTTAAAGATCTTGACAGTGAAAATGCAAATGTGAGGCCTCTTGAAAAGCAAGGACTTAAGATCTTGACAGTGCAAAGTTAGGGGGTGCTGAATGTGGGCTATGAAAGATGACAATTGGTTCAAAAAGGGGGGCCAGCTCAAGCCAATGCTGTTAAACCCAGATTACAAATTGTATTATACATTCAGCTTATCACCAAGTGTGCACTCTAAGTATATGTTTCCAACCTCCCTACACTATAGTATAGTTTACTTTACATTCACTATTATCAGTCACTTAAAATTATAGCTGAAATTCACAAAACTTAGATAAATTGCAATTGAAAAATGAAAACACAGTTCAAAGTGTTGATTAATTGAACTTTTACTGACCTTTTGGTACATCATAGGAGAAATATACAATTGCACCTGGAACAAAACCAGCAGAATAAAAATCCTGGGACAGGTCTTTTATCTGCTTCTTGGGAGGAGTAGTATCTGGCAAAATGGTAAACCAATGCTTTTAATTTTCAATGTATAATCATTTAAACAGGATATATAAGTCATCAGATTAAGACACTTGATTTTAGTTACACTTACATAAATAGAAAGGCAAATCTGGGCGCACAACCACTTTTATGAGAAGGTCAGCTAAGTTCTGGATAGTCTCTGATGGATGAAATGTTGCTTCCAATGTGAAATTATCAGGAAATCGCACTCTGATTACGGTCTGCAAAAAAAAAAAAGACAAGTGAAAACATAAGAAATTGCTATACTGAAATGTTTGCAATTGAAAATTGAAATAATACACAGTATTTCAAATAAGAACCTAATGACCACCTTAGTTATCTTTGATCTGCGTGCAGCTTCTTCTGCTTCTCTGATTTTCTTTGTCTTTAAATACTTATCTGTTCAGAATTTCATAAATGCCAGTATTAAAGGTCAAGCAATATAAGTACCTTATAAAGGAAAGCACACAAGAAAACCACAAGGATGTCTAGACATGTATCTACTACAGCAAGGGTGCTCTCTAAAGTTGAAAGTAGCACAGCAGAAATAGCATCACATATATAGTTAATGGTTACAGATTATAGACTTAAGTTAAATCACAAGATACACATTACTACAGTGACTCTATGTATTACCTTCCTTCTTGGTTGCCAATATGCGGTAATAATCCTCAGCTGTAAACTCATAGAAGTCATCTGATACTTCTAAATATCACCCCAAAAGAAACAAACATGAGAAAAAAAAAAAAGATAAAGAAACTTTAGGCAGCAAACACATATAAGCCAAACAGGAAATACCATTGTTAGAAACATCACTTGAGGATGGAGAGTTAGTTATTGTTGAAAAGACACGAATTTCTCGTCCAAATTTTTCCTTTGCAGCTGCAAGCTGTGCCTGAATCCAGGAACATCAAAATCAGCAGCTATATTTGGGATGTCTTTATGTGATTATAGTATTTGAAATTGAAACAAACTATTAAGGACGGACAACTCAGTGAGGCTTATTGAGGAAGAGTATCAATAGCCCAACAGAAGATTAAGGGACTAGATACCTAATTTATCAACTTGGTGAGGCTCACGGCATGACCCATAATCCAAAATATATATACTTGTCTACTTGAAAAAATAAAAATAAAAAAAATCCCCCCTTTTTTCTTGCAACCTCCACCAAGATCCTCTTTCTATTCTTGAACTATACCCCATAGTAGCATAATGGATAGAATTCCAATGCCCGACTTGTAATTAGGAAAAGATTACTTCTTTTAGTTGTCATCTAGACGCGATAGGCATAGCAGTGGCAATGATCAAGAAATTTATGTACATCGTGCACCAAGAGGAGCAATTTCATCGAAAGTTGATGAATTTTTGTGTTTTAAATCAGGAATCAAATATTAGCTTATTGTGAAAGCAATAACAAGAAACTGGAGTGGAGATCAAACGACATGAAGTCGCAGAAGAGCAATTGAATTGAATGAAAAGAGTTGAGTATAAGACGAGGACCTTAGCTGATTCGGCTTCCATGGGATCGGCAGTAGTTAACCTCCTTCGCTTTAGGGCAGCTGGGGAATCAAGTATCATCACCGGATACAAGCAATCGTACGAATTTCAAAATTTCCTTTTTTCTATATTTATATAGAAAATATAGAAATCCCAATGCCAATGGTAGTCTTGCTTGCCTATTTCTCTTCCTTAATTTATAGACTCCCACCTAGCCCCGGTTGTAGTAGAATTGGGCTTTATGAAGCCATGGCCCACAGGCTTAAGGGTTTTAGCCCAACCCAAATTCTCATATGCTCCAAAATCTAAAATCTAAATACACCGTCATCCACACATGTGAGGTGGATGTGGTCCTTGTTTGGTTCCTTCTCCCTCCCTTCATTTTCTTTATTTGTACCAATAGTAGAGGGGAACTTTTACATAATCACATTTTATGTTCTGCCATATCTGAAACCTTTGTCGCACACATATACAACTTACAATATTAATAATTCCTCGACATTATATTATCAGTCCGCTTACTAATAATTTTAAGTTAGCAATGTAAACCTGAAAAGTGGTCTGAAATAAAGCTTATAAAAGCATGGAATGTCTTATTGCGACCCTGGGCTGACAATCCAAATCTTGAAAACTAGCTGCGTTGCATTTGTATTCATTCTGCAGGCTGCTGCATGCATGCTTGCTTGGTTTAGTTTGTCAGATTACTACGTTGGTGAAATGACTTTTGCAACAAGCTAAGACTGCTAAGCTAAGGGACCACCTAAAAGCGTGCAATATAATGGCCATTTCAGATAATATAATTGTCCTCCGATCCGACGCTAACTTCCACCGACCTCCTCCCACTGTGGGTCCGGTCCTTCCATTCCGGACTCCGATCCGATCCGCCTATTTCACCCCCCAAATGCCTACGTGTCTCTTTTGTCTCCATAAGTACGTACACCTCAATTGTATGATATTGATACGATGCCATCAATATATATTCCTGGATAAATATATACTACAGTTGTGCTTCATCTGTATTTACACTGCCTGCTACACTAACAAATCTTTGATTTTTACAACTCCAGGCCGTCTTGTGGAATTGACGTGTGTTGTACGTGCTTTTATTGTATACTAATAATTACGGAGTATTTTTTTTTTTAAATGATATCCTCGCAACAAGTGTCAAGCTACTTACTTTTGGACTAAGGTTAACCATGTTTGTATACAACTTGCGGGTGTGATGGCCATCTTAAGTTTTAATAATTTGTATTTTGCCAGATATTTATTTGTGCTTTTTGAAAAGTTAGTTGGAATAATTTAATTAGTGGGTTAATTTCAATTTTGGTCATAGATTTATGAGTGACAATTTACTTTTAATTTTTTTATTAGAACTTTCACATTTGGTCATAGTATTATTGTTGCATGACCATTTCTATGGTGTTTTTGGTTCGCACATAAGAATCGGAATTGAAATGGGTATCAAATACTTTGGTAATGGTAATGGATTTTGGTGAAAGTATTTTGCATGTTTGGTAGTAGGGTGGGATGATAATTACTATTAATAGTTGTGGAAGGGGTGAGGAGGAAGGGGATGAAACCCCTATTTTATTAGGGAATGAGTTTTGCAATTAAGGGGTAATTAAAACTCATAGAATTGTTCTAAAAACTTGTAAACCAAACAATAACAATGACTTTGATGCCCATTCCTTATAGCTAAATCTGTCAACCAAACACACCCTTAGTTTTCTATCAACAAAATAGTTTTTTTTTTTTTTGAGGGTGTAAAATTAATTCATTAAATCAATGGCAAGACAACCAACAAGAAAAGGGGGAGGGGCGTCAAACCACTCCCCGCAACCTGGCTCAGAAATGGCCTCCCGAGCAACAATGTGGGCGGCACAATTCGCAGATCGCTTAACAAACCCGAATTTGACATCACTTATCAACGATGCCAATTCTTTAATATCGTCCACTAACAATCCAAAAGCAGAATGAAAAGAAATACTACGTAAAGCATTAAACAAAAGTTGTGAGTCGGTTTCCACATCAACATCTCCCATGCCTGTTTCCTTGAACCAGCTTAGCGCCTCACGCATGCTCAGTGCCTCCGCTTGCTTGACTTCCATCGCACCCATAACATACACACTCTTTGCCGCAAGGAAATTACCACCATCA
>CM008332.1:399225-422744 GCA_002525835.2 Ipomoea batatas
GGTTTCCACATCAACATCTCCCATGCCTGTTTCCTTGAACCAGCTCAGTGCCTCACGCATGCTCAGTGCCTCCGCTTGCTTGACTTCCATCGCACCCATAACATACACACTCTTCGCCGCAAGGAAATTACCACCATCATCTCTTAGCACCCATCCCAACCCCATAACATCTCGATCATAATTAAGTGCGACATCCGTGTTAAGCTTGAGTCTTCCTCGCTGCGGGCAACGCCATTTACCAATGCTCTCGTTATTGCTAGCCCGTAAGCAATTAAAATCATTCGCTGCCCTCCAATTCCGAAGATAAGTTGCGGACCGCTGCAAGACTACATTAGCAACAAAAGGAATATTATTCCACAAACTGTCATCCCTGCTAGTCCACAGCCCCCAACAAGTCAAGACAAAAGAGTCCAGCTGATCACCCTTTAAAGCATGAATACATTTTAGAAACCATTCAGAGACATTACGTACCACAACACTGCTCACTCCCAGCCCCAACGTCATCCAAACCTTCTTCACTTCACTACAATTGGCAAAAAGGTGACTAGAACTCTCATCCACTACCCTACACATGTGACACATAACAGCACAGTGAACATGTTTACTCAACAAAGCATCACGGGAGGGAAGAAAGCTATTAGCTAATTGCCAACAAAATAATTTAACCTTGGGTGGCACATGCATAGCCCATAGCTTGTTCCATGGTCTATCATCATAAAGTTGTTCCGTGAGCAATCGGTAGCATGATTTAACAGTGTACGCCCCTTTACTGTCCCAATGCCAAGTCCATCTGTCCGAAGGTCTACGTCTGCTAATAGGAATTTTCAATATCAGATTAGCATCACGTTCGTCGAAGATATCATAAATACAATCCACATCCCACATACCTTGCTCGGTCATCAAAGAGGCAACTGGAGCATAAAAGATTGACTCGTGCAGTATCGTTTGAACATACGGGATGTCGTCATTTGGTAACCAGGCATCGCTACCAACAATGGTATCCAATCCATTCCCTATACAGCGCCGACAACCTTTTCGTAACGTTTCCTGTACCGCCAATAATCCCTTCCAAATGAACGAGGGATTGCTACCCTCTTCAGCATCTAAATATGTGGAGTTGGGATAATACCGAGCCCTGTAAACCCGAGCCACCAATGAAGTCGGACTTGTGATCAACCTCCAAGCTTGCTTTCCCAATAAGGCCAAATTCATCTCATGGAGCATTCTAAACCCCAAACCACCCTTATCCTTCGGGGCACACAACCCCTTCCAAGCTCTCCACCGAACCCCTCTTCCGTTACTCACCGAACCTGTCCACCAATACTCATTCATCAACGTTTCGATATCCTTACACAGTCCCATAGGCAAAAGAAAGACCATCATAGCATATGCGGGCATGGCCTGAATAACATTCTTCAGTAACACCTCACGACCCGCACGAGACAGAAATCTTGCATTCCAACTCCGAATCCGGGCAAGGATCCGGTCTTTAAGAAAACCCAAAATTTCCTTTTTCCTTTTGCCAACCAATGAGGGCAATCCTAAGTACTTTCCAGAAGTGTCCCCTTCTACCACTCCAAGTGTCTGGATCACATTCTCTCTTACAGCCTGGGAAACATTTGCACTAAAGCAGGTAATAGACTTCTCATAATTTATCCTTTGTCCTGAAGCTGCTGAATATGTGTCAAGCAAAGCCTTCATGATTAGACTTTCTTGACAACTAGCACGGAAGAATAGGAAGCAATCATCCGCAAATAGCAGATGTGAAATAGGTGGCGCACCCCTGGAGACACAAACACCATGCAAGCTTCCTGCAGCCATCTGTTTCTTGATTAGAGCACTCAACCCCTCAGCCACAATCAAAAATAAATAGGGGGATAAAGGATCTCCCTGCCGAATACCCCTACCAGGAATAATAGGACCCAACTGATTCTGCTCATGCAAGACAAAATAGTTAACAGTAGTGATAGTTTCCAATAGTAGATCAACCCATTTACGGGCAAACCCCAATTTAATCAACATTGCCTCAACAAACCCCCACTCCACACGATCGTAGGCCTTGCTCATATCCACTTTCAACGCCACCACCCCTTCCTTGCCCTGAGTCTTACGCTTCAAGTAGTGGTGAGCTTCGTAAGCAAGCATTATATTATCAGTAATCAACCGGCCCGGCACAAATGCACTTTGAGCTTCGGAAATAATCCCATTTAATAAACTTTTCAACCTATTAGCACATACCTTCGCCGCAATCTTGTATAGTACATTACACAGTGCTATTGGGCGAAACTCCATCATAGATTCTGGTTTTGGCTTCTTCGGGATCAACACAATATATGTATCATTTGCCTTCATAGGTAACTTGGTAGAGTCCATAAATAATCTACAGAATTCAACCACCTCCCCACCAACGACATCCCAGAAATGCTGATAAAAGCCTGGATTCATTCCATCCGGTCCTGGAGATTTATCAGGGTGCATTTGGAATAGGGCTATACGTACCTCTTCAGAACATATCGGCCTTAAGAGGGCTTCATTATCCTGAGCGGTAACCTTAGGCGAAATGCAATCTAGAACTTCACTCATATCACCCTGTTGAGATGTAAACAGGTTCCCAAAATAATCAACCATAACCTCTCCCATCCCTGTCTCATCATCAACCCAACCTCCATTAGCATTCTTCAGACGATAAATCCTGTTTCTGCGCTTCCTGGACTTCAGAGAATTGTGAAAATATTTACTATTAACATCCCCACCCTTATACCAGTGTTCTTTAGCACGCTGCTTCCAAAAAAGATGTTGTTGTTCTAGTAAAAATAGGAGTTCCTTCTCAGCTAGCCCATAATCCCGTACACTGTTTTCATCACGTCTAGACCGCAAGGAATCCATACGGCGTTTGCAGGCTTCAATTTGCTTGAGGAAGTCTTTATTATACGACCGCCCCCATTTCCACAGGTCACGCCCACAGCGATCAATCCTTGCAAAAACATCAAGTCCACGAGAATGCTCCCAACTCTGAACCACAATCTCACGACACCTCTCCTCCCTTAACCACATATTATCGAAAAAGAACCGCCGCCTGCTATTACGCCGAACACTTGTTTCCGGTGATAGTAATAACGGAAGATGATCACTGTAGGGACAAAGCACAGAGGTTGCACGAACACCTTCAAACATCTCCAACCACGACTCATTTGTAAAGATTCTATCAAGTTTCTCCTCGACCATGTTTGCCATGCCTCTCGATCGTTCCCAAGTGAACTGATGTCCTTCAAAAGGGAGTTCAACCAGCCCACTATCAACAAAATAGTTTTAATGCAGTTAAATACAAAGTCATTTCGGTATTCAATTATGAATTTTTTAAACATAAACATAAAACGAGATCAACTCACTCTGTATAAAAATGATCGAAATGTCTTTTTATTTAACGACATTTCAATAATTTTGTTGGCAGAGAACAAAAAATCGTCATGTCACAATAATACTATTACAAAATGTGAATGTTTTGATAAAAAATTTATTAAAGGTGAATTGCCACCTATAAATATATAACAAAAAATGAAATTAACTCGTTAATTAATTTATATTTGAATATTTAATGTTTATTAATTTTTGGTAGCTAGCATAATTGAGTTTTTAAAAATAATTATACTTTAACTGATATGTGATATGTAAAATTCACTGATAAAGTAATAAGTTCGAGTTTTATTTTTATTTTCAAAAGAGATGTTTAAATGTGCTCTGTGAAGTCATTGTTTGATTGATATAGAACTATACAATTTATGGAATTTGTTGAGTATACTAATTTGTTTAGTATTGTAAATTTTATGGATTTTGTGTGATCGCCATTTGTTTATTCCAGGTGATAGTGAACTTCTGATCCACAGTCTTTGCATACGAAGAAGGTAATGCGACGTCTGGCTAACGATGGAGCTACCATACATATCCCACTGCCCACATTTATGAGGCAGTTAAAAAGATTTCTTTATAAATAATATAATAGTTTTTTTTTCTCCTCCCTTATGACTCTATTTGGCACACCTAATTAAAAATATAGATGAAAGTTGAAAGCTAAAAAGCTAGTAACTAATAAACTACCTAATTAGGCCAATACCTTGTGATCTAGTGGCACTCGGTTGCACTCTCATATGGAAGAGGGTGGATTCGAGTCTCAGTGGAGACGATGTTGACTCTTTTGTGCTTCAGTAGGTTGAGAAAGTAATTATGAACGGATACTACATTGTAACGTGGTCAGTAGTAAGATTTTGATTAACAAATGGTAAATGATGTATTTTTGTAAATTAATAAAAAAAAACAAAATATTTATTTTGAAAAATCATGTATGTGCAAGTTGTAAATTAGGTTATCTATGCATGTCTTGATCATGTGTCGTGTATGTGCAAGTTGTGTGCATTGTATTTGGCAAGTTCTTTATTCCTAGAATTGAGCTTTAACATGGTAATTTGCATAGCATGTTTTCAAAAACTCTTGGTCAGTACATAAGATTATCAAAAGTCATATTTTTTAGAGTGTAATGACAATCTTAACAAACATTAATTGTAACATCATCCAGTAAAATGATTGATGAATACCCTGGGGTAGAGTATCCCGTCTAGAGCGCCTTTGGTATCATAAATCTACGGTTTGACCGCCTTGACTAGGAGGCGGGTCGAGTTCCGTGTCCCGCCGATCCGTCTAGTGTGGGTAGTTTGGTTGAGGTGCCTGAACGGGTGCGGCACTTAAAGGCGGTTAAATTCGAATCTTTAGAAATCTTTTTCAGTATTAGGAAATAAATATGGCGATTTGGACAGTTTTGACAGCTTTCATAAGTTCAAATTTGTTCATTTCTTATCTCTTTCCTTTCCAAGGCCCATTAACATTGTATAAATAGGGATCACAATATAAATGGTTATGATTTTAATACAAGTACAGTTACCATGTCCCACTATTTTTGCCATAGTTTATATTATTATTTTATTATTTTACAATTGTGTTGACTTGTCGTCTGATTTTTCTGTGACCGTAAAATCAACCATGACAATCGTGTTAATTAAAAAATTATTTGTTCACTCTGCATTACAATAAGTTCAAATAGTAATTAATATATATTTATCTATATTCTACGATTATTTTTAAATTTAGTAATACTCACTTAAAATTTGATTGTTTATTTTGTTTAAACTCTGGGAGTAGATAACGCAGGAACGTTTCTCATCTTCTCCAACAGTAGGTCAGTAGTAGCAAACATGTTCGTCCCACGCGTACGACTGAACGCGTCTGCCACAATCCGCTTCGTGCTGATTGTTCAAATCCCGTTCTTACCCATCCCTCTCAAGCCTTCTTTAGCTGGGTCGAAGGACAGAAAATGTCAATTATAGGGGCGTCCTTCTGTCCGCCTGGAGATGCCCAAAAGTGAGAATAAAGAGAAAAAGCTTTAATAATATTTTAAAATAAAAATAGAAAAAGGAAAAAAGAAAAAGAAAAAAACAGTTTAAGAGAAAAATTTCAGAATAACAATAATTCTAGCGAACCAACACACATCATCAAGAACAACAACAACCAGAGATTGCTTTTCTTTAAGCCACCTCTCCTTTTCTATACTCTCTTGGCCGGTTTTCGGATTTCGATCACTGACCCAACTCGGAGGCCTCTATCCTTAACTTTTCTTTTCTTATCATAACCATCTTTTAGCTCCTTGTAAGCCTAAAACTCATATTTTTTCTTCCTTCCTGCTAAATGGTGCTTATATTGTTGTTCATTTTATGTTGTCTGCTTGATTGCTTTTTTGCAGGTGGTTTTCTGATGAAGAATGTTAGCTGGGTTTCGTAGATCATGCCTCAGATCTTGTAATCCTTTGATCTAGCTGAAGAGAACTGAGGTTAGTGTACATCTTGCCTGTCTTTCTAAAGTGAGGTTAGGAGAGCTTAATGGGTCAGCAGATTTGATTGTTACAGTGGGTGTTTGGGGCTTAAACCTATACTTGCACCTGGGATTTGCACTGCACAGTTGGGGGAAAAAAAAAGAAAACTTTCACCAACTTGGTACAAAATTTTTCATAAAATTGGGGAATTTGACTTTTGGATGCTGGATTAGTAGTGAGATTTGACTTTTGTTACATCAGTTAACCTTGATGTTCTTCATTTTGGTTTTCTTATGTTACTGTTTTAACTGGCCAGATAAGGAAGGGAATTTTTTCACTTAGAGTAGAAGAACTTGAATTCATAGAGACTGTGGATGTTGGATTCTGTTGGTCTGGAACACAGAAAGCCTGTGAGGTGATTAGATCCTCACTGGGTTGCTGTTAGCAGGTTTGATTGGGTTGATTTCCTGCTTGTTGCTGCAAATGTCATTATCATTTGTGGTTTGCACTCTGTTGTAAGCTATTCAATCAACATACCTGTTAGGATTACTTGAAGTAAACTTAATCCCGTAGTTCCCAGTGATGATCAAACAGATACTCAACAGACTCCCACGGAAGCCCTCAAAGTCAGCTGACAATCGTGATGGAGGAACCTCTACTTTTCCTTCTAATGCTTCTTCTAGTTCAAGAAGCAGTGACTTGTCAGGTTTGCGGTCAGGGAGTTTGAATGCTACGTCTCTTGCAGGGGTCAATTCCAATTCTACCGCGGGGTTAAATCATGGAAATAAACTTCTCAATTCTGCAGTTGCAAAGGAGAATGGGAATTCAGCAGTTTTCCAGTATGAAGCCTTGCCTAATTTTAGAGATGTTCCCACTTCTGAGAAGCAAACCTTGTTCATAAAGAAGTTGAAGCTGTGTTGTGTAGTGTTTGATTTTACTGATCCAACAAAAAACTTGAAAGAGAAAGACATAAAGCGACAAACCTTGATGGATCTTGTCGATTATGTTGCCTCGGTGAGTGGGAAATTCACAGAAACTGCCATGCAAGAAATTGTAAAAATGGTATCCATAAATTTGTTCAGATCACTTACTCCTCAGCCTCGTGAAAATAAAATTTTGGAAGCTTTTGACTTGGAAGAAGAGGAACCCATGATGGACCCTTCATGGCCCCATCTGCAAATTGTGTATGAATTCCTTCTCAGGTTTGTGGCATCACCGGAGACAGATGCAAAATTAGCAAAGCGATACATTGATCATTCGTTTATCATAAGGCTACTAGATCTTTTTGATTCAGAAGATCCAAGAGAAAGGGAGTACTTGAAAACAGTTCTCCACCGCATATATGGAAAGTTCATGGTACACCGCCCATTCATTAGGAAAGCAATCAATAATATATTTTATCGCTTCATTTTTGAAACTGAGAAACATAATGGAATAGCAGAGCTGTTAGAAATATTGGGCAGTATAATTAATGGGTTTGCCTTACCACTGAAGGAAGAGCACAAACTTTTCCTTGTTCGAGCTCTCATTCCGCTTCACAAACCAAAGTGCATACAGATGTACCATCAACAGTTATCATACTGCATCACTCAGTTTGTGGAAAAGGATTGCAAGCTTGCTGATACTGTTATTAGGGGTTTATTGAAGTATTGGCCAGTTACAAACAGCTCAAAGGAGGTTATGTTCTTAGGTGAGCTGGAGGAGGTCCTGGAAGCTACACAGCCTCCAGAATTCCAGCGCTGTATGGTTCCCTTGTTTCGACAAATTGGTCGTTGCTTGAGCAGCTCACATTTTCAGGTTGGTGGTTAACAGAGTTCTTATTTTCTATTCTCTCTCTCCTTTTCCCTAGGCCTGCAACTGTCTTCATGTGATGCCAAAACTAGTCTTGCTACTCTTGTTTGATTGGGGAATAGATATGGTCCATATGGATATAAACATATTAATATGATATGGATATTATAGAACAAGAACATAACATAGGTATTTGAATGGCATATAACCTGTTTTGTTGTTGTTGTTGTGGAATTGAGAGGGAAATTAATATAAGGTAAACTGTTACACCTGTACTTATTTCCTCATTTCCTCGTTCCAACAAATAAAAGTAACTTGGGGAGTGCAGCCTCCTTGCAGAAAGGCTAAATTGTTTTCTTTTGAAAAGATGTGCTTGCAATTTTCAGTAAGGGCCAATTATACTTTATTTTGAAATCAACTTTTTATGGGAGTGGCCCTTTTATTTTTTGATGCTCCAACATATTTATCTTTGAATTCTCATCTTAACTATTAACCTACTTATCATCTTTTGGACATTTTGTCTCTTTATTATTGAATACTCATGGCCATAAATAATAGCAGCTTTGGCCATTGAAATTTTTACTTTTCAACTTCATATGACTTTTACACATAAATATTGGCCTGTTGGCCATACTTATCTACTTCCATTCAGCCTTCATTCTATGATTAGTTCATCTTCTTTCCTTGTGAAGAACAGAAACTAGGTGTTAAATGTGTGTACTCCTAGGTACATTTATGCTCTTAACAACACCTTTTCTCTAGTGTTATTGATTTTGAAACAGTTCTTTTACTCCTCTTTAGTTCTATTTAGTTCAAACTCCTTGTCTAAACTAGATCTCCAGAATTCCACTTTTTGATTTACCCCTTCTCTAGGTCATGAACTGATGGAAACTATGTTATAGTACTATAATTGAATGAGCATTCCATTTTTTTTTTTAAAGCATCGCTGCTACTCTTTTTGGAACTAGCTGATATCTCTTTTTCATTGCATGCCATTTCAGTGAATATTTCACTAAAAAGTGATAGAATTAATCCTCCATCTTGTACTTTAACCACTTAGCTGGGCTATATATCTTCCTAATTGTGGTGGAGAGAATTGGCCTGTACTCTCTAGGTCAGTGTGCACATATTAATAAGAAACGAAAAGGAAAATACCATTTCTTCTCAATTGTTCTTGGTTCTCTTGGAGAAACAATTAGGGGATGGGGAATTTTCAAGTTAAGGTTTATTAGAATGAACACAAAAGATTACTGGCTGCGTGTATGGAGTGGTATAAACTAGAATGAATTACACTAGCCTCTTTTGTTCCTTCCACTATTTAATTTTGTTTTTGCAGGTGGCTGAGAGGGCGTTGTTTTTATGGAACAATGATCACATTGAGAACTTAATCAAACAAAATCGCAAAGTTATACTGCCAATTATCTTCCCCGCATTGGAGAAAAATTCAAGAACCCACTGGAATCAAGCAGTGCAAAGTTTGACACTAAATGTCCGCAAACTCTTCTCTGATATTGATGCTGAACTTTTTGAGGAGTGCTTGCACAAATTTCAGGAAGATGAATCCCGCGAGCAAGAGATAAAAATGAAACGTGAAGCAACTTGGAAGCGTCTAGAAGAAATTGCTGGGATAAAAGCTGCAAGTAATGAACCAGTTCTCGTCTCTCACAGGGTGGCCCCTCGTGCAACATCTGGCTAAAGACTTGGGAATCCTATTTTGTCACTAGCGCTTCATTGTACTGACTGGCATGATGACTGAGAATGTGAATCGTGAACAAGGGATGCCGATTTATCATAACAAGAATCACACTCTCTTCGTTCATGGTATCGTAATGCCTGACATTCTTCGGTTTCACCAGTCACACTCGAGGTGAATGGAACACTATGTTGGATATGAACTACCTCTCCCCGATTTGGACACGAGGGCTGTACATATGGAATTGGGTGGAAATAGTTTCTCAAGATTTTATAGTCTGAACACCTAGCTTGAATTAATTTGGATAGTAAACTAAATGTGGCATTCTCTTTGTTTGTCTAGAAAAGAAAGGGCTTCATTTTGCAGGTCCCGCTCTCTAGATAATTTTGCATGTAGTTTCATTTGTTTACTCTTAATCTGCAGTTCTATATCTGTACCATCGTAATAAGTTTAAAAAATGCTGCCTGCCTCCTACTGCTGCTTCTGATGAATCTGAAAAAAAATCTAATTCTAGAGAAGAGATAAAATGCCAAGTCCTTTTAGCCCATCTATTCTGGGTAATTGAGAAAATTGTTCAAAGTTTCAGACTTTATAGCCTGTGAATCAGCTAAACATTCTGTGTTGTGTAGGGTCATACATAATAGTTCCAGGATTTCCAGGCTGTGTTTCATCCTGATATCCTATGCAACTGATACAGTAGCAATTATTGAGAATGAAGAGTGGACATTAGTTGGCATGATACACAATGATTATGTCCATTAATGTGTTTGGAGTATCATTATAATTATTTTTATTTTTTTTTTTTTTTTTTTTTTTTTTTTTTTTTTTTTTTTTTTTTTTTTTTTTTGCATTCATTATACGTTATCAGTTGATGATGATGTAGAACATAGTACTTCTCCAAATTATTAGGCAAGTAAATGGTGTTACATTAATATTCTATATCAAGATTTTAGAGTGCAAATAATATTTTTTTTGATAGGATCTAAATTTAGTTCAAGTACTATTCATAATTTTAATATGACGAATTCTTTATAAGAATTAAATTTTTGATGCTTAGGTGTTCGTAACTGCCAAAGACCTTATGGTCTAGTGGCATTTGGTGTCCCAATTTACACTCTCACGTGGATGATGGGAGTGGAAGTCAGTAGTATTCAAGAAAAAAAAAAAAAAGTGCTCGTAACTTTATGGTATTTGTTACTCTTCTTTACTAGAATCAGAATTCCTTATAACAAAATTAACCCATTTAATCAAGTAAAGTAAAATTTAGCTTAAGCCGGCTTAGTTTTCTTTGGTCTCTTTCAGTAAACTATTCAATCCGATCTGCTTCTTCTCCGGCACCAGTACCAGCGGCGCACCACTGCGAATTGTGATCTGATTAGGCCTCACTACCTTGTTAAGAAAGTCTCATGGTGTTTCTATCGGATTAGGCGTCTTTTAGATCTCAAGACGCATCATATTTTTGCAATCCCGCTTTTCTTTTTTCCAGCTTCCGTCTTTTTCTGGAAAGGCAATCTTTTCTACCACTCTTCTAGCTCACTCTTTCCTTTTGCTGGATCTCCCCGATCAGGTACATTTTTAGATCTATTTTAGTTCCAACGTATTGAGTAGACAGTGATGTTTTGCCCGAGTTTAAAGTTAAAGAGGATTTATATATTTTTTTTCTTCTATCAGGGATGAAGTAATTTGATTGGTACGAGTATGAGAATGCCAGGCTTAAGAGCGAAGCTGAAAGTTGCTGCTTTGGTAATCTTTGTTTTGTGGATATGTCTTGCTGCACTGTACAGTCTGACAAAGCCGATATCCAATGGCTGTATTATGACTTACATGTATCCTACTTATATCCCCGTTTCCGCGCCGGAGAATGTGTCGTCGACCAAGTATGGATTGTACCTGTACCATGAAGGATGGAAAAAGATTGATTTTGAGGAGCACCTCAAGCAGCTCTCTGGGATTCCTGTTCTTTTTATCCCTGGCAATGGTGGAAGCTACAAACAGGCAACTTACCCCTTCTTACCTGGTTACAACTTTCAGTCGCACTTTTTGCAATCTCATTGCTATTTGTGTGGTTCAATTTTTCTGATGCCTGCTCAAGTTTTCAATTAAACCTTATTTGCCTTCCGAATGAAAACTGAGTGTTTATATATCTGCACTCCTAATGATTTTTAAGCCCATCTTTTTATGTTCTCCTCAGTTTAATGTTCATGTAAAATAATTTTCTGTTGCATTAGTAGTTTATTAGGGGACTCTGAATGTCGAGGTCAGTTCTAAATTATTGGCTCCCCCTTTCCTTCCAAATGTATGGACTTACAGGTGAGATCCCTAGCTGCAGAATCTGACAGGGCTTATCAAGGGGGCCCTCTCGAGCAGTCATTTTACCAAGAAGCCTTTCAGAGTCTGGGAGGTGGTGTTCAACTTGACGCTGGGAGTGTTCTGTTGCCTAGCCAGTATGCAAGTATGCTTGACTGGTTTGCTGTGGACCTTGAAGGTGAACACTCTGCCATGGATGGTCGGATACTTGAAGAGCACACAGAATATGTTGTATATTCCATTCACAGGGTATTGCTTTTTTCATATTCTAATCCCTGGATGTCATGTTAACAATGGAGCATAGTACTCCTTGAGCAAAACTAAAGGATATACAATCCTGCCTTCTTTTTCTTTATCAGAACGGATGCTGGGTCCCAAAATATGTGTTGAATACTTCTCATGCTAGTGTTATATGCAGTAATTTTCTGTTCCACTCCACTCCACCTTGGCTAAAGTTTTTGCCCTTTTGATATTCATTGCTGCTTATGGCTTGAAGTTCTATTTTACTCAAAGGGGAAATTTTGAATTTTTAGTAGAAAAGAGAAGTCATAAGCAATCTTTAGAAGAGATGCACTTCTCTTTTCACTTAAAATACTTTGCGTGTCATTCTAACCACCCTGTCCCCAAAGTATGCAAGCCATCATTATTGAATACTCCTTGTTCTCCCCTTCCAGAACTATCAATGTGTTGCTGTGCATGGGTTCAATTTTCAGGCTATTATATATCCCCTCCCAGCTTCTGTATTTCTCTATTATTAGTTTTAACTGTTATATTGTTCTTTTATTTTTAAGATTTTGGATCATTATAAAGACATTCACGATGCTCGAGTTAAGGAAGGTGCCGCTGTATCTAGGAGTCTTCCAAGAAGTGTTATATTAGTTGGTCATTCCATGGGTGGTTTTGTTGCTAGAGCTGCAATTGTCCATCCACATTTGAGGAAATCTGCTGTTGAAACTGTCCTGACACTTTCAACTCCACACCAGTAAATTGCTGCTTCTTGAAAAATTTATCTTGATTGCAAACCATCCATGCTATGTAAAATAAATATATGGTTTCTCTATCCAGGTCACCTCCTGTCGCATTGCAACCATCCCTTGGTCACTATTATGCACATGTTAATAATGAATGGAAGAAAGGATATGAGATCCAAACTTCTAGGTCTGGACATTATCTGTCTGATCCATTGCTGTCTCGTGTTGTTTTGATCTCCATTTCTGGCGGTTATAATGATTACCAGGTATTCACATCAATAGGTCTTGCATTAAGTTTCAGAGTGATTTTATTTTCCTTTATTTGTTTGTTTGCCTATAATTCTATAATCCCCTTTTGAATAGTATATTAGCCTTAATATTAGATGGATAAAGAACATTCCAATTTGAGCATTGAATATGGGGCTTTCATGCTCCTGAGTTATTTATTTATTTATTTTGAGGCAATTTTTTGGGATGCAAACACAAGAAGGGAGTTATGCATAAATTATGCTATCCTGTTCTTGCACTACCATCATATAATTTGACACACAATAATTTTGTAAACCTTTTCTTTTTGATGGACTCTCTATTAATGTCTAGCACTGGTGCAAGTTGCTTCACTTTATGGTTGCTATTGACTTCCATGATTCTTAATTGTAGGTGCGGGCAAAATTAGAGTCCCTTGATGGCATTGTCCCTCCCACCCATGGCTTTATGATTAGTAGTACAAGCATGAAGAATGTCTGGTTGTCAATGGAGCACCAAGTTATACTGTGGTGTAATCAGCTTGTTGTGCAAGTGAGTAATGTTTCTCATGTGAATCCATATTGCTTTCCTAACACAGATTCTAAATGCTCGATCAACTTTTCAGGTGTCACACACTCTACTTAGTTTGATCGATGAGGAGACCAGTCAACCCTTCCCAGATGCACAAAGAAGACTTGCAATTTTCACAAAGATGCTTCAAAGTGCAATACCTCCAAATTTTAACTGGGTGCAGCAACCACCAGTACCCCAACAATTAGCTCATGTCTCTTCTGGTAATGGAAAAACTAATTATGGTATTTGTATTCTAAGCCCTCTTAACTATTTAAAAATCATATGGGATGCTAACTTAATTTTTGCTGAGTATGTGCTGTTATACTTTTATCCATGATAGTGTTGGTTGGAGGTGCCCCATTGATGCTTTAAATTGAAAACTAATGGATCTTTTCTACACTCCATTTTTGGACTTGCAATAATAGTTTCCAAAATGATGGGGAAATTTTTTGAAAATGCTGTGAACTTAACTTTTGATGCAACCATCTTGAAGAAGGCTTTTATGGAATTTATCCTCCCTCACAAATTCCAATTGATTTGTATTTGATGGTTTTGTGGTGAAAGAAATTACTAATTAGTGATACTCTGCTTCTGGATTCCCATTATTCTCTAATTCTAATAAAAAGTTGGACCATATTATTAATTGATCTTTTGGGATGTAGGATCTGAAGGTAGTAATTATGCTTGTCCTAGTAATACCCATTGGAGTGATGATGGACTGGAAAGGGATCTATACATTGAAACAACCACTGTGACCATTTTAGCAATGGATGGAAGGAGGCGCTGGCTGGATATTCAGAAATTGGTTAGCTCAATTTATAGTTTAACTGCAACTTATTTGGCTCATCTTTAACATGAACTTACTGCATAGTCCTTTTCTTTTTTACTATAAAAAATTGCATATATACTTGTGGTCAAGGTTACTTTAATGTTTTGTTCCAGTTTTTCCTCTGAGAGCTTTCACACATGCAACCTGTATCATAAACTTTAGTTGTTGATTTATTATAATCCCTATGACCACTCTCTTTGAATACTCAGGGAGCAAATGGAAAAACCCACTTTGTTTTTGTCACTAATCTGTCTCCTTGTTCTGGGGTAAGACTACACCTTTGGCCTGAGAAAGGAACTTCAACTTCTGATTTATCTGTTAATAAACGGATCTTAGAAGTCACATCTAAGATGGTAAATATTCCATCAGGACCTGCTCCAAGGCAGGTATTTACTCTTGCAAACTCTTCTTTTTGCCTAAAGTGCTGCATAAATGGTAGCTAATTTTTCCTGAAACATTTATTTAATAGATTGAACCGGGCAGTCAAACTGAGCAAGCGCCTCCTTCTGCCATTTTATGGTTGCATCCAACTGATATGCATGGCTTCCGATTTCTGACAATATCAGTGGCACCTCGCCAGGTATTCATCTTCCGTGACTTTGAGAATATGCTTTAACCTTTGGTAGTCTCTGAGTGCTTGTTCTTCTTTGATTCAATTGTTTAGAAAATATCAATAAATCATTAAAATATGAAGTTTTTTCTTTCCTTTTGAATATTATTAGTGTTTGATTCTGTATGTTCATACAGTAACTTTCTGATGCTCAGACTGTTTCAGGAAGACCACCACCAGCCGCTTCCATGGGTGTTGGGCAATTCTTTAATCCTGATGAAGGGAAAATAGAAGTGTCTCCTCAATCAGTGATTCCAATGATCTACACTCAAAAGGTTAGTAACTTAGTATTTCTAAGGTTCATTTCATGAACTGGAAATTAACTGGATAATCCAGCAGTCATGGATATTTTCTAACTTTTTTGGATCTGTTGCGAAATGGCTTCAATTCTGCAGGACATTCAATTGAAGGAAGATCATCCTCTTGCAATCAATATGTTGTTCTCCATTAGCTTAGGCCTTTTGCCTGTTACATTGTCTGTCAAAACCACTGGCTGTGGGATACAAAAGTCAGCATTCTCAGTAGATGAGCCAGGAGACATGGAAATTAGCAGTAAGGATCCCTTTCCTCCCCTGCCCCACCATTTTCTCCTTTGCAATGAAAAAATAAACCTTTCTATGTCTTCTTCCAATTTTATATTTATTTACAATTAGAAAGTCCGTATGTTTTTCTCGGGTGATGGTGAATAATTGATCAATAAGCAAGTTCTATTGTCCAATGTACCTGTTTTAAATTATACAGAGAAAGTCAAGAAAATCTTTCAGATGCATGCTGTATGCATTCATTTTACGTCAAACTTACTGTGAAGATGACTGATACCTAAAATGAAATAAGTTTTCAGTTCAAGTTTTGAGTTCACTTTTGTGCTTTTTGTATTAAATATCCTTCTCATGCAAACTCTCATTCTCTGAAAATGCAGAGCTTTGTAAGCTCCGGTGCTTCCCACCTGTAGCTATTTCATGGGATGCCACATCTGGAATTCATGTTTTTCCTAATTTGTACTCCGAAACTATTATGGTGGATTCCTCTCCAGGGACCTGGAGTTCGAACTCAGAGTCAGAGAAGACAAATGTTTTGTTGTTGGTAAGATAACTGAACCAGTGGTCATTTTGTGGCTCTATTTTTATACCTTCAAGGCTTTAATCATATGATTTGTTGCACACATGTCTTGCAGATTGACCCACACTGTTCATACAGAACAAGTATTGATGTCCCTGTCACTGTTGCTGCTGGAAGATTTTTACTTTTATATTTTTCTCAGGTGATATCACATTCCTTATTGTTTGATGTCATTTAGAACTTTCTTCAAATGATTGTGAGTTTGTGATATGACTATTATTGATTGTCACTGGGGAAAAAATCAAATTGTTGCTAAAGCAAACTAAACATAGCTAGTAGACAATAATTTAAAGATTATAATTTTTCCCCCATCCTACTCCTGGATGCCTTTTATCAGTTTATGAACTCCAATACTCCATTACTTTGGCTTTTAAATTTGGATTTTTGAGGTTGCTGCATTAAACTTCCACTGTGCTTTGACTTATAAGTGTTTGGTTTTATTGGCTGCAGATCATTGGTTTTTCAATTGCTGTTATCTTTTTCGCTTTGATGAGGCAAGCATATGCCTGGGAGCTTGACCTGCCCATTCCTTCGCTTCTTTCAGCCATAGAGTCAAATATGAGACTGCCATTGCCATTTATCCCTCTAGCCCTAGTTCCCATTTTACTTGCTTTGCTACTTTCTTACCTATACTCTCAACCACTTCCTTCAGTCATAAGTTTCATCATCACCTCAACAGTTTGTTATTTATTTGCAAATGGGTTGATGGTGGTGCTGATAACGATCTCCCTGTCAGTGTTCTATATAGCTGCAACAATACATGCTTTTGTCAAGAAACGGTTAGTGACTTTATGTATATGAATGTACTTCTCATTCTTTAACACATTCTCTAATAATTTTTACTTGTATATTGCTCTTTTCTTGATTAAGTATGTGTATTACTTGCTGTTGAATAATAATAAAAAAAACACAAACATTACAACTTGCAATGAGAACATTCAGCTAAAACAATGAGTTAATGATTTACAGGTGGCAAACATTGGAAAACAATTGGTGTTTTCACTTTGTTCATTGGTTTCTGAATCTTTCCTATGCTGTTTTGTCATCTAAGGTAATATTTCATTTTCATTCAATAAGTATAAAACAGGATTCAATTTGTTTGAGTACAGATTAATATGAAACAAGACTGGTTTTGCATTTGTTTTCATGTTCAGAAATGAAATTGATTTGTCAAAAGTTTCAAGTTCTTGTAATCTTAACAGCTGAAGTTTCTAGACTCCATCAAGCACACTTGTTTTTTTAATTACTTAATGATTAAAATTCAGAATTCATAATCATATATTTTCAAAAAAAAAAGAAAAAAAAAGAATTCAAAATCATATTAATTGATGATTTGATATGATCCTTTATGCATTAAGCAGGTGGTGAGGATAGTAGCATCCAATCCTTCACTTGTTATTGCACTGGTTGCTTCTACACTTGTGTGCTTTGTTCATCCTGCACTGGGTCTCTTTTTGTTGCTGTTGTCTCATGCTGTCTGTTGTCACAATGCTCTGTCAAGGTACATTCCAAGCCAAGGCTTCTCTTTCCTGATACTAGGGGCTTGGCTTGAATACATTAAACCTAATCTTCACTAAAAACACTTGTTCTTTTTGTAAACAGTTTTTTAATGGCCTCATTTCGCAGCCATATACAAACTAAGGAGTTGAGAGGGTCTGGAAATGAACAATTGAATAAATTGAGGCAGCCTATACCCAAGTATAACGGTGAAACAAGCAAGCATGTTCCTCTGAAGGAAAATAGTCCCACTGGCCTGGAGAATGCGAAAAGCTATGCTGACACACAACTAGAAATATTCCACCACCGACACGGCCTGCTTATCTTGCATCTGCTTGCAACACTAATGTTTATTCCCTCACTTGTGGCTTGGCTTCAGGTATGTAGTCATTTTTATTTGATTTACAATTGACATGGATCCAAGAACCATACTTTGTGCTTATTCATATATTGGCTTCTTCACTTATGCAGAGGATCGGTGTTGGTCAGAGCTTTCCATGGTTTTTGGACTCCATACTCTGTATTGGTGTTCTGCTTCACGGTATTTGTGACTCAAGGCCCGAGTTTAACTTCTTCTTTCCTTTCCCGGGAATTCAAGGGTGGGAGATAAAACTAAGCTTGGCATATCTTCTCGCTGGATATACATCATGTCTTTGTGGTCTGGCCTTGGCTCCTTATGGCACATTTTATGCCATGGCGAGCATTGGGGTTATTTCGTTTGCTTTCAGGATCATACAGAGGAGGAACAGGGAGAAGGGAGAGACATACTACCGCAGCCGAAAGCATTCTCATAGACACTGACAGAAAAGTGTGATTTCTTGAATATTTGGAGTTGCACAGCTGTACACCCATTGTTCAATATAATTCATGTATGTTGTATTAGGATTTCATAGTTTCATGCCAAAATTTTGCCATGCTAAATGAGTTGAACTAGCGGATTACTTGTTTTTCTCACTAATCCATGTAATCAATCAGTTGCGTGTTAGGACATTAATTGTGCTGTACTGACTTGACTTATATCTTCCACATATAAATGCAGAATCTACCTATCTTTACTAATGGCTTATTACAGACAGATTTGTGATTGCAATTTGCAAAAGCTCTATCTAGTCTTGTTGCTCATCTTCTTGCCACGGCAACCTGCGGGTGATTGGGTCGGTGAATGTTCGCAGGACCTGATCCCTTAGCCCGTTGTCTGTAACCTCACAAAACCGGGTGTGCCAGTCTGCTGGCTCAACCGCTCTGGTTCCTAACCCGGGTGCTCGGTCTTTAGACCCTGCATTTCGATCTTGTTGCCAGTCCGACACATATGTAGCCACCCTCCTATGAAACTTCTCCTTGAACACTTGCCAAACCTGGTACTTGTAGTGGTTCACCACCATCACATTTCTATCTATGTTCCCAGATTTGTATCCCCGGCTGAGCCGAAAATGGTGCACCACGTTCATCAATGTTGCATCCAACGCCTCCGGTCTCACTATGCTCTTATGCCTCTCCGGGTAAGCCAGTCGACAAGTGTACCCGGTTGTGACACCTTTTATAGGGACCTCTTTGAGCCCCGAGGGACCAAAGCTATGACACGGTACACGTAACTCAGCAATGCCGCTAGTTTGCCGTCTCAGAACCTCTTGTATTGATGTGTTTTTAGACAAATAAAAGAATTCATCCACGTCTATAAATCCGACCCACTCGCACAAGTCTCTTGCCCGAAGCGCACAATGTGCAAACCCGGCCTCTTGAGTTTTGATCCAAGGCCACACGTGTCGTGAAATGTTATAATGTTCCCCTAGTTTGTTGAGTATGTCTTCAATGTTGTCGTCGCTATTGTTGTCGTAGATGAACCATCGTTGCACCCCTATCTCAGCATGGTACATTATCCATTCTCGTAAGAATCGAGCTTGATTCTTTAACATGGTACACACGCACATTTGGTGCTCTTTCCTATCCGTCGGGCTGGGCTTTAGTCTAACTTCGGGCCGGGCTATGGAGTCCAACGGTCCCTTCCCAACCTTTCTAACTGAAACCTTAATGGGTTCATTTCCGAATCTCTGCGGGCTGTTCATGTTCAGTACGCTCAAAGGTGTTTTACACCGTACGATTTCCTGGGCAATAGATACGACGGTAGAATGTAGCATGAGTTTTGGGTTCTTGAAATCCCAACCGTACACGCATCTAAATTTGGTGGGGTCAGACACCTTCCCACCCCTTAGATTAAACCCCTTCACAAACACAACTGTGGTGTTGTCCCAGTCGATCATTGCCTCGTACGCCAGTGAGTCCCACTTGTATGTGGGCCCTGCTAGTGCTGAAAGCTGGTTATCTCTCGTCTTTTTCACAGCGACGGAGACCTGAGTGCCACGTGGAGGAGCCTGGCACCTTACGATCTGGCGGCCCGAGTATTGATCGTCAACTGACTTTGGAGGAGCCTCCGATGACGACGGCGAAGAAGAGTCTGGAGAGGTGTAAACGCAGCTGAGCTCCTCTTTTGTAAATAACCGGGTCGAAGAAGGGTATTTTAGGAAAAAGAGCACCTCGTCCGGCGAAATGACGGCTTCTGGAATTAACTCCACTGAATTCTCCGGTGCATCGCCGGGGATCACTCCCATCGCAGATGCACTCCACGTCGTCACTAGCCGTGGACAAAACCCTGTTGTTCAATGATTTAATATTCGAATTATATATTAGATCACCCTACCTTCACGCAACAAAATTCTATTCAATCTTAGCTTTACAAAAAAAAAAAAAAAAAAAAAAAAATTTTTTTTTTAAAAAAAAAAAAAAAAAAAAAAAAAGTTGATCTTTTAATAAAAAAGAAAACTATATAGACAACGAACTTAATTAAAGCTTAATCACAGGGATGAGGAAAGTACGTACCTAGGAAGAAGAGGCGACTAGTGGAGAAAGCAAAGCCGGAGAAGAAGAGAAGAATAAGAAGAAGAGTGGAACAGATGAAAAAGTTGCATGGCGGCTTTACTGGTATAGACGATACCAACGACCATCCTTTTTTGCAATCTTTCATCGCCGACGATGAATCCACCAAGTGATCTTTCCGATGATCTCCTCTTACGTTAATGGATATATGTGTATATACATACAAATTGAATATAACCTATTATCTGTGCGTAGTTGTGGTTATAATAACTATTATTATAAGATAGTTGTGGTGGCTTAATTATATTTGTGTTTTTAATGAAGTGGTGAATGTTATATTGTATGAATATCACTATCAGAATAAATAGGCCACCATTTAGAAGCACGCAGCAGTAGTTTTTGAAGTGGTCGTCTCTCCTATATATTCTTCCCTATCTCCGTCTAAAAGCAAAGTCTCCTACGATCCGGTCGGTTTATTATTTTAACATTTTCTTGTTATGTAGTTTTCTGTTTTTTTTTTTTTTGGAGTTTCATATATATTAAATATTACTGTGTACCCGAAGACCTGCAAGTCATTGTAGCTTGTATGTACAAGGAAATGAAGTTAGCAGAAATTGAGGGAGAGAGCGAGATGAGGTTGTTGACATGTTACTTTCCTTTCGAATTTGCATAATCAATACCTAATAAGGCTTGTGAATATAAAATTTGATCCGACAACTATCCTTACATATTAAATTAAAGCAATTAATGGCAAATATATATAATATAGCGTAGTCCACATCCTTAATTGTAAAGTAGAACTTTACAAAATGTTGTATGTGTTCCAACTTCATTCCAAGGATCGGAGGAACTAGAAAAAGGTTAAGTTGGGACCTCAACTCCTTGATATGATATTAGCATCACCCCCACCTTTATCTCATATATATTATTTTGATACTCATTAATTAATGTTAATGAATAAGATATTAATTATTAAGAACAGATACCTTTTAGATCAAGTACTGTATATTAGGTCAATATAATGTATTGTAAATATTACTCCGTTTAGGTTATATATAGTTCTTGGAGCCTAGCTTCGTGTGCTGGCAAGGTTTATACAGCTCTCTTAGCCTATTCTTTATGTCCATTGCTGCCGTTGATAAACATATAAACCTAATGGTTGCTTGTGGTTAATTATATTATACTCCGTATTATATAAACAGGTACAGAATTATACCATATTGGATGCTGTCATGCTGTACAGCAACCATTTCATTAAAAACAATTTTTTAATATTTCATTTCAAAAATTATGTGTTTCAAAGCAGATAGTGTTCAACTACCCCAAAAAAAAAAAAAACAATTCAATTTCGTCGTCAGATTGATAATAATGTGTTTGTTGTGTGAAGATAAGTCTAAAAACCAATACTTATCCATTGACTACCATCACTCACTGTTCACTTAAATTCACCAATGCTCTCATTCACCGCATTCTTTGACTATTCTTACTGTGAAATGTGAATAATACTAATAAGTTAGTTGTCCACTAATTTTGTATTGCTTAGCTTTGATTAGAAATTAGAATTGAATGCATTATACATTGCCCATTGGACGGGTCACGGGTCAGTGGTGGACCCAAAAACATTAGCCCACAACCCTTGCTTTTCATCCTAATTAACTACCAATACCATTATTTCATTTTCTCTGCCTACGGGAACCACTCAAACAAATTGATCAAATATTTAATTTGATAATTACAAAATTTTAAGTTTAACTTTTCATGTAATTATTTATTGACTTTTTAAATTTGAATCGATCAACTATGGACAAACACACTTTCAAATAACAATGGTAACTTTTTTTTTTTTTGTAAATCAAAATACAAGAAAAACTAGCTAGGTCCAATAGACCGTGATGGAATTGGGTGGAAGTTGGTATGGTGAGCAAGCTTACCTTACAAATTTGACTTGTACAAAAACGGAAAACGTTGGCTGAACTTGGACTACATCTTAAAACTACACACCCAAAACTTATGTCTACAATCTTCCCTTAAATCTAGCTGCTGCGGCTAAAGATCAGAAGCCTTAACTTTAATTTGAACGTTAGCCATCACAACTAATGAAATGCACTATGAGAGAGAAAAAAGAGCCGTTGTAGACCGCAGCTCCGTCGCCGAACTCAGATTCGCCGCCGACGCTTCGCCTTTGCAGCAGAGCTCATCGCCGTTACCATAGTAGTAGTAGAAATCGTCGTCTTCACAATAGCAGTACTCGCCGCCTCCGCAGCGGAGAGCTCACTGCCGTCGCAACAGATCCGTCGCCGAACGCACAGAAATCCCTGCCGTCTCAGATCCGTCGCCGAACGCAGCTTCGTCGACAGCTCGCCGCCATCACAGGAACAGACCTCGTCGCCACCGCAGCAGAGAGCCCTTGCCGTCGCAGCAGAGAGCTACCTGCCATCGCCTTCGCAGCAGAGAGCGGCGTTGCCGTCGCGTCGCCGTCACCATCGCAGCAGATTATTCCGGTTACCATCACCATTGCAGCAGCAGAGAGCTCCTTTCCTCCGCGGGATCTGCACACTAACACCACGGACAGTAAGGAGATCCACCACCGCGGAAGGCGGCAAGCTCGTGATATGCTAACTCTATGACGGGAACTCCTATTAACAACGCAGCAACCAGTGCCCCAACTCAGCCTCCAAGCGGTGGTATTGCTGATGGAGAAGAGCAGGACTCAGTGGACCGAAGCATGAAAAAGACAAAAACCTCGACGGAGTCACCTATGGGGGAAGCACAACCAGCAGGGGCGGAGAAAGCACAAGAACGAACAGGTAATGTTTCTCCAACTGGAAATCTCTCCTTTAAACAAGTAGTTGCGAATGAGGTATCATTAAGTGAACAACAATTAGCGGAAGAGATCGATCTGGTCTCGGATGATGAAGAGGATGTTGATGATGATGTAGACAAGACTTGTCCTGTCATACGGCTAACAAGAGAGGAAAAGGTGAGACTAAGGAGCAAATGGAAACAAACACTTATTGTGAAAGTTATGGGTAGAAATGTTGGATACGGTTATCTGTTAAAAAGAATAACAGCGTTATGGCGGCCCAAGGCCAGAATGGAACTGGTCACCGTCGATAATGGATATTATCTGGTTAAGTTCGCATCGGTGGAAGATT
>CM008332.1:473243-484819 GCA_002525835.2 Ipomoea batatas
ATATTGCATCTTTCTGTCATAATATATATATACTAGCAATTAACACTGGACACAATCAAACATCAGATCCCGGTTGCACTGCATTGTATAGTTGTTTTCTGATAACAAAAATTACGTAGGACCAGATAATATATCAGTTCAATGAATGTATGCAACATTATTGAAAACATTACACAAAGATCATTAAAACTTTTGTATGGAATGAATGTCGCATATCGGAAAGGCACTTTAATTTGATAGATAGATATTGGAGGTTGTTTGTGTCAGAAATTACATCTGAGCTTCACCTTCCAACCTGTTAATGATTCAAAATGTTAAACACAGAGTAGAGCTCAGCCGGCTGGGGAAAGTTCACATTTCCACAATTTAATTGCTACATATTCAATTATCCTCCTTTCCATCCAGCAATTACTGTAATTCATAAAATAGCTTAAGTACGACTATTATTCACACATTCTTTTGCTAAGAAATCAAAGGTGAAAGAAAACATACCTGAAAGAAGGCCCTCCTGGTCAATACCAAAAAACCAGCCCAGCCCATCCATTTCTACAAGACTCAGATATGGAAGCTCCACAGTCGAAGCCTAGTCACTCTACCAATTGTGCAGAGGCTAGAAGATTGATTAGTTGTCTAACAAATCTGACTCTTAAATGCAGGATACAAAGATCCTTGTCACAAGATACAAGAAGAAAGCATTTCCCAAGCCCGGGAAAAAGTTTATATACAACAAAATTCCAGCAACCAAATATTGAATACAAGAAATAAAAGCTATGCTCAAGAACAGTTCACTACATCTTGTGCTACAAGTATTCTGAAACACGGGAATCAGGTTTCCCTCTGGATAATGCCATCCAGTTAGCTAAAAGGTGTTCTGAGGATTGGCCCTCCTCCTAACGTCTTGCCTGTAATATGGTGTCTCATCTATTGTCCTCCTAACATAGTCCAGGAACGGCTGAGGTGTTCGAGGAGATTCTTCATTCACTACAGCAGGACTGCTCCGCTGAGGAGTGATAGGTGCTGCTACAAGTGGTGTGCCTGGAGTAATTGGCTGTCGAATTCTATCAGGATGGTATTCGTGACAAAGGACGATAGCACCACACAATATAAACACAGCAATACAGATAAATACTTGTACCCTGAGAATTATAGCTGATCTTCCTAATGCTTCTCTCTCTTCAGGGTCATAGTTAACATCAACTTCCATTATCTGACCGGTAGAAGGGAGTTTGATAACCAATTTATCTCTAAATTTCTCAGCTTTATGAATTTTGACCTCATAGCGAGCATGCCATCCTATCTGAGAATTATCTCTGTGGATGGGCCTGACTGATAATCGATCCTTGTCATGCCAAAGCATTTCAACATTTGTATTACCCACAATGGTTATGATGCTTCTAATTGATCCTGATGTCATATTTAACCGTAACGAGTCTCTGTCTACTTCTAGAATGCTGAAGCCTCCAACAAACAGTGCTGATGCAGAACTGGAGACATGTTTCTCTCCTTTCAATGAAGCTGAGATTGAAACAGACATCTCTTGTCCCATGCTTCTCGACTCAGGACTAGAGAATATCGAATGTTCTGGAGGGTATGGGAAGAAAAGGCAATATGAATTACCAGTATCAAAGTCCTTCCATGGCTTCACATACCCAACATAAGGTGGATCCACCCTGCAATCAAACAAGATATCTATGGTGTCTTGAGCAGTTTTTATATCTTGACTGTGTGAACCATCAAGTTTCACAATGAAACTATATCCTTTTGTAGGAATGTGTACATTTGTAAGTGTCTCATTTGGAGCATGGACAGATAAAATACCATGCTTCAGCACGGACACTGCAGTTTGCAGTTGCACATTCGAACTATTAAAGATAACATGAGTAGTTCCTTCCCTTATTGCTTCTGCTTTTCCAGATAGTAAGTCTACTGACACGATGCTTTCATTGGCACTAAACCACTGGCCTAAAATTTGATCATCCAAACCTTCTACTCTGAAGTTAAGATGGCTTCCAGGATGTAGGACTGGATTTTGAGGATGTAAACGAGCACCCACAAAAATTACCACATAATCTGACTTCTGTGGATTACTAGAAAATGCTATTTGCAGAAGAGCCCTTCCTTGACCGAGTGCCCTGAGATGGATTTTTCCATTGCTGTCACCTGAATCTTCAATAGAGACTACATCAGGGTAGTTGGTTTCAACTCCATACTGAACAACACCCTGTGCTTCATGAAAAGGATTTCCAAGAACATCATAGTATTTAATTGGAAGATCAACTTCACCACCAATGGCTAATGTGTGAACCAATAACTTCTCTCCAGTAAATCTTATTTGAGCCACTTCAGCAACCCTCAAACAAGAAGCAACCTCAGTCCTTCCAGTTGACATATCTTTTGCCTGAATACATGCAAGATTACCACTTTCTGTTGTTCTTATTTTACCTTCATCAATAAATATAGCATCATCTGGCACCCCATCCACCTTTCTGTCACACTCCCCAAGTAACGAATACATAATTGAATTTTTAAGACTTGGAGAATTCCCCTTGCTGTGTGAATCCAAAGATAAAGGCAAAAGGTCTGATGTGGTATAATGGGGAGGAAGAATCCAGGTAGCTGGTAATCCAAGAGCAAGCGGAAGCTCAGGCACCACCACCATGGATATGGATGCATTATACAACCTCGACCGCAATGAAGATTTAGAAGACAAAAAATCACAGGTGAAAGAAATCTTAACATTAGTCTTGCCAGCGGATCTTCCATGTAACACTTTGATAAAACCATTATCATGGTCTACTGAGTATCCAGTGGATCCATATTCCTTTCCTGTGGAAAAAGGTATCATATGATTTTTGCCATGCAAGTAATCTACTGCTTCAAAACCCAACACCCCTTCATCTTCTATAGTCCACTTGTAGTTCTTGCACAGTTCGTAAAATGAAAATAAATTTCCTTCAGAAAGAGAAGGAAATATTGGCATATGTCGACCAACAGCAAGCTGCTCACTCTGAACATTCAACATTGCTAATGAAGGGACACCAACTTTAACTTTTCCATAGGCCTGACAGATAACAAGATCTCCACTCGTATAAACTGTGGCAATTACAGTGGAATTTCCTGGTGAAACTGCAGAAACTCGCCCTGAAGATGAGTGGATCTTGGCAACTTCAACATCCTTACAGGAATACTTGACATATGCACCACTTGTTGGGCCTCCTTTTACAGTAAGAGCATAAGATGCACCTGGCACAAGAAAAATATCACTGGGATGTATTCTTGGTGGCGCATAAACTTCAATCTTAATTGGTTGGCTACGTATTTCATGTCCAGAATGCCGTCTAGCACTGATATATAGGTTTGTAACTCCAACATGTACAGCATGAACAGTGAAATTTTGCATATTTGCATACCCATCCACATTGCTTGAAAATTGATCATTAGCAGCAAGCTCAACTATATCATCTTCAATGTGGACCTGTATGCTCATATAAGCATACTGAGACAAATCGAAAGTAAATCCACTGCTAACCCCAGCAAGAAAATTAACTTCCTGCATACTTCCTTTCATGAGGATTAGTTCCTCTCCAGATGTAATTTTAATCCAATCCACATCTGCAACTTGGACCATTGAAGAAGCAGAAAGTGGTGGAGCAAGCCCAATATCTCGCACTGTCACAAGCACAGTACCCAATTTCTTAGGAGCTAGAAGTAGTTGTAAACACTGCAAACCAGGTGCTGGTTGCATTATCTCCACAACTTTAGTATCATTTACCAGAGTATCAAGAGAACAGCTTCCCCCGGTAATTGAGAGATTCAACCTAGCATCAGGACTGAAAAACAATAAGCTGAACTCAGGGAGAAGTCTTAAAGACGAAACGAGTTGCAAGGTAATGGCATCAGTAAGATCATTTTGAACTTCTATAAAATGCTGGCTCACATGACTACTTGATGGCACAACTGTGGCACGTACAAGACAGACTCCTGTTGCATTTTGCAAGACCAAAAACTTCTCCCAGTTTGATTGGGTTGTTGCTAAATCATCCCAAAATGCCAAATCATCACAATCTATAAGTTCCCACATCAAAGGAAGAGAAGAAGAGTTTGCAAAAGCTTTTCCAGAGTCACTAATGCCTACTGCTGACATTCGAACCGTGCGGCCATTTGCTACTCTGACTGGAGTAGTTTGGATCCTTTCATTGGTGCGCTCAGCCAGAGCTACAGATTGAATGACTTCAATAGCATTTACAGGTTCATCAGCTATTAATGCAATTGAGGATGGGAAGCTACATGTCACCAATAACTGCACTTCAGATATAGCAGGAAGAGGATGATCATTGCCAATTAAATTTCCACGCTTGAAAGTAAGCTTGTAGTTCCCCACTTCTTGGCACTTTACTCTGTGCGCACTACCATGCATGTTAAATATTTTATGTACAAGACCACCATCTTTAAAGTCAGAGTTACCTTGACCAGTGGCTTCAACTGTTTCAATAAATTCAACTCCGTGGTCCCATCTTTCAGGCCCCCCATTAAGAATCAAATCTACATGAGTGCCTGGTACAAGATATAGGTACTCCAAATTCTGTTGATTGTTGGCTTCAGTCTGAACCATATCAAACCAGTAACCGCCAAATTTGTTTCCATCACTTGCCTGATACACATGGAGAGGTGAATAAGCAGCAATGCGTGATGATGCTTTCAGAACAACAGAGCTACTGATGGAGTGATCAAACGGTTGATATTCTTTAATCATTGTTGCATGCAGCATTGTCTGACCAGAACTAGCAGCATATACAAAGGACAAAGCACATGGAGGGCCATATGATGACCTATCAAGGTCAAGAATTCCCAGCTTGTCAGAAATCAATGACCCACCAGCATCCACAATTGTGAAAGCATCACTTTCACATTTCCACTTAATGGAGGATCTAAAAGCATCACATTTGTGGAAGAAGGCGCCATTTGATGTTTTCAATGTCACAGAAGCCAGAAGATGTGATCCTATCAAAGTCTCCACAGGGAAATTAGGCAGCATTAGCATAGAAGAAGGCAAATAAACTTCAACAACCACCTCGTCAAAATTAAGAGAATCAAAAGAGGAAACAGCTTTAATGGTAGCTCTTCCAGGATTTTTTGCCTCAACAGTCCCTGAAGCAGATACAGAAACAATGGCCGTGTCTGAAGAGAACCACTTATAGTCACTTGATAACATTGCACAGCCACCAGTTGCCTTGAGTTCCATCTCTTGATGAACACCAGGGGCCCAGGGAAGAAGAATTCTACCTAAGACACCATCCATGCTGAACTTCACTTGATCACAGACCATCACTTCTTGCACAACCTTGAGAATTTTCTTTGTCCCATCATCACCACTACTGTATTTCAAAGTTGCAATTAATTTTCCCAGTCCATATGAGGTTGCTTTTAAGATTCTAGATCTGCCTTTCTCAACAATTTCATCTGCAATTGGTAGAATACTCCAGAATTCAGACTGAGTATCATGCAATTCGATGTTATCATTCTTGGTAATATAAATTTCTTGAGCACCAGGTCCCTGTGAGAAGACCTTCATGTGAATGAGATATTGCCTGCCAGCAACAATGTACCAGCGTGATACTGATGGAATAGGTTCTATTCCTTCCACAAGATCACCAGCAGCAGAAAGGGGTAATATGTACAACAATAAAGAATCTGGAAGGGCAACAAGGAAAGTAGACACCTGTGTGTGACCAGCAACCCTGGTGTCTTCAACAATAACTGCTGTCATTCCCAAGTTTAAAGCACGAACTGTGCCCATCATCTGGTCCACCTGAGCAACTGAGGAGTTCAAAATAGACCACCGATGAAATGCAGATGGCAAAGTTACAAGCTGAGGAATATTTCCATGGATAACTTTAAGACTATAGTGGACAATGGCATCAAGAAGAACACAAACGGGAGAAGGAGGATCAAGAGACATTGCTTCTGCTACAGTTAGCACAATATTATCGGCCATATGTTCAGACAATGGTTCAACTAAGTGAACAGAAACAACCTCATGCCCAATCTCAGTTCCCCGTACTACATATAGATCAGAATATACACCACTATCTTCAATCTTTACTTGGATATCCAGGTCACCACACAATCCACCACAGTCACTCAATGGAGACTCCTTCAAAGGAACATGAACGAGGTGATGAGGCAATCCATCCTTTTCGGGCATCAGCTGCCACATGAACTGCAAGCCCACTAAAGATGAGAAGACATTTTCTGCACTTCAGAAAACGAAAGTTAATGACAGTACCAACTAGAGTAACAATAAAGGGTAAACCATAAAGATATTAATGAAAATAAATTCTAAAAAGATATATAAACTCTTTATAAACACATCCATACAAAATATGTGCTGATTAACAAACAACTAATTTCACCACCAAATTGGGGAAAGAAGTCAAAGAAAATAACTTCTTCTGGCAAACAAATTAGCAACACACAAGGCCTAATAATGAGGCATGGCTTGATAGTAATACAGTGGAAGATTAAAACAGCTAAAAATGGAAAGAACATTTACAGATATTAGCAATTTAGCATTTCATAGCTTACTATTATTGTTACATAAATCCATGTGGACACATGTGGTCATATTTCTAGAAAATGAGTAAACCAACCATCAAGGTGCAACCTTTTGAGGATTATCAGGGGAAATTATCCGTGTTCAGATGAAAACAGTAGATGATTTCGGTAACATTTAGAACAATTTAACAGTCTACTAGAAATAAAGATAGCCATTACTTTTTAAAATAAAACAGTAGACAGCTACAGAGACTTGACAAGCTTAAATTGCAAAGTACCTTCACTATCAAAGGCACGCACTCGGAGAGTAGCAAGCCCATCAAGGTCAAGTTTGACTGAACTATGGAATATCTTGATCCTGGATATCCTATCAATGTAAATTTTGCAACGAATAACAGCCCCTGTGTTCATGTCAGTTGCATACACAGCCGTCTCCTTTCTACCACTATATGGGGCAATTGATTTCAAGCGGGCACTTGTGGAGCAGAGACTGCTGGCATTGTATTCAGGCAATAACGCTAGAATATCATGATGATCCCAAGACCTACCAAGGAAAAAAGCATTTATCAGTTTGTCATTAAAAGGAAAATTAAAAACAATGCAGCAGTCTAGTTCAATGTATCAGTATGTCATGGAAGGCTAGTTCAAACTGAAAGCTCCAAGCCCAACATTTTTATTATTATTATTATATGCCAAATAGCAGGACACAATAGCTCATTTTTATACAAAAGTCAGGTTTAGCATGCTTCCGCAAAATCCTATGCAGCAGCAGCCTAGGACAACCATATGATAGACTAAGTGAATTAGTGAGCAAGATAAAAGAGGCTCAGTAAGTAAAACAGCACTGCCACCGCTAATGAAGCCGAATTTCCCCAAGGTTAAACATAAACATAGCCAGAGACAAATATAAAATTTATTGAAATCTCCAGAAAATTCTCTTCAAACTAAAAACTCAAAGTTGTAACCTAAAAACTCAGAAACTAGAAAACTTAAAGAAGCGATCATGAAAGCAAAACTGAGCTGAGGAAGGTGAAGAAATACCATTTGAAGCAACCATCACTCCCCCGCAGCCTGTACTCCACGGGATGAGTCATCTTGGGGGGCAACAGTATGTTCACATCCGCAATGTGTGGACCGGACACAGAAAACGGCGTCGTTTGAGGCAAAAGTATCATGAGAAACACCGGAATGATAAACGGGAAACGGCGTAGAAGCATCGTTAGTTGAAGATGAAGGAGTAAGGACTAAGGAAGATCCTAATCGAGCTGGAGTGAGGATTTTGAGCTTAGATACTAAAATGGGAGAAGAAGTGAAGGCTCTAGGGCTTTGCATAGGGGTTTTGGGGAGGGAGGGAGAACGGTGGACTTCTGTAGTGAGACACGTGTCAGTAGATAGTTGGCGTGTCAGACCAGGTGCTTTTCATTCAACTTTTACTTCCATAAAGTTTCACAAATTATCAGTAAAATCCAAAAGTTTAAAGTAATTTATGCCCAAATCATACAGTTTATGGAAATTCATCTGAAAATTCGTGTCATTTGGGGCACCCATTAATTCAATAACAATAAATAAGCATATTTATGAGATTTCAGTTTAAGTCAGTGATGAGATAAGTGTTATGTACACAATAGTGACTTAACACTGAAGTATAGGCTTATAGTATCAAAATCGTGTTTTATCCAACTATACTCACCTTTTTTAGGATTAGACTTTTATCTTTTGTTGGGCCTTTCTAGTTCTAATTCATCAGCCCAAAAAATGAATAAACGGGCTAAAATCCATATGGATTGGGGACATGTAATAGCTAGAAATTTCATTAGTACAAATTTACTTTTTTTTAGTATACAAGTAAAATGCTAAGACTTTTGTGTTGCTAAATTTGTATGATGATTATAAACTCAATCACTCTAAGTAAATGGACAACTATAAATAGATTATATTATTAGTCTAGCACATGACCATGTATAAAGTACAATGGGCTTCTATGCATATTGAAATTACCAATTGGAGCTTATTACCGAAATGATCCCTCGACTATTGCGAAATTATCAATTTGGTCCTCGACAATTTTTCGTGCCCAATTTAGTCCCTCGACTTTGAAATTTTTAACCAATTTGGTCCTCCGTTTATTTTACCGTTAAATCGAAACCAAATTGGTAATTTTGCTATAGTCAAGGGACCACATTGGTAATTTTTCAATAGTCAAGGGACCATTTCAGTGAAAAATTAGTTACCAATTTGGTCCCTTGACTATTGAAAAATTACCAATTTAGTCCCTTGACTATAACAAAATTACCAATTTGATCCTGATTTAACGGATGTTTAACGGTAAAATAAACGGAGGACCAAATTGGTTAAAAATTTCAAAGTCGAGGGACTAAATTGGGCACGAAAAATTGTCGATGACCAAATTATTAATTTCGCAATAGTCGAGGGACCATTTCGATAATAAACTCTTACCAATTGATATCATGATAATTTATAACAAGTGGTGCTCTTAAAGCTGCATGTTATATGACTAATAAATGGGGATAATTGATCAGACATTGTGACAAGTTAGTCATATGGTGTGGCAAGGGCAACAAAATGGTTGTGGCAGCCTAGTCTAACGCTACGTAGGTCGCTTTAACTTAGGCTTCTCAAATGTTTATTAAGTCATTCAAAATATTAATATGGAAAAAATAACACTTAAGTCTTCGAGTTATAAATAAACTGTAATGTTAGTATCTTAATTACTTGCATAGCAAATTTAGCCTATCAATTATGATTAAAATGACAAATTTAGTATTCGAGTGATCAAATAAAATACTTGATTACCTAACATATCAGTGACAATTTTAGTCAATAATAGATCAATTTTAATTCGTCACGTTAACAATAACCACCGAACTAAATATACACTTAAAATAATTTAATTATTAAATTTACACTTTGATCATACATAGTGGATTAAATGTGTCATTTTCCCATTTGATTTCTAAGCATAGTCTCCTTAACATTATTATACCAGTTTGACTACCACTACCTTATAACCAATTATAATGTTGATAATCATATTATTCCATATAACCCAACACACATATTTTATACTCCGTAATTTCTATCGCAGTTTTATTTCAGTTCATTCCTATTTCCCATACGCATAATTATTGGGAAAATAAAGAAATATAAACTAATATGTTAATTTGGTGTACTTTTTTCTTGAATTATGTGTATTAACATAAACGAGGCTGGGTAAATTACATATAATATTTGTCAGGATAATCCCACGTATATTATGATTATATTATAAGTAAAGGAAATGCTAGCCTCCACTCCAGTCAAGATTTAAACCAGATTATAATATTGGATTCAAACGACAGTCCCACATTGTTCCCACGCAGGTAGAGAGAGAAAAGCCAAGCCAATACTGGTGCACGCATACACATATACATACATCTATATCTCTCCCTATCAAAATGCTAAAAATCAAGTATTTTACCCAACTGCTACAGGCTGCATTGAGCATCTCATCTCAGATATAGAGAAACAGTCATCGTCTTCTTCTACACATACCTCGGCGCGGCAGCTTCAAAATTTAAGGTTTAATTTTCGTGAATATTATTGTTGTTGCCATTGCAAGATCGAGCTTAGCTAGCTCTGGTCCACACAGTACAGTCTTCACTCTTCAATGCAAGATCTTCTAGCTCAGGATCGTGTATGTTTCTCTTCTGATCTCTTTCAACTTCTTTTTCTCTGCATTTATTCTTTTCGATAAATTACTGTAATATATACCTACATACATACATATAAAACATCATAGGCCACTATAAGAAACATAGTTACGTTGTTTAATCAAGGATGAATTAATGAATTTGCCTATAAAGAAGTAGAAAAAATATATACATTTTTTATCGATTTGTATAAAACCAGAAATAATTTTGTTATAGGGATAAATAATATATATGGCCTATAATGACCGAAAGGCATCTTGCCATCTTGGCATTGTTCAAACAAGAAGATCGAATGTTATCATCAAATGTAGCTTTCGGCATATACCTAGCTTTTAGACTAGTCTTTATCGTACGTCTTTTATTTCAACCAAGAAAAGTAAATAATAAACACTATTTTTGAAAATCAGTAAAATATATATTACATGTATGTGTTCTTATATATATTTTAGATTAAAAAGCTTCCAAAATATGGTTTTTTTTTTTTTGTTTGAGAAAAAAAAAAAAAAACATTTACGAAACAACCCATGTGGAATCTCCACACACTCATCAATCTTCAATTCGTGGGAGAGTAGATAACATATATTTGAAAAAGTTTGATGTGAGATGTTCTCTTATAAAAACATGGATTACATTTTTACTAAAAAAAAAGTATTACATGACAATGAAATGGTTCCATTCTAATACCAATTTTATTCTATATGAGTTCTATTACATGAACTCTTAAATCTTACTTCATAATTTTTTACTCATTGGTGTGACAGTCATATAATTTCTTTTATGTGAGTCCAAATAGAAATTTATACTTTAAAATTTTGTGTGTGAGGTTAAAAATTGGGGGTAGAACTATATAATTGTTGTGAGCTAATTACATAGCTAGTGGTGACGGTGCCATAGTTTTTTAAATGTATTGAAGTCAGTGTGAGATTCTTTCTATTGAACTGTGTAATGTACTACTGCATTTTGCTAATATTCTATGTTTTTTGTCAGCTTCGAATTGTATATTGCGTGTATTATATTTGTTAAAAATTTTACTATATGATTCGCATGTGAACCCGTTACTATTCAAATTTGTTTATGCACGCATCACGATGTCTTTAATCGAGACTTTGATGCTGCTTAAATTAAACTGTATTTCTTCATTATTTTAATCAAATTAAACTAACACGATCTGCAAAATCTTTAACGTGCCAAACTGCTCTTCTCGGTTATGATTTTCAATTCGTCACAGTTTCGATCTGTAATCATCAAATGAGTTTTGGTTGTTCATGCATTATATTGTAAAATAAACATTAAATTCTTCAAAAATATATT
>CM008332.1:485568-499692 GCA_002525835.2 Ipomoea batatas
TATTTATTTATTTCTAAATGCTGTATTGTGCTATGTAGGATCCTGTTTGAAAGGCTTTATTGCGCTGTAACATCATAGAAATGATTTGAGCATTTTTTGTCAGTCGTCCATTTCTGATAACATTCTTAATAATGTGATTTATGCACTAATATGTGCTGAAATTAAGTTTCATTGGTTGATATATGCACCGTCAGTGCACATATTGTCACCGTCTGGTTCTGGTTGTTGAGAAATTAATTAGACTATTATATGCTACCTACTACGTGTATATCTCTGTTTCCATTCATCAAATACATAAATTTATGTAACTTTCCTGAATTTAAAAGGAAATTATCCTGCTCCAGCTCCAGTGGAACTGAGCCAAAAGCTTTGTGGTTTTCCAAGTTAGTAATTTGGTTGGAAAAAGAGACTGCTGCTTTTGTTGGGGCTGCAAACTTTTGTCAAATCAATATTTTGTTTTTGTCTTAATGATCACCTTGCCTATGCCTGATTCTTCAATTTTTGCTCATTGTGCATTTGCAACATGTCCAATGATGCATATGTCAACTGTGTGACATTTAAAAACTTACAGTTATTGATTGCAGGAAGTGGAAGTAAGGTTGCATCTTCGACAGGATGCAAGAACTCATGGTGGCTGCTGACACTACTACCCTAAGTTATTGGTGGAATTGGAGGACTGTGCTCTGTGCAACTTGGGTCCTGACGTCCATAGTTGTAGGACTAGTTTTAATATGGAAATATGAATCTTCAGCGGGGGACGATTCTGAATCCGATGGAAGGGAGATGTGGCAAGAGAAATCTTGGCTTTTCTGGTTTGATGAGGCTTGGAGACCATGTGTGAAAGAATTACACCCAGTTATTTTGATGGTTTTCCGATTAGTTGCATTTATTTTACTGGCAGCAGCACTTACTGCTGATGTAGTTGTTCATGGTGTTGACCTGTTTTTCTATTATACTCAGTAAGTGATATAGGGGTGCAAGTTGTTTCAGTAGTTAGTGCCATTGCAAGTGTTATTTGATTACAATTGTCAACTAATGCTAATTACAAATCAGCTAAGGCATTTTCAATGACCTATGCTATCTGCTTATTTAAATTAAAACATTGAAGACTCCAAAGGAGCACCTTATATGTAGAGTATCTAATCTAATCTTCTATAAAAATATATAAAACTGGATATGATGATATTTTCCTGGTTGGTGATTCTTACTTAATTATTTATTTATTCTTCTGCACAGGTGGACATTTATGTTGGTTACCATTTACTTTCTGGTATGTAGCATGCTTGACTGCCTCTTCCAGTTTGCATGAGCACTCTATTTATTTTTTTTGACTTAGACATACTCACTAGGCAGTTCCTGAAATTATCTTTTGCTTATCCCGTGTCTCTGTATTACAATGTAGTTTGGATCACTGTTTTCTATTTATGGGTGCTACCTCCATTACAAAACAACAAACAATTTCAATGATTGTATACGGATGGATGAGGAGCAGAGTTTGCATATAGCTCTCTCTGGTAAAGGATATCTGCAAGGAGTGAAAACTGGGGACTTCCATAGGAAACTACTTGTTCCAAAAAGTATTGGACTATGTGGCTACGCCTTTCAAATTTTCTTTCAGGTATACTTGTTAAAATACCCATCTATTGGCTTATACCTATACTGCCCTTTAATGCTCATGATCTCTTTCTTCCATTATTAAAGTGTGAACATTTGCTTAAGATTCCCACAATAAGATTACATTCAAAGAATGTTATCAGGTGTAATGATGCTAATTTTACAGCTGAGTACTTAGAAATTAATGCATTTCCACTATGGTTATAATTTTAGATCATTGAACAGTTCAACAAATTATATGGACAAGAGTTTCCTTACTGGTGCTACTTTTGCAGTTGAATACTTAGAAATTGATTCCTTTCCACCATAGTTGCAATTTTAAATCATTTTACAGTAAACAACTTGTATGATTTTCTAAAATTGTCATTTCTAAATGCAGATGACTGCTGGATCGGTGATGCTTACTGATATTCTGTACTGGACTGTCATTTTCCCATTTCTTACTATCAAAGATTACGACTTGAGTTTTGTAAGTGATTGCTCTTTTATATAACTCCTCTGGTTCCTCAGGATCTTTTGTGATTTCCTACTACTGCTTGTGAAGTTAAATATTTGTAAATTATATGTTATAAGTTTTCTTTAGAAGTTACAAAGACTTGTAGTGATTAAGCCCTTTCTTGTGCAGCTGTAAATATATTATTTCTCATATCACAATTATATCTCCAACAATGTTTTCTTTTGGCTAGTTGACAGTGGTTGCACATACACTTAATGGTATCCTGCTTCTCGGCGATATAGCAATGAATTGCTTGGTAAATTGCTACTTCTGATCATTTTTTTATGGTTGTTATAACAATTTAATTTGTATCTCACTTGTTTCATAGATCATTTATGAACTATTTTGAAATCTCCTGCCAGCAATTCCCTTGGTTCCGGATTGCTTACTTTCTCATATGGACTGGTATTTATGTCATTTTCCAATGGAGTGTTCATGCCTGTGTATCAACTTGGTAATATTTTATTCCCATTTGAATTGAAAAGAAGAATATACTTCACAGTTCTTATGTGTAACTCATTCTTACAGGTGGCCATACCCATTTCTTGACTTATCCTTAACATCTGCTCCCTTGTGGTATGTTGTTTTGCATTAGGTTTTCTATGACAACTAGTTCTAGGCAAAATAACAAAAGCAACTTTTTGATCTTATGATTATTTCATGAGTTATATTTTTCTACAAGAGTTTGTTAATTCCTTTCAAGAAACAAAGAGAAATGTATACACTGTGCTGGATCAGCTATGAACTGTCCTGTATTTGGCATGTCCAGTCTTCTCCTTGTTATACGTTTTCTTTCTTTCCATTTGCTCAAAGTTTATTCTTAAATAACCCATAGACTTCTATTGCCCCTTTGTAATTATTGATTGACAGGTATTTGGTGGTCGCATTAATGCATATCCCCTGCTATGGGGTAGTTGTACTTCTTGTTAAACTCAAAAGAAGTATATTGTCAAAATGGTCCCCTCAATCTTCCCTCAGATGAGATGTTAAACCCAAGCAGGTGTTGTTTCATAGCAAAGTGTTTGGTGCTTTATTCTAAAAACCTTTCATAAGTTAAGAAAGAGTTAATTCAGACACTGTTTTTTGAGTTGCAGGATGATGCTGAATTTCAGTGTCAACATTGTACAAGAGTTTTGAGGGATTTTGTCCACATTTCAGCATCAAACAAGTTCCACATTTTATAGGAGTCGGCAGAAACCAACCTTTTGAAGTTTTGGTTTACAATGGCAGAGTTGTTCACAAAAAAAATCTCTTTTCTTGAAATGTAATTTAATTCCTTGATAAGTTTACACGCTCTAAAATTAGAGTGTCATAGCTCATTGTGTGTGTTTTGCTTCTAAATGAATAGATTATGATACTTTATTAAAATGAATACGGAGTACATGTTTGTTTCTTTTTGAAAACCAAAACTAAGGTAGTATTGTTAAATCAAACAAGCAGTCTAAGTAAAGACATAATTGGGGGAGTTGCCTTCTAAAATAGAGAATCAGATTGAGAGTTTGTCACCCGCTAATGTGTGGGCAATTAGGTTCATTGATCTCATGCAACTCTCGTTAATGTGTGGACAATCAATTTCACAAGTAACAAATAAAAGAGTCTAATAAGCTATCAATAATGCTATAATACTGATTGATGAAGATATATTTATACCATTTTAACCAAATTTTGTATGCTAATGAGTACGTGTTTGTTTGATTAGTGCATTATTAGTGAAAATATATTTATACCATTTAAACCAAATTTTGTATGATGAGGTGTGATTTATAGCATTTATCATTATTTTTTAAAAATGGAAAGAATGGAAATATTGAGTAGAAAGTATTGAAAATTTTAATATCCATTGGTTTTGTTTTTTTGTTTTTTTCCTTTTGTATAGGTCAACACTCACAACAGTGAAAAGTAACCGTTGAGGAGGGGATTATCTATTTCTAGAAGTAGCATCGTCCTATATATACACAGTTACACACGGACTGAGGAGAAATATTTTGTGCGCACTCCCTCTCTATCTTCTCATTGTGGCAACTCTAGGAAATATAAGCATGGAGGAATTGAAGAATTAGTTGATGGCGTGAAACATATACTGAGTATGATGGAGGTAGAGGCTAGTGCAAAGATGAATAGCTTGGAAGCCAAAGTGGAAAAAGCCACGAAGAGAATGAACGAGGCAATGTTGCGAGAACTGGAGGTTCATGAACCCTTCCCTTGCTTCGACGGCTCGGACCCTAGAGGATGGATCATCAAGTGCTTGAGGTTTTACCGGATCTACTCCGGTTTCACTGAGCATCAGAAGGTGGTTTACGCCACGCAGCATTTCGAGGGCAAGGCGGAGGTTTGGATTCAGCAGTTGATGAAGGAGAATCTGGAATGGCGAGGCTTTGTGAAGGCGATTCTCTGCAGATTTGACAACGGAGACTTGTTTGAGGATTTCAGAAATTTGAGACAGACAAGCACCGTCAGAAAATATACGGAAGAATTCGAAGCACTTTGTGGTCTGGTGATCTTCGTGCTTGAAGAAGAAGGTTCAATAGATAAGTATCTCATGCAGTGTTTCATTTCTGGTCTCAGAGCAGAATTTAGGGCAACGCTGAGAATGTTCAACCCCTCTGATCTTCTGGAAGCCTTCAGGATTGCCAAACTTTATGAGACCAACGTACAGGACTACAGGACTTAGCCAAAATCCTATACCCATAAACCTTCCCCAAAATGTTCCTTATTTTATGATTTTTTTTACCATCTACCCTATCCAATATCCATCCATCTACCAAATAATATTCTTTTTCTAGTATTATTATTATTTCTTTATCCCTTTTATTTTCAACTCATTCGTATTTTCATTGGTTCCAACCTATCTATACATGGTTCTAAACATCAATCCTCCTGTGAATGGAATTTATAAGCACGTAAGGCTGCATTAATCAAAGCAGGAACTAAAAAATTCAGCAGCTCAAAATATCAAGCATTTTATTAAAATCATCCTGCTCTGAAAAATATATAAGTATTTAGTTCAAATTGATTTGAATCCATTACCTAAAGGATTTGGGAACCTTTCTGTGGATTGGATGGATAAATTTATGCTGTGAGAAGGAACCAAAAGCAAGTAAGTCAATGTCAAAACTCAAAACTATCTTCCTCTCATCCATGTATTGCTGTGAATGGTTGGTCTGTCTGCTCTGTATTTAACTCTAGGCTTTCCAAATTGCAATCACGGGGAAGTATACATATTATTTCATGTAAGTGCTGGAGCACTGATCTTTGACCTGAGATTCTGTGCTACAGCGTCAATAAACTCTTCAGTGTTTAGGTACAACTCCCTTGATACCCTGCACAAAGAAACATAATGCACTTTGAGGGCTGATCCAGAAACTTTTTTTTTTTCGCGTTTCAACTAGAATTAATATTATCCCTGTAAGTGTAAGCAGTTCCTGACAGTGCCTAACCAATTACTGTAACAGTGCGGTGCTACTTACTTGGGTCCATGAATCAACAGTGCAAGATCCTTGGTCATCTTCCCCGACTCTACTGTCTCAATGCAAGCAGCCTCTAGTTTCTGAACAAATTCCATTAAATTATTGTTTTCATCAAGTTCAGCCCTGTACAAGACCCACAAAAAGCAAATTAATGAAATAAGCATTAACAGGACAATAGCTACTAGCTAGTAAGTGCATACGATCTGAATCCAAACTTTCACTAACTAGTGAAATGCCCAAATTTATTACCAAAAAAGAACTCTTAATGAACAGTTTTTGGCCTCAAATACAAGTAATGAGACTGCTATCTAATTTTGACTTGGTTTTTGAGGGGATACCTATGTCCTAGTCCTCTGCTCCATGCAAAAATGGATGCAATACTATTTGTGCTGGTTTCTTGTCCCTTCTGATGCAACCGAAAGTGACGAGTTACAGTTCCATGAGCCGCTTCAGCTTCTAAAGTCTTGCCATCAGAGGATAACTGCAAAGAACGCTACACATATTGCTCTAGGAATCCAACAGATACATTCCATAACAGGGAAGGATGTAATGATGAGAAATCACTAACCAAAACAGAAGTCATAAGGCCCAGAGAACCGAATCCTGCATAGAAAAGTGAAAGAATCAACTTCATTTGGAGTAGTTTGATCCTATTAATATATCTCATATCAAGGGAATTGCAACAAGCATTCACTCAAAAAACTATAATGAAATTATGCTAATCAGGCTCGAAATACTTCACCTTGAGCAAGTAAATCACTCTGCACATCTCCATCATAATTTTTGCATGCCCAAACATAGCCACCATCACTTTTTACTGCATAAGCTACCATGTCATCTATCAAGCGGTGCTCATACCTAAATTTCAGCCACATCATTCTGAAGATCAATATAAGATATCTAAGAATTTAAATCTGAAGCATAGCTTACTAGGACTGTAAACTAACCATATTGAGTGTTCATCGAACTTTGCTTTCCACTTCTCCTGATATACCTCTTCAAAGATGTCCTTGAACCTGGTACAAATAGAAAACAAAGTACTAGTATCAGTTTCTTGGTTGACAAAAACTGGATATTCATAAAATATTATCCAAAAATGAGAATTTTGTTCATTTCTTGAAACAGAAATTTACCCCATCCCCAAGGGCAAGATTAAATCTGAAGTTACCTTCCATCATATTTCTTCAAAATTGTATTTTTTGTGCTCAAGTAAAGGGGCCATTTCTTTGAAAATGCCAATGCCATTGATGATTCAGCAAATGCATGAATTGACTGACAAATTGCACCATCAAGAAAAAAAAAAAAAAAGGAAAGGGAAAAATGAATTCAGCAGGAAAGAGCACTAAATAATACTTTGAAGACATGTCAAGCTACAAGACCACATACCTGATCAACATTATACATAGCAAGGGCAACACCAGGGCCTTTGAAATCATAGACATCAAGTTCCTCCGGGGCTCCCCCATTTTCAGGCTCTGGTAATGAACAATAATGAAGAAGAAAAAGGCTCAAGTACATCTTAGTAAACTTCCTCCGTAAGTACTATACTAGCAGTATAAAATGGAGTTAGCTCACCAAAAACCATTTTGAGCTTTCCTGCTCCTTTAATAATAGTATCAGTGGCACGATATTGATCACCAAAAGCATGCCTACCAATACAAATGGGTTTCTTCCAACCTGCAAGACTGAGAGCTAAGCTATAGCCTATAAAGGTATCGTAACATCTGCAAATTATACTCAAAGCTGGAAAACACAACATTACCAGGAATAATTCTTGGAATATTTTTACATAGGATAGGCTCACGGAAAACAGTACCTGAAGGAAGGTAATTAACTTACAATTATAAACAAATATTAAAAGCGCAAGATGAAAGGAAAAATAACTGCCATTGTGAATGCTTGCATAGAAACCCTTTGTCTAGCAAGATCCTAAAGTTCTTTGTCTCCCTAGGCCAGAAAACCATTGAGGTGTATGCACCTGATAAGCATCATCAGAGGTTATTTGTTTGGTAGGTTTTGTATCTAACAATTCTAACATGACACTCAATTGAAAACCTCAGATTATGACATTCTCATAAACTCTGCAATAGCCACTTTCAAGCAATGCATAAGTGCATAACATTCCATAGAAGCCTTCCCAACAAGTGCTGCAGAATTGCAGCCACATCTTAGCTGTTCCTAGTATGAAATTATCATTAGGTTTTGTTTACTTGAACTATGTCTTGGTGGGGAGATGTCCACTTATCCAAGCTTGATGGAATATAAGATATCACAAGCTAAATTGGTTTGAAATTAAGATTTAAAACATCATAGAAAATCTTACAAATGCATCAATAGTTTCCTATTGCAAAATGTGGAACATTAGAGACTGCACATTTACCATTCAAAATGTTTCTTATTGTGCCATTGGGACTCTTCCACATAGACTTCAGTCCGAATTCCTTGACTCTGGTCTCATCTGAAACAACAAATGTGCATTGACATGGATGGAAAATATTTCTTTAGTTGCAAGTTTATAATGAACTTCTTGCAACAGAATGTCGCGTAATCTACACAATAAAGCCTCAAAATCAGATCTACAAGGACAGAGATAAAATTTATTAACTATTTGAACTTTTTATTGGCAAATTTCAGTGATATAGACCAGTTACTTCCCCCTTTCCTTTTCATACTTTGAATAGTATAGCTGAAAACAAAGAAAGCATGAAATGGATGCAGAGAACTGACCTGGAGTAATTGTAGCACATTTAATAGCAACATTATACCTGCATTATACATAGGACAATGATCAAATTCTATGAAACATGTAATTTTTTGTAAAGCAGATTTCATGTTTTGTAGAATTATTCAGGTACATCTTCGTCTGATTAGTGCATAGTATCTTGAGCATCTTCTGGTTTAAATTCCTTGGATGAATTAAAGAGAAGTGTCTAATGATGACAATAACAACAGCAATCCTCCAGAGCATTTGCACCACTAAAAGTACACTGACCACAAAATTTTTTCAGGGAAACAATTGCATTTCAGCTCCAGAGCATGGATCAGACTTACTTAAGAGTAGCTTCAGCACTTTCTATAGTGACTTTGTCATCAGTGGCATCACGGTTCAGTACTCCCAAATCATAATACTTTATATCTAATTCTAGATGGGGAAATATCAACTGCAAGGAAATACAACATCCAAAAGGCAATGAATCAAACGAGAGAAAAACNNNNATTCTATGAAACATGTAATTTTTTGTAAAGCAGATTTCATGTTTTGTAGAATTATTCAGGTACATCTTCGTCTGATTAGTGCATAGTATCTTGAGCATCTTCTGGTTTAAATTCCTTGGATGAATTAAAGAGAAGTGTTTAATGATGACAATAACAACAGCAATCCTCCAGAGCATTTGCACCACTAAAAGTACACTGACCACAAAATTTTTTCAGGGAAACAATTGCATTTCAGCTCCAGAGACTTACTTAAGAGTAGCTTCAGCACTTTCTATAGTGATTTTGTCATCAGTGGCATCACGGTTCAGTACTCCCAAATCATAATACTTTATATCTAATTCTAGATGGGGAAATATCAACTGCAAGGAAATAAAACATCCAAAAGGCAATGAATCAAACGAGAGAAAAACAAATTTATGCAAAAAAGAACTAGAATACTGCAATTCAGCATAAGATTTGAAAAGAGAATGAATAACCATACCTTTTCTTTAATCATCGTCCATATTACTCTCGTCATTTCATCACCTACCGCCATTCAATAAAAACAAAATGAAGACACTAATATTACTACTACTATCTGTATAAAATACAAAATTTGAAGTGTAGTTGTATGGAAAACTTACCGTCCATTTCAACGATAGGATTTTGAACTCTAATTTTATCCTTGGTTTCAGCTGGAGCGGTACCAGAGGCTGTGGAAGCGGAGCAGCGAATGCTAGCATTTGGTAGGCGTGTCGGGAAAGAGAGACGATTCCTGAAGAACACTTCCTTGAACAGCTTCGGACTAGAAGTGATTGCCAACCTAGGGCTTTTCCGAGCTAGAGAAGACGAAGATGACGAGAGAGCAGAGCTAGCTCGGGCCATGGCGCGTCGGAAAGCGATCATAATACTATAGTATAATTGCAGTTCGGCTGCCGGATTTATAGAAATGTTTCTTAGCCAATCCGGCCAACTCTCTTCTTCTCCGTTGATTGTCTGTGACTCACTGGACCTTTCCGATTCACAGGCCCAAAGTAAATGGGCTGCTACACTGGCCTGCTAAGTTTAGGCCTTCGTGTTAAATTCGGCAAATTATTCTATGAAACCGGGTTCAAAATACACAATTTACATGCTGAATGTGCACAATTTACATACTAAATGTTCACAAATTACATAATGTAAATTGTATATTTTAGAACCTTGCAATGTGGACATAGATCCATATGGTATAACTATCGTTAAGTTCTTAATCACCGATTTGGGCATGCTTCTATTGCATCACCAACTTTATAGTTTGTATTTGATAGGCAGATTTTTATGCTATTTGATAAGTATAACATTACTAATTTACTGACAATTCCAATTAAAAGCATTTCTTGATTGTTTTGTGAAGCACAAAGAGGAGAGAGACTGATCCTCCATGGAATTTGCAAGAAAAAGACTTATCTTCCTTCTCATCTTCTATCTCAATCTTTTTGCAAAGAAGCTACCAGAGAGTTTCCATAAAGAATTCAAATATTTTTACTTGTAAAAGCATAGAAACTAATGTAATTAAATGGTGGTAATGTAAAGCAATTATATTAACCATGATAATGTCAGAAATGATCCATTATTTGAACAACAGTTGATCCCAAGAAAACCTAAAGAGTTACTCTAGAAAGCTAAGCAATTCTAGGGGCAACTTTTTGGCTTCCCTTAAGGTAACACAAAGTGTATCAAGAACAATGCAATCTTCCATGGGTTCATTCACTATGACAGTGACTTCCATACAACAGCAAAGAAAGATGTAAATGAAGTCTATTCTTCATCGGCAACAACACTGATCTGACCCTTCTCGAGCATGTCATAGAATTCTTTTGTTCTCCTCTGGCTGTTCCAGTGGTGCATTTTCCAGAAGCCACCAGCTACGAGTCCAAGGCTAAAACCAATAACAAGCTCCTTCACAACACTTGGACCCTTGTACACCAAATGTGCAACATGACCACCCGCCATTCTTCTGAGGGTTACAAAATGGAACTTGTTAAAAAATAACGACATGCAATTTTGAATAACATTGAAGTTCTAAGCATTCAGAACAGCATCATTAAAACAGTAAAATTACTCACCAATAGCAACAGCGTACAAACATGAAACATGTCACCACAAGACTATATTACTCTATAATAGAAAGTGATGCATATATTGCTCTATGATAGAAAGTGAAGATTATATTACTCTATAATATAATAGAGAGTGATGCATATATTCCTCAATAATAAAAGTGATGCATATATTACTCTATAATAGAAAGTGATGCATATATTACTCTATAATATTATGTGATCCATATATTGTTCCTTAATATCAAGCATGAGCTATTGAAGTAGTATGAACCAAAAATCTGTTATGGATAGCCCATTACCAATGGATGTGGGAAAAAAATGACACTTGTTATCAATTAAACAGAGAATCGCCAACACAAAATTTGGATGTCTTATCACTACAAAACATAGGGCAATCTGAACAAAGATCCTAAAAGCACATCCCATTATGCAATCAGTCGGAAGAGATCCGATCTTTAATCTAACCCAATTAATTGTTCAGCCTATTACACGTAAACTAACAAAAACAAAGGCAATTCGAGCAAATCCAAGTATATCTTCATCCTAAATATGTTATCAAGCTAACACAATCACCCCAGCACTAATCTAGCAGCTTAGCATCGATTAAGGCGAAGTCGTAAGAAGAAAATAGGAAGTCAAACAAATCCAATATTCAGACATACAACCCTAATTTTTTCGCCTGTATTCAAGTATCACCATTAGTTTTTATGCTCAATTAAATAAAAAACAAAACAGAAACGTGAGATTCAAAGCAAGGGATCCGGGATTGACTTACGAGCAGAAGCACCACAAAGCTGAGACGAGAGAGAAAGAGAGATCCGCTTGAGAAGGTAAAGGCGATTTCGTCTCTGGCTGCGGTCGTTGATCACTTCATATCCCGAAGACAAGGAAACTGTAAAATAGGACTGCCAATGTGGGCTCAAAAATGGTACTCCCATTTTGGTTTATTTGGGCTTCGTACCATTCATTTTAGATTTGGGCTATAAGTAGGGGCTGATGTTTAGCCGAAATGAAACATGGACATGGGCTGTTAGGTTTTGATAATTTCATTTTTTTTTTTAAAGTTATTGAACGCATTATTTAAGCAAAAGAATAGAGACAAAAAATAACAAATTATTCTGTGGACCCCGGTCCACATTGTAAGATAAACTCGGATCTAAAATATACATTTTACGTATTGAATGTTCACAATTTATATACTGAATGTCACAACCAAATATTCACAATTTGTTGACAATTCAAATTGTAAACATTCAGTAATGGAACTTGTAATCGTCCACCATAACTATTAGAAAAAACAATGTTGACATCTTGCTTACATTTTGAATATTGTAGAAAATTTCTGTTAGCCCCAGATACGAATTTCGACTTTAGGAAACTTCGTGGTGAACAAATTAAAGTAGAACACGAGAACGAAAGGGAAAATTCCAAACCAATTTTTTTGTTTTTTCACTTTATCTTTTCATTTTGCTTGAATATTGCTGCAAGAATTTGCGTGCGCCATTTTGCGCCCACATGGCCACATACCTCACGGTTTACGCAAATATGATATTGAGGATTCCAGGATTTTAGCTGAATTGATTTAACAGTAGATATAACAATTATAAGGTTTGAACTACTTTATTATGGACAATTGTTTTATAAGGCGTTCTTCACCCATCATACTCCAAAAACATAAGATTCTATAAATTATTATAGGATGCATCATGTCACATAAAATTATATTATATTGAATTTTATTGCACATACAAATTTAAATTTGAACCGACTATTAATAATGAAAATACGACAATATTTCGACCATACTCAAAATGGTCACATATGGATGGTAGCTTGATTCCAGTATTGCTGGGACCGGAAAGCGGACAAAAGTCGTAGCAGAAATGTCGAACAGTACAGAGTACAGACGTACAATGACGGATTCCCAGAAGCCTGGGTAGGATGTTCTTGAGCCGGTCGTATCTGTTATCTGTTAATCCCTCAACTTGAAACCTGACTATATATGCCGCGGCTAAGGTATATCTGTTGCCACATAACACCGCCACTGGGAGAAAACAAAGTTAAACATGAAAATACCTGTGGTTTATGTTCGCTGACAATAAATGCATCAACCCAAGAAGAAAACTCCCGTACGCATTTGAACATCTGAACAAGGACAATCAACCACTACACTAATTCATGATCATTCATTTTGCCATGACGACTGAAACCTACAACCACTTAATTAAGGATATGTACCGATTATACCATACATCGTGACACAAGTCTAAGTTGTCTATAGTTGAGAAACATGTAATTTTGTGATTTAATTTGCTAGTTATGATTAATAAAGCATATCAAACATGCCCCAGTTATTGGAGTCAGTCCAACAACATTAGCTTCCACGAAATTTTTGTTTGTCTTGAATAATAATGGAGAATTCAAAGAATTAGTTATGTATGGCTTTCATATATACAGGAAGCACAGCCCTACTCAAATAGCTCCGCCTATCACAATCCCACCCACTGCCTTGGCTTACTTTAACTTCTGGGGAAGTATCCAACTCACTTCGTTGATAACTTCAATTCGTAAAAGGAAAACAGAATTACTGCGGGGGTTCTGCTCCCATTTCCGATTGACAAATGTAACATAATTGTGGTATGATTGTAACTATTAGCAATTGATGATTAAAGCTTACTACAAGCTAGTAACACGCAAATTCCTTAAGTTAAAATTGAGTGGGACATTTTTATTTTTTTTTCATTCCATAGTGATGGATACCCGAGTGGGGCACTTAGCATGGAGCACCCCGTAATTGGAGCCCGGTGGACGGGCCGAGCTCGGTTGTCCACCAGCCCGCCTAGTGTAGGCAGTATGGGGCGGCGAAGTGAGATTCACTGAAAATCTTGTCGGGATTTGACGGGATACTTTCCTAGGCAGCTTTTTATAGCAATGAATACTCCGTATAAAGAATTGTATTAACCTGGAAAGAAAAGCATGTTTTTCAAATAGTGAAAAATTTTCCATTTTGAACACATCTATTAGACTATTACTCTCTCAGATCAGCTCCTTATTTATATGTAGTTTTAGCATTTCTTTTCTTGTCTGTCATCCATGTCCTGTCCATCAGCCATGGAGCTACCCACATCGAAACTTGAACCTTCTTTCTCTTTGCCGGTAGATTCAGAGTACAAGGCCACAGAGTTTCGGCCATTTTCAATATCTTCACCCCACATGCGAGCTTTCCACCTTGCATGGCTCTCCCTTTTCT
>CM008332.1:521733-560854 GCA_002525835.2 Ipomoea batatas
TACTCTATTGAAAATTCGAGAGAGTGTGGGGACAAATAGATAATATTGGCATCGGCAACGAGTCTCCCTGGTTCATATACTTTTAATCAAAAGGAGAAATACGAAGACTACCAAACTACGGTCAGCCTATGAGTACTGGAGTCTGGAGGCGACGTTCATTTATATAAAATAAAATAACTATATTTGTTTACATATATAATTTACAGACAAACAAACATACGAATTCGGCTGGGAAAATCAAAACCCTAACCCCGAGACGCAATCCAATTCGATCGAATCCCCGGTTTGTTCTCTTATCTCCTTCTTCTTATTTATGCTTTCTCTAATTTAATCGGTGTGAGCTAATGTTGTGATTACATGGCCGCGGATTGTATTAGGGATTTTCTTGTTGGGAGGGGGGAGGACTCAACTTTTTCTTTCGTTTTTATTTTTTTCCTGTAATGTTTTTCTCTGAATTTGTATTTAGTAGTTGATACTTGTGCTGAAATGTAGTTGCTGCAAGTTGAATTGAGCTTGCAAACTCAAGTGCAAATTCATTTCAGGTCTTTCGAACCTTACATTTTTTTTCCGGTTTACGTTAGGCATAGCTTGAGACGGATTTTACGTACTTGAGTTGATTAAGGAATTGGGGAATTGCCCTGACTTATAGTGATGGTGCATTATTGAAGAAGACTCTGAATATTTTGTGTTGATCATGTTTTTAGTTGGTCTCATAAAACTTGATGTTCCCCAAACTGCTTAATATGCTTTCCACAAACATGTTGGGTTTTGCTTCAAATTAGAACAGTAGGATTGTTGGCCAAAATTCTCAATCTATTTGAGATCAGTTGTATGGTTTCTATTTTTTCATTTTCTAGATTCCATTACATGTTTTGACAAAGCTTTGTGCTGGCCATCAACCTTCCTTGGTCCATTGCCTTCCTTCTTACCTCAGATTCAGATTACCTTGAAAGAGAAGGGATGTATGTATAAAGGATATGCAACTTCCCTAAAATTTGTGAAGGCTGCATACTGTTTATGAGTTTATATTGAATTAGACTATGTACGCCATATTTTTAATTTTGTTCTAGAAATATAGGCATAAACACGTAAAGTTTATGTCTATTTTCAAATTTTGGAATACCTTTAGAAATTATTTTTGGGAAATTGAGAAACGCATATTGGTTATGCGGTTCTCCAAAGATGCACAACTAAAAATATTTTTGCGCATTTTTGTCCAGTTTTCTAAACATGCACATTTTTGTCAACTGCCCCAGAAAATCAGAAATATTGGCATCTCTCTCTCTCTCTCTCTCTTGAGTAGTCTCTGTGTTTATTGCATACACTTGTATGCACCTAGCCACCTAGGCACATCAAAATGTAATTTCTGTGACTTCGTACAGACATTACAAACATGAGACCAAATTCATTGATATATTCTTTCATAAGATGCATGTCCTAACTCTCCCCACATTTTGCAGTACACTTTTCTCTTTAAGATTTTACATTTATGGCACTCTCCTTCTCCCTCTGAAGAGGATAATTTATGCAATTCATTTTCTGCTATTGTCAATGGTAGTTTTCTATGCAATTAATTAGTTCCACTGTTCCAGTTATCTGATTTGTCTATGTTATTTTTCTGCCTTTCAGGTCCTAGAGTTATTGCTGAGTTCATTTGGTCCAACGAATTAGTACTATTATCTCATTTATCTGGAACATAGATTTTTTGGTGTCATAAATTTAGTCTGACCACTATAACTCATGGAGCTCAAAGTTTCATCTCTGAAGCCAGCACTTTCAACTTCTGATAGTGACAGTGATCCTGAAGAAAAAGAAATCAGTGAAGAGGATGATGATGATCGTAATCATAAGCACCGTAGGAAGGGGGCACGTTCCCAATCTGTTGAGATGGATCCTTATGAACCAGTTTTGACCAGGCCTTACAGGAAACACAAGCCCTTTGAAAATGGACACCTTTACCGGGAATCTGATTCTGCCACTTTTGAAAAAGGACAGACCACGAGATTTGAAAAAAGACGAGGCATGAATTCATTTTCCAGAGCCCCACAAATTGCAAACCAAAGAATAACACCGAACTTACTGTCTGGAGACTGTAGAGGTCGAGGAAGGGAACCAGGTGTTTGGTTCCAGCGTGATTTGAGGTTCAGCTCAGTTGATATTGTGCCTCAACCGATTCAACAAGGCTCCACTGCACCTAGTTTTTTCGCTGGAAGAGGCATGCCAAATGCTTCCCATGCACAAAGTTCATCTTGGGCGGCATTTGGAATGGTTCCTGGTGTCCCTAATACTGGTCTGGATATACTGCATCCCCATGGTTTACAAGGTACACTTATGGCACCGTTGAACCCCTCAATAGGTATGGGAATACCCCGGCAAAGATGTAGAGATTTTGAGGAGCGTGGATTTTGCCTAAGAGGAGACATGTGCCCAATGGAGCATGGAGTCAATCGAATTGTTGTTGAAGATGTTCAGGTATTTCTGTCTACTAGTGGACACTATTATCCTTACCATAAACTTATATTTTGTATGTGTCAGTTTTGGCCTTACTACCTTGGCAGTGTAATAAACAACCATCACCTCATTTTGTAGCAAGTAATTATAGTAACATGCACAATTATATTGCAGACAGTATTGGTTTTAGGCGCAAAAGGATAAGGTGGTTGGCCATGGAAAATTGAATGCCGCAAGCCCTGGAGTACTTGTCTTTTATTTAATTAGTTATTTATTGGGAAAATTGCACTTTTCGTCCCTAAGTTATAGGGTAATTGTAGAATTCGTCCCTAAGTTATCATTGACGTTGCACTTTTCGTCCCTTTACTAATAAAACATTAGGGACGGAATTTGCAACTTTAGTATAACTCAGGGACGAAAAGTGAGCACGAAAGGACGAAAAGTGCAACACCAATGATAACTTGGGGACGGAAAGTGCAATTTTCCCTTATTTATTTTTAAACATATTAATAACACACTGTAAATATTATTTAAAAATAGAAATAGGGAACATAGAAGATAATATTTTGTGTTTCCATTAATAAGCTAGTAAATAATATTCAGTTGCCTTCTGCATCTTGGGCATATCATTCTTTCAAGTTGTATTGGATTTTAGTCATTGAGAGGTTGGTTGTTGGGAACATTTTCTCTGTAAATCAGTAAATTACATCATGTTGGGACCTACTTAACCATGTTATTTCTAAATTGCAGAGCCTTTCTCAGTTTAATCTCCCTGTTTCGGTTCCTTCTGCACACCTGATGGGAACAGTTGGTGGACAAGGAGCTCTACCTGCAGTTGGTCCTTCTGGTTCATTGATCAATTGCAAAGCTCTACATAAAGGTGGCAAGCCTGGAATGACTGAGGAAGGATTAGGCTTGAATGGTGCACTTGTGGGAAGTTCTCTGGCTGGGGGAGCTGATGTTTATGATCCTGATCAGCCTTTATGGACAAGTGATCATCATGAGACATCAGCTGCAGTCCTTGGAGTTAATCCACGAAGTGTTGATGAAACTGGGGCTTTGGTGGATATGAAATGTGATCACGGTCAGGTTGGGCTGTCTGATGGCAATGATATTGTGCACCCAATTATAAGCAGTGGGGCTGCTACTGAATCTCAAGGTGCTATGGGAAGAATTGGCAGTTCAAGCAATAAAGCACAAGCCAAGGAGAAGATTGATTCCACTGTAGATGCTTTAAGTCATCTTGATTATGAAGCAAAAAAAGGTCTAGATTCATCAAGTAGCATTGAATGTGCATTCCATCATGGGAAACATATAGATTCTGAAAATACTGACCCACACATGACAGAATTGTCTTTTAAGTCACAAAGTAATATTGGACGCAATATGAAAAAATCTTCTCAAAAGGCAATTCGAACTCTCTTTGTTAATGGCATCCCACAAAAGGACAACAAAAGGGAAGCTCTTTTTTCTCATTTTCAAAAATTTGGAGAGATAATTGACATTTATATCCCACTGAATAGTGATCGAGCGTTTGTCCAATTTTCTAAGAGAGAAGAAGCTGAGGCAGCTTTAAAGGCGCCTGATGCTGTGATGGGAAACCGTTTTATCAAGCTTTGGTGGGCTAAAAGGGACCGTATTACAGAAAATGGAGTAAGTACTGGCAATAATACACAAAGACATGCTGCTGGGGTGACACCAGCTTCAGTTTCATCCCATGTCTCTGTTGCTTATAAAGGAAAAGAAAGTATTCAATCTGCAGTTCACAGAAGTTCTGTTGCTGCTCCACCTGCACCTGATAATCCTAAGCCTGTTATTACTAATGGTCCAAGGGCCCTGCCACCTTCGCAAAAGAAGCTGGAAAGTTTAGAAATGTTAAAGGAAGAACTTCGTAAAAAGCAGGAGATGCTTGATCAAAAGCGTAATGAGTTTCGGCGGCAATTGGATAAACTTGAGAAACAAGTAAATACGAGTTAACTTCTCTATTTAATTTCAGCAGAAAATGCCATTTATAATGTTATATTTGTGATTTAGTATTTTGGATAGTATGATACTTGATCATAGATTTAATTTTCTGCTACTGAAATTCCTAAGGAGTCGGTGAGTCTAGGAATCTTAGTGTTCCCTCACATTATGGGCATGGTTGAAAAAATCGCTAGCGCTCCTCGGGCGCTCGTGGAGCGCCTAGGACGCCTAGGCGGGGATTAATCGGCGCCTAGGCGCACGTGTATATTTTTTATTTTTAAAAAATTTGTTTAAGTATTTTTATTTTTTAAAGACTAATAATTATAAATTATATAATACTTTAATAGTTAATACTGAAATATTAAATATTAATCTAAAAAATATCTAGAGTTTGTACAATTTATGGTTATTTCGCTCAAAACGATGTTGTTTTGAGTGAAATAACCCATTAAAAAAAAGGGAACAATTGTTAATCGGCCCACTAGGCGGCTTAGTCGGTGCCTAGGAGGTCTAGTCGGCACCTAGGAGGCCTAGGCGGTCAGCGTCTAAGCGGTGCTTTGGTGGCCTAGGCGGAGCTTAGGCGGTCGCCTAGCCGGCCAGTCGCCTAGACCACCATTTAAGGTGATACGCTAGGCGGGATTAATAGGCGCCTAGGCGGGATTTTTGCAACACTAATTATGGGATGATAAGTTGATAACATGCATGCTTAATCATAAGTACTCATTTATTGGTTGTGCTTATGTTATGTTCCCGGGCAAAGGCACGCGTCAAGGGGTGAGAGGAAGATGTTGAGGGCGGTACTGATTTTATGGATAAGAACAGAAGAGATAAAAGAGGATTTTATGGAGTTTCCTTCTCCTTGTTTCTTGTAATTTCTGGCTTTTTTAATTAGCAATGCAAATCTCTCTTTATATAGAAGAGAGTTATACTTTCCTAAAGTTTACAAAGGAAACTTATTGAGGCTAAATAAACTAATATTGAAACTAATTATACTAATCTAGAATAAGGAAACGAATTACCTAAAACCAAAAGAACAAAGCCAGAAATAAATCAATTCTAATAACAAATAACATGTCAGCTTATTAAAAATTACTCTTGTTTTGTGAAGTGGATTTTTATATTTGGCTGGTATTTCTTTTGCTCTCATATTTGGCTACATTTTTATGAGGCTGTTACAAATGTTAATGTGTTCAAGAGCCCTGTCATTCTATCTTCAAAGTTTCGTTGTATGCAGGGTACAGTTCTCAAAGATGAAGATCAGGCTGCTAAGAGGCAAAAAACAGGAACAGTAGCTGAATCCATAAAAGTCGAAACTTTGAGCTTCGGTGAACCTGATATTACTGTTTCATCACCAGAACCTGAAGCAGTACCTGATAGCAACAGCTCTGCTAATAGTGCTGTTCTCTCATGTTCAAACTCTGCTTCTACCATGGCAACACCCCAACCTCCAGTCTCTAAACCATCATTCCGTCCGCTGGCACCTTTGGGGGCACCTTTCAACTTCAATAGATACAAACTGGACAACCGCCCTACTGCATTCAAAATCAACCCACCTATTCCAACCGCTCTGGCAAACGTAATCTTTCCTCATCCTCTTTTCAGTCTAACCTGATTCTGTTGGTTTTATTTTTTCCCTCACCTACTTGGTATGACACATATATGGATTGGGAGTGTTCTCCCCATCCCTCCACCCCCACCCCGCACCCCCTCAAAAAAAATGCTGTGGAGTTAGCAATCCAACCCATGCTTGCTAATTTCTGTAGGAAGTATGAGAAAGGCATTTTGTGAACGCTTTCCATGCTTTATTTTTCATGTTTTTATCTCTGTATATCTATTTCCAGTTAATGGTTAGTTAGCCTGGATTTATTTGTATGAGCTTCTATTTTTTCTGTGATGAACTCAAGTAATTGTTTCTGTTTTGTAGGTTGATGTTTTGAAGGAACACTTCTCTGCTTTTGGTGAACTTGTGTCTGTGGAACTGGAAGATGAGGAGGGGCAAAATGATGCGGACTCATCCAAATTATCTGCACGAATATCTTTTGCATCACGTCTTTCTGCTGAAAGAGCATTTTTGAATGGCAAAAGCTGGCAAGGCCATATTTTGCAGTTTAAGTGGCAGTTGCCCTCTAGTTCTAACAAAGTTGGTGGTGTCAAAGAAAATGCCTTGACTAGCAAGGATGTTGGAGTTGAAGAGGAAACCTTGACTGCCCGTTTACAGTCTTCAGATACTAGTGTCCATCCTCCTGCCAAAGATGGCACCACCATAAATGCGGATGCTACTGGGAGTGGTGAAATTGAAAACACTGAAAAATGTGAGAATGATCAAGAGGATTTGAATGTTGATGAAGATTCCAAGTCTAGTTCCATGTTGATGTCTGGTGAGAAACAATCAGAGTGAGGATGGTCTAATTGTCAGTTGTACAGCGAGTTACATTAAAATAATTCAGGTCTTTTAGAAATTGTCATTATTCTAGTTTCAAAAATTTTCTCCTCATGTTGCAAATGTAAAGAGGGAATTTCCTGATTTCACATTCAATTCTATTAATTGTAAGGTTGATGTTGCATATAGGAATATCAAAATTTCAGTGAAATTGATTTTTTTTTTCTTTAGAAATTTCAATCGAAGTGTCTTTTCTCTGTTTTTCTTTTGGAGTGACTGCGAGGGTGGGCGGAGCCGCGGAGGGAAGGGACTGTGCTGTGTTCTTGTTATAGTTTGTTTTGTAGTTCACTTTAGGAAAGAGCTTTATGTCTGGATAAGAGTGCTTTTCTTTTAGCTGCATTTTTCAAGTCAAATTTGCTCCTTTTCTTCCTAGCTCAATCTGTATTTATGTTCTTTTTCACCATTGACCATTGCACGAAATATAGATACTTGTTCAATGTATAAGACTTGAAAAAAAAAGAGGATTATTTTAGCAATGAAAATATCAAAATTTTGGGTAAGCGGCTACAAAATATCCTAACAGAAATCACAATGTAGGATCAATTTTATACTCCATAATTATTAAAACAAATTTTAAGAGTGAAATTTATTTTATAATTATTAAAAACTTAAAAGTTAAGTAATGGTAAGATCCTAACCTTTGATTTCTCAAAATGAAAGTGTGGATGTATCCAAACTTTTTACTAAGAGAGATGTTTTCACTTGAACCTGTGTGTGTGTAAAGAAAGTTGTACAAAAGATTTACACAGATGATGCTATACTTCAAAATCTCATATGGACAGCTTATGTTTATATGAGAGTGACATTGACATAGTCTCAGAGGAAGATAAGAAAAAATTCTTGAAGGTGTCAACTCTAATGGATGGTGATGTTCGCCAACTGAAGTAGCTTCTCTGGGGGTAGGTAGTTTTTCAGAGAAATGCATGAATGGTGCAATACCTGGAAGAGGAATGCTGCCTTGTCATATTCACTACTGTCAATAGGCAGTTGGTTAGGCGGGTAATCATCTGCTGTATGTTTTGCCAAGTTATAAACTCGTAAAGTTAATGACCACAGATGAGAAACAACAGATTCTGCTACTACTGCCCAGTTGCTATCCGAAAGAAGGGATGTTAGTGTGACAGGTAGGTCACTCAACACTGTCATTTGATCTACAACTAAAACAGGCATGTATCTGCAACAGCTTCCACATAGTAGGCCAATAAACTGCAGAGCCTGCAAGACCAAAGAGGAGGCAAGCATAATAATCTCTACAAATAGGATTTACACAATTTTCTGGTCCAAACATACTCAAAGGAGGGCCACAGGCCAGTGAGCTCATAACAAACACACACTGGTATATCCATGGGTATTCAGACCATCAAAATTCTCCCAAATAAGACATAACTAAAGAGAATGCATGTTAAGGCTCTGTTTGTTACACATGAATCATGTTAAGGTTGGAATTGCAATTCTGATCTCTAATTCCTTTCATGTGTTAGGATTTCTTAGGAATGTAAATTCCATTCCCTATCATTTTTTCTCTTACAACATGCAAGTAGTGAATACCATGCAAAAAGGAATCAACATATATTCCAATATATTGTCTTCAATCAAATACTTATATAAAAATTATGATATGAATTTCATTCCTGTGCTGTGATTCTATTGTACAAAATGCCCCAAGGTTAGGATAGATCATTGAGTTTCCAATTATGAACCAAAAAGGAAGAATGGTTTTTTTTTTGTATTTGGATTTACTGCTTTGACAAACAAAAGTAGAATTACCGTGGAAGGAAATTTTGAGACACAGCTAATTTCCATTGCGTTAACAAGCCATTGTCTTTTGACACTCCCATCAGCATAGTGCAAAGTCTCTGTAACTCCTAGTAGAGCATCCCAGATAACTGCACAGGGAGCTTTAAGCATTCAGAGGTGAGCTAAAGCAGTTACTTAAAGAAACAATGTTACAATGGGAGAATTTCAAATGCTAAAGTTACTGGGTGTAAACATGGGAGCAAGGAACTGACCTTCACATCTGCAGTTCAACATATAAGCTTTAAGTTTGCCAAGTTCACTAAATGGAACAGAGCCAGTTTGAACTAATCTTGATTTCACTTGAATCTTTTTCACAGATTCAAGTTGTTGACCATTTGCCTCTATAAGATTCACCTCCGAAATCTGTGAAGCACAAAACAGACAACAGCGATCATACTAGAGCAATACCAGAAGCATCTGAACTTGCATAGGAACTTCTTATAATAAATGACTCAATCCAATAATCCATAGGCACCATAGTAGGACAAAAGCTCAAATTTTCAGCAAGACATCTTACACAATTCTTAAAAATAAGATCAAGTTTTCAACGAAGTAGATAAAAAAACTTAACATGTGTAGTGAAGACATGAAGTGCTCAAATCAATTTCTCCCCTCCCTCCCCTAATAAATAGACCCATAGGGACAAAAAGGAAGACAGTAAAATATTAATAGGCATAGGCACCTGCAGAAGATCCAATAACCATCCTTGTTCAGACTTCCCAAGGCATCTAACTGCTTCAGACCATTCTTCTATGATATTTGCCTGATACAGTTCTCTAGAGCCAGCAGAAGGAAACTGGGGCAGCAAATCAAAGAGAACCTTCATACAGTTTTCTATTTCAGACGTATAACTTTGAGTGTCAAGAGAAGATTCATTCAAACACTGATTAAGGCCTCTCCAGCATGAAAACCTTAATGAGCTTTTCTGTTCAGGACTATAAAGGCCAGATGAAACTAACCAAGATAAGAAACAAGCAACATCATTAAATAGCTTCACAAGCCGAGAGCTGGAGAATATCTTAGTTAGATCAGCCAGGTGTACGAGTATGCATGATTGCAGAGTTGGCTCAAGTGTCCTCATCCTGGCAAAGTCACAGAGTTCATCAAGGAAGATAAGGAGGTGATCAAATTGATAGGCATGAGATAGAGAGAAAAGTAGGCATTCCTCCCTCAGATGTCCTTTCTTGAAGGTTACATCTTGTGACAACAATTCAGCAACTTCACTCTCATATCTCATGAATCTTCTGATGATTGCTCCCCAATCTAATGATGGTAATCTGGGAGCGTGCTCAAGACAACGTAAAACCATTGAAATGGTGTTAACATGTGAAATATTACCTGTCTGAAATACAAAGCAAGAAGGATTTCGATCACAAAACAATAATCAATGGAAGAGATTTTTGCTGGGGCAGGGGTGAGCATGTAACAAGACATTCAACTCAGATTGTCAGATACCAAACTTAAAGAATTGTTATGATAGTTTTCTTACAGTAATGCAGTGTGCATAACATAATGTTTACATGTGAAACATGCAAAAGATATTCTAATGAATAACAATGCTTAAAATAAATGACAAATCTAACAAGAACCATACCCCAGGATGTTTCAGATGACTTAGCCACAAAGAGAGCTTCAAAACTGTGCTGTCCTCAGAAAAAATGTGTGAGACATTCTTTGTGCCTGCACCACTAACTGTAGTAGCTTCATTATAATGCTCTTGCAGTTGCAAAGAATGCCTAAGGAATGAAGCTGCCCATGCAGCATACTGCTGCAGTTGATCAGCATCAGGATTTTGTGCCACAAGAAAAATCTCCTGCACTAGTGATGTCAAATCAGGCTCCAATGCTGGACTTGAGAGCAATGGACCATTGATGTAAGAAGATTCCTGGTACAGAAGAATTTGTCAAAAAAATTGTACGATTAATAATTTCAGTTACATATTTAATCATTTCACCAGATCTCTGTTCCTCTGTTAAAGACTCAAAGACTGGAAAATCAAATCTTCAAAAGAAGAGGTAGAAGAAGATGATGATGAATGAAAATATGAAATTAAATTGATCCTAGGCAGGTCTGACTATTCTTGTAAATCTTATAGGGATTCTTCAAAAAGTATTCAACTATTTCCGTTCCCATAATTTAGTAAAAGATGTTGCATAATCTTTCTATATCAAATTTCTCCTTTCTATCATCAATTTGCATCTAACTACTAAAATTGTATTCTTCCTTATTTACATGTGAGCATTAAAATAAAATTTATATAAAAAAAAAATTAAAAAAAAAATTAAAAATAAAAGCCCTGACCTTTTGATTATTAGTAGCATGTGATGAGAATGAAGGGTGATCTTGAACCAATGTTCCTGCACCTGCTCCAAAAGCATTTACTGCCCCAATGGTAGCACCCAAATGAATAAGAGGAGGGTTTGGATCAGAGTAACTCTTCCTGAATAATGCCAGCAAATCTTTAACATGTTCAACTTTCAAAGAGTGCAGACTTCCATTCAAAATGGTACCAAGTAGGCTTCCTGCTCCAATACAAGATGCCATCAACAAGCTCTGATGAAGAGTGCTAAACTTTTGAACAGAGACTAATTCAGAAATAAGATGCTTGTAGCAGCCTACTAGCTGGTCAATCTCAGTACCATCCATCAATTCTACTCTGTGACAGAAAGCCATTACAATAGGTGCTGCAAGACAAGCACCCACGGAGAACAGAAGCTCACTTTTTGCACTGGTAGTAAGAAATGGAATGGAAGGATTCAAGTTGGGAATCCAAGAAAAAAGTAAGGTTTTCAGATTGAGAACTGCATCATAAAAACCTGCTCTATAGATTGCACCAACAGAACTACCTAATCCCAATATGAGCCCTGCAACACCCCACACATCTTCCTCAAAGTCGTCACTGCATTGTCCAAGAAACTTGGGGGTGATATTTGAATCAAAATCATCTGATCCAAGCTGAAGCCATGAAAATGCATTTATCAGAACATCAGATGAAGATTGAGTTAACGGACATATCAACTTGGATAAGCTCCCAATGATCTTTTTTAACAAATCTATTTCCTCCATTCTGAGTGCTCCTTTACTCGGATGAAAATTATCTTCAGCATCACTCTTGGTAAGAAGATCTTGACATGAAAAACCCAACCCAACTCCACAGGCTCCTTTCACAAGGGTGCTTTTGCTCACAGATAACACCTGCAAAACTCTTTGTTTAACCATAGTCGTAGCAATTTTACTGTTACAAGAACTCTATAATTCTCAAATTATAAGTAATTAATACGAAATAGCACAGCAGGCAAGCTAATAGACTTTCAACCTCAAGAAGTGCATTAATATATTCTACTTTCTGCTTGCGATCAGTCACATGCAGGAAACTTGATATCAATCCAAGAGAAATAGCAGCAGACCATTGTCGATACTCGTGTTCATGCTGAAACAGCCAACTCAACAAGAATTTTGAAGCAGTTGATTTAATAGCATGGTCAGACAAGGGGAGTACCTAGAAGTAACAGATGATGTCAGAAAGATAGGAAATAAGATAAATTTAACCTGGATTATTATACACTTTAGATATGTAAATTTAATTGACGGAAAAATGTCAAAGGAGATTTTAATAGATCATTTCCAGAAACAAACAAATTATTACCGAACAAAGAGCCCCAATTGCTAATGCAATATTCTCGGCAGATCTGGGAGGAGATCTTTCAGCAATTTCTATCAAACACTGCAAAATTTGTGGGCAGAACGTTATTTGGTGTTCTGGAAGAACCAAACCGAATGCACCATAGCCATTAAGAAGTGGAACACAACCTTCAAAATTTCCTTAGCAGCATTAGAAGTTTTATCCAACACAGCAGAATGCACCTTGGTATCAAGTAGCATGATGCGAGCCCTTATCCATCTTTGCATAAATGGTTTCCATGATTGTAATGCCAGTAGTGCAATCAAAACATTCCTTGAGAGCTGAAGAGAGTCAGCTATCTCAACCACTGCATTCTTGTATTTATCTAGTACATCTTGCAATGCCTTCCACCAGAAAAGAGGTTAGAATTCCTGGAAAACCTGAATAAATAAATTTGGTTCTATTGTCTGGTGCAAGGCATCTTACTTCTGATGCTCCTGGCATATTCAAGCCTTTAAGAGTGAAGGAAAGGCAAAAGAGAGCTGCACCGGGTAATTCTCTAGCTCTTCTGCCATTTCCTGCAAGTTGAATGCACAGATGATAATATTGTGGATTTTGTGCAGCAATCCTACCAGATCTGCACATTTCAGTTATTTGGCATAAAACATGAAGTATAGAATTCCTACCTGAAGCAAACATGACCTGAGGGAAAACATCTAGCAACTTTTCAATCTTGCTTTTTGGCAGTCTTTTCTGCTTCACCACTCTTCTACGTGTACTGGGAAAAGTAAAACTTAAAGTCAGCTCCTTCAGGAAATTTAGTAAAACTAAGAGGCAGAAGTAAATGGTAAGAAAGAGCCTCACATGTGCTCATGATTTATGATTTTGACTTCAAATGCTTCTAAGGCTCTCAACACCTCCAGATCAGTCTCAGATGTAAGAAACTCCAAATTCCTTTCATTAAAATCTAGAAGGCTTCCCTGAAACTGACCTACCTAAGAAAATTTGAAACATAATGGGGAAAGATGAATGAATGAATCCAATGTATTTGAACATACAAATATACAAATACATAAAAGAAATGGTAATTAGCCAGCCATTACGTTTACCTCATAATGAGTTAATGCCTCAAAAGCAGATGCTCGAGCTTTTGACCAACCATGACCAACAGTTGCAGAAGTTCCGATTTCCCACAATACTTCCACAACTCCTATAGCAGCTTCAGTGTATGATTCAGCATCCATCGCACCCCATCTTAAGAGATGACAGAGGCTGATCATAGAGAAGAAACAAGGAACTTCAGTATAGTTCTTAATTCAGGTAAGCAATGGGAAATCTATAGTTACACCATGGAGTAGCTAAAGCTTAAGAGCATCACAAAAGTGTGAAGTGTCACAGAGAAAAGGGCAAGAATTTCTGCCTAGTTTTAGCAGTAGAACTTATTATTATAAACAATACTGGAAGTCAATATGTAGCATTGTAACAGTATAAAGAATCCATGGATCCATTAGCTTTAGTGCATACACACATGAAAATTATGTACTTTTACATCTAGTGTCATAATATCATAAAAACAAATCATGAAAACAGGTTTTTCCTATTTACTTCTAGTCATAAACATACATGTGAATCTTGATGACAAACAAAGTGGTCCATTTTACTTATTAAGAAATTTAAATGTCTTTTACCTGCAGGCAACAGTGGCATTTCCAGAGTAGTTTAGCTGTTTTGCTATCACATCCCAGGCAGTATAAAAATCTGAAGCAAAAATAGATATTATTTACTAAAGTGATGACCAGAGTGAATCAAGCAGCAAATTTAATAGCATGCAAATACATAAAGGAAATAGAAATTGCATTAAGGATCTCAGTATCATTCTCATAGTAGTATGTAAAAGGATTATTTCAATGTGCAAATGGTGCAATTGACAAAAGATTATCCAACAATCGTTCACAGCAGGATAAAAACATTTGTGGAGTTTAAGCTGCATTTCAAGGTAAATAATGCATAGCACTACCTACTACATCTGCTTCGCAAAGATGGGCGAGGCTTTCAAGACCAAGAGACTGAATAAAAGAATCTTGGTGTTTAATGCAAGCCTGTTATTCAGAAGACATTAGAGAGCTTGTTATGGAATCCAAACTAGGAAATTGACAAACAATTAGCAAAATATACCTCAACAGACAAGATAAGGTCCACACCCCTATCAGGATCCTTTCTGCAAACATCACAAATGGAAAGAGCCATACTAATATAGATCTCTCTATCAGAAGCAAACTCAGTGAATTTGTTTGCATGTAGTACTCCCTACTATCCAAGCAATGGGAAAAGAAAAGTAGTGTCATTTGAAGTTCAGTAGCACAGAAGTGATTTCCTTGGCAGAAAATGATTACCTGTAAACTTCCAAAGACACGATCATTGCACTCCCATGTCTTACAGATCAAACGTATTGCAGTGGCATACAAAACACTGAAAGAAATAGAACACTTCTAAGGATAAACAAACAAACAAACACACACACACACACGTGTGTGTGTGTGTATGTATGTATGTATATTTCAGATCCAGTGTATTCCCAAGACAATACATACAATCTACAATCTCTACAGAACTTACGATTTAGCGTCTTTTTGAAGCATCGGTAGAATTGTTTGAACTACAAGAGGTAACATTGCAGAATGTGAAGCAAGTGATGGAAGCATGCCCATGAGTTTTAACTGCAGACAATGTGACCAATAAGAAACAAAAAATGTATTGGAGGAGTCACAAATTTCAGAGCCAAAATGACTTTTGGAAGTTTCAAAATGGAATACTCCAATAATAAGAATGTCATGATCAAAGATATCGTAAAATGGATAAAGATTATATCAGACATCAATCATAAAGTCACCTGCATGCCATGGGAAACAACATTCTTGTTGTCAGAATAGATATGGTTGTAGAATAGAATGACTAGCATCAATGGCACACCCAGTTTAGGGTCCATCTTGTTGCAAATAGCCAAGAGATCTCCAGCAGAATGTCCAAGACTTTGATGCATAAGAAATACACAAGCAATCCCACTGAGTAACAAAGGCATTTCTACAAGTAGTAGTTGCAGCTGTCCCTTGATTAGGTTTAACTAGCAAAGATACAAGAACAACAGAGTAACATACCAAGTTCCAGCAAAACAAACAGCTTACCAGTATGAAGGCTTTCGTGAGATTCAGAGATCGATTGAGAGGACTTTCTTCTTGAAATGACTCGCTGCATATACTCACTTAACATGGACGTCCATGGTTTTGCTTTATTGTGCTTGTCTACAGAGGACTCAATACCAGAGGCAAAGTTTAGATAGAAAACACCAGGTAATGAAGATTGGTCCTGAAAAACTCCCAATTTATACAGAGAACTTTTTAGACACAATTTTAATGCTGGCAACAGTGGTGATTCAAGAATAGATAAGAAATCTAGAATAACAGCCAGAAGGCACAACAAGACAGAATAATTATTGCATTTAAATTTATTCGACATTCCAGTAATGGTTCATACTATGATACTAGATGCTGCAAAAGTTTCATATTGGTTTTGTTGTATCCTGTTGTTTGCTGGTGGAGTGTATACCTTCTCTATGGATCATGTAAATTAGGAGATTTAACAAAACAATTAATTTATAAACCAGAAATGGATACATAACATATATTGAGAGTTTCAGAATCTCTTTGTGGGTCCTCTTTCTGCTGATGCATCTAAAGGTGGTATTTCCTGGTAGCTTATTTCTTTTTAGATAAATGGTTTTTCACTAATTTTTTTTCTTAATTAGTGCAGCTACAGCTACAAAGAAATAACAAAAAGACCCAGAAGCATTTTAACTGGTAATAACAACAAAGTTAAACCTGAAGCCACAAACTCTGCAGTAGCCTAACAGCAATGTGTGCAGATGTACTTATGGAAGGATGTTTCTTTTCAGTTGATACTTCAGTCCTTGGTGCAGCCAATAAATTAATTGAGAGCTTTCTCAAAACAGAAAGCAAATCGATGGCAGCTTGCTTTACTGATTTAGTTGGAGAGTATACAAGGTTGATGACAGGAAAAATGAATAAAAGCTCTTCATTTATTAGGCATGAGGATCTATGAACATCTTTCCCTGCAAAAGAAGGTTACATTCATACTCTAGTAGGAGTAACAATTGTAGAAAGAAAGAATGTCACATACTAAAAGAAAGAAAATGGTCAGGTCATTAATACTAAATGTAGAAGGGATATTTAGAGATGTGTAGTAACAATACCACTGTCATTTTTCCACTTTAAGATAAAGCAAAGCAGTTTCAGTGCAGAGAGTTGTTCATGTTCAAGCTCTGAATGGACAAGAATTATAAATATGAACGATATTGCTGATGATAGTTCAGGTAAAAAACTCAGGCCAAGCTCTTTCTGCACAACCAATAAGCGCCTTGATACCTCTAAAATGTACTCAACGGAACCTGCCGGCTTGAGAAGATCATTATGCAATGAGAAAAGAGCATCCAGTAGTTCCACACTGCATAATTGAGCTTCATGAACTAGCTGTTCGAAGTTATGGTAAGAACTAAATTAGGTAAAATCAAGCACAATCAATCCAGCATTCCAATAGATGCATATATAAAACTTGAAGACAGTTTGAAAGACAGAACGGAATGAAAAATAATAGTTAGCACAATGCAATACCAATCCATTTCCAACAAGCTGCCTCAAGACCACAGAGTATGCATCCACTATGCATTCAACCAAATAAAAAATCTCTGTATAGTCCTACAAACATCAGCTTAGAATGAAAACACTAAAAAGCATAGAGATTAAGAATTGATACAATAAATTTATTCCATCCACTTCACAAAAGCAGTACACTTACATCCTCATTTTTACAGGGGAAGTATTTAATCCGCCCAATTAGTAGCTTGGTAATGGGGATAGCCTCACGAGGAAGTGAACAACATAATGATGCTATTGATGATAATAAATCTCTCAGAAATGAAGTGAGAGAAACTAAAGAGGACATCCGCACAATTGCAGAATTTAGAAAAGGTGTTAGGAATCGACAAACTTCCACCATGCCGCATTGCTTACACTCCGCTAAGAAAATAAGCACCTGTCGCACAAGCTCGGCTTGGACCTCTTTTCGGCTAGAAAGTATCTGCCATCCATTAATGCATTGCATGCATGAGCATCAAACTAATTAAAATGTATCTATAAACGATAATTCATCATATTGTAAGCATACCATACCATGACAAATGGATGAGTTTCTGAGGCTTGAAACTGAAAAGAATGCGGGTTGTTCCGGAAACCTAACCGAACNAGATAGCCTAAACCTCTGACAAAGAGATTTACGAAGCGAGAAGCAGTGGCTTCGAGGGCTGACTGGAGCTCCAGTAAGCCGCGAGAAAGGTCCAGCTTGGAGTCCCGGACGAGGCGGCATAGTTCACGTACCGACTGGTCAACGACGGCGGGGGAGGCGGAGTGGAGGCACTGAGTGATGGCTTCAGTTCCGGGGTAGGAGTCGGGGCCCAGGTGTGGAGGGGCGGAGCGAAGCTTCTCGAAGATTGAAATCACTGCGAGTTTCTGAAACGATGGTTGAGGAATGCGGATTTTCTCTAGTAAAGGAGAGTAGGCGTCCATACTCCGATCCGATGCGAGCAGACCGCAGTAGTCGTCGGTAAAGATTTAGGGGAGGTCCGGCGGGGAAATATCAAGGCGTTAACGTCGCTCAATAACGGTTCAGTAGTCAATAAAAAGGGAAGAGCTCAAGGCAGTGAAGGGTTGCTAACGCCGTGAAGAGTGAAGACAGCCGGGTGAATGTAGGAACCAAATATGCAATTAAAGCGGACTTAACTTAATGCTGGTTACTGCCAAGATGCTCTTTATAGTCTTTGCTTTTGATGGCCCAATTATATATCAATGATCTGTTCAAAAAGTACTTACTGCCTTTACTATTTGCTATTTGCTATTTGCAAAGGCTTGAAATGGAGTATTAAAGAGGTTAAGAGTGTTTTAGCACTATTATTATTATTATTCAATCACAATGTCATGATATGTCAATTTGTTAACTTTACTCTCTTAACTTATACGGAGTAACTATGAAGTTAAATAATCCATCAAACATTTGAACGTCTTACTAGATGAAACACAGGCATACAAAACGTACACCATCTCCTTTTCTTTATAAGATTTTCAATATCATTATATTACATTACATTATAAATCGTTCAATGTTCGTAATAATGTACTTGGGAAGGTGATTTCCCACTCTGATGGCGGCTATTTTTTCCAGACAAAAGATTACTCCATACTAATTTAGAGACCAAAAAATGCCATAAACACCCAGACTTCTTTATTAAAAAATTAGTATTATTATTATTAAAAGAAACCCAGGTTGGTCTCACAAAATTTATGTTGCAGAGAATTTAGAAGGCTAGAGTAAAGCTAAATAAATAAAATTACAACACGACAGAATATATTGCAATAGCATATCAAAATTTCGGTTCCAGCCTTATATTCACAAATATGATACACAAAAAATTGATTGCACTACCTAGGAATTGAGACGGACACAAACTTGAAGCCTGCAAACCGCCATTCACCACCCAGTATTGAGACGCAGCTTTTCATAACTTGGACTATTTTCTGAGCAATGCATTCAATTTGCTTTCCAACTGCAAGCCAGAATATTATACGTCAACCCAAAACAACATTTCAAATGTCCTAGAACATTAGACCCAGAGAGGGTTCTAAAATAAAAGGAGAATAAAGCAAGGAAAGAGAGAACTTTGAGTGCGGTCATTCAACAAGTTCAAAGCCAATTACTACTTTAGGCTCCAAGTGTTATAGACACAAACAGGGTATATGCCTCAAGTCAAAATTAGATGTAGAAGAAGTTTGAGTCATTTTTATTTGATGAAAAATAGTACACTATTGCTGAAAATGATCAATAAATCAATAAATACATACCTGAACATTTTTTATCTTTTGTCTCTGCAACTGTTCAACCAGGCTCCCAATGCTGAATTTTTAACACAAATTTCAGACAAGGAGGAGGAAAATATCATGCTGCAATTGAAAAGCTCTAGGTTCTAGCTACATACCTTTGTTGCAATTGAATCACCTGGGACTGCAGCTCTTTCTCTCTTGTAGAAGTAGAAGGGATCTTCACATACATACAAAGTCGAACAACAGTTAAATGCAGCTGCTGCCTGCTGGCAACCCCTATTCCTACTACCATAAAACTAGCTAACACAGCTGAGGTCCTTTAAATAGAGACACACACAAAGGGTACCTGTGAAAGGTCAGTTGTCCCCGACTCAACCAACTCCATAGGGGTGACTGCATTGAAGTAAAAAAATAAATAAATAAATATTATTTGAATGCATCAGAGATAAATTTTCTAAAAATAAAAAAACAGGGGAAATAGCAAACCAAATGATAATTACCAGGTGTTTGCTCCACATACTTGATCAATTTAATGATTTCTTCCTGAATGGATGAAGATGAAGTATATCAGTACCTTCCACATAAAAGACATGCAAAAATTCAAGTACGAAGGGATTACTCTTTGCAATGTATTTTGCTGAAAAATGCATTGCAGTGATGGGAGAACTGAGGTAGCTGTTAGGCCTGAAGCAGTTGCAGCAGTCAAACCTCCAGAAGCTGAGTTGAAGAAACTGTTTGTAGGACCCTGAATGCAAGAAAGAAAAGGCAATTGTTACAAAGCAATTGGCTAGGAGATAAGTTTCAAGGTCCTTACTACTGAATGTTCCAAATAGAGCACATCGAAATTTGAGGAATCATAAACACTTAACAGTTGAAACTTGAAAGTAAAATTTGTGAGCACGCGCACACACAAAAGATGCAACACTGCTTGGAAATATACCTTTGGACTCAGATCTGCAGAAGTGACTTTGAAGCGTCCCTTGCGTTGGACAACAGCTCCTTCAGAAGTATCTTCCATTGCAATAGCATATACCAAAATGTAAGGAAAGATTAATTACAAGAATCTAAGCATCCGTTCACAAAAGTTCACGCCAAATATATATGTATACACACGCACAAGCACTCAATCTCATAGATCAAAATAGTATGTTACCACTATCTTTCTTTTGGCGATACTGCAGTGGACCACTATAACTACGCTCTGGCTGATACCTTGTCAGTGGACAGTCCCTTCATAGCAATTGGAGTAACACGTCATTATACTTAAAACAGAAATATTTTAATAATTCATCAGCCTTTGAAACTACAGTATAATGGATACAGCCTTAAATTTCCCATGTGCATGCTACTCTTACAGGAATATGATAGCATTAGCAATGTCCTGGATTAGAAAATGAGCATTTACCTCTCTCCATCAGTGGTAATGTTTTTTAAGGAGAGAATGTTATCCTTTTGAGGTGAACCACTAACTAGCTTCTTTTGCCCTGGGATACCAGAGCATGCAAATGAGATGCTTTGTCCTATATTTTCATCATCTCTTCTACCTTCTTCACCCCCACCTTTGTTCAATGACCGTATGTCATTCTGTTGTTCAGAATCTGAGGGTATACTATATTTCCAATTTGGACTACCAGCACTCGTGTCATCCTCACACACATCAAAGCATCCCCTGCACCAAAACCAGATTTACATAAAACAATGTCTGAAAAAGTAGATAAATATACCAAGCTATCAACATGCTCATTAATTTATATTGCAGATTGGTAGTTCACACTAATATGGCTATAAACTCATCCTTTGAAATCAATGCATATTGGATGTGCAGGTATCTCAGAAATGAAACAAATGGCTGTCTGATGTCCCGTTACATCAGAGATAGAAAATGGAAATATATCTTACTTGAGTGCCTGAAGAGGTTTAATGGGAAACCCAGCAAGCGAATCCTCTAAATCATGAACCTCGTGTAGACCAACCTGAGTAATTATATTTGCATATTATTGGGTGATAGAAAGAAGAGACTAAAGGAACAAAACTGAAGTGGCAGATACTATAAAGTCAATAAAATGAAAAACTGAATACACGTGTAGATCCTAATATCCTATGAACTCCAAAAAATGAGAAAAGCCTGTAGCATGAATGGAAGGTTCAACAGGAAAAGACAAATGGAATATCAACTTGAATATGGATAAAAGAAATACTTCTGCAGGTGCATCAAGTGAGTGATTAGGCCTTTCTGATGAAGAACTAGCATCATCATTACTGTCTCTAGGCCTCCCACTTGAGCTTGGACCTTCGGCATTTAAAAACTCATCATCCTGAATCTGCAGCAACACAGAGAGCAAACAATCAATAATCTAGAGTTTGCTTCCACATACCATAAATTGATTTGAGAAATGAATGTCAAACTAACTGCTTACAAGTGAAGCTTGGTTCTTCAAGTCCTCCAGATTGAAATTCCATGCACTGATTCCCCGAATGTATTCTTGCTGCAAGGTAACCACAAAACAAGCTCAGATGAGAAAGTCCAGAGTAGTACAAAAAATTTCAATAGCTTTCTAAGTTGTAAGCAGTTTTTGGAAAGGGAGGTGAAGATGATAGTAGAACTGGAGGAAGAAAATGTACATAAGAAGTCAAAACATAAACCATTCTGTTATTGTCATGAACCAACTTAATTGAAGCCACTATGAGGGCGTGCCTCTTTGAATAAAACAGAAATCGTCAAAAGCATGAAATCAACAGGGGAGAACTAGCATTCTGTCATGTTTTTTATGCAAGGAAAGTAATTAAAGCCATTGTCCACAGATTAGAGAAGTGTGGAGGAAGAGTATGTCCTGTAATTATCTGTAGAAGATGAGTCCATGCTCATTAAATCAGGGCAGGCTAAGAACCCGATGATTGAGGAAAAATACAAGAACAATGAAAAACCTGTCACAGTGAAAAGTTCCACCACAATAGGAGATAAGTACTGCACGAATCCTACATCTATTTTGATATTTGTCTGGTAAGGATATCAAAATTTAGGGTTTTCAATGGTTACCTGTGATAAATGTTCCTTGTCTTCATACAATGCCTTATTCTGTACAAGAACATCTGCTTCTTTTGCCTGAAAGAATGCACATGCAATGTAATAGACAACCCAATAGAAATAAGATGAAAAGAGTCCAAACTGAAATTGCACAGTTCAAGAGGGGCAGAAGACCTTAAGCGTCCTATAACGGTCACCTAGGGGGGGTAGGCCTTCAAGTATAGTGCGTGCTAAGTAATCATTTGAGCGTCCCTGTTTAAAGAAATGGTGCTTCAAAAGCTTCTCTGAGGAGGGACGCTTTTTTGGATCCTTCACTAAGCAAGCAGCAACCATTTCCTTGAAAGACTGCATAGGCGAAAAAATTTCAGAAGACAGTTCAAAGCTATAATCAAATTTTACCAAACAAAACCAACCTTGGAGAATCTCTTATCCCTTTCATAGTCCAGACCTGGTGGTGCATTTTGCAGGGTCATGAGCAGAACCTGGATAAAGAAGAGAATGAGCAAACTTATAGAACATGACATTGAGGAAAGACAAGCACTTCCAGACACAGAATATCACCTTCATTGGTGGGTACTTGGAGAATGGTGCATGGCCATGAGCAAGTTCAAGGGCTGTTATCCCAAAGGACCATATATCTGCTCTGCTTATGCGAAACTATTTTAGAATAACTTAAGCAAAATTTATTTTTATACAATAACAGTTGATAGCGTGATGCTAATTAGATACTCACTTAAAATCATATCCATGCAGTTGCTGCATAACTTCTGGAGCCATCCTGAATAACAGTCCAGAGTAATTCACAATACCAAGTAGATAAGAGATGTTATTTCTGATGAATCTAAAAATACATATATTATAACTGGAGAATGGTCATTAACTTACCAGCAGGGAGTTCCCACAAAAGTATTTCTTGATCGCTGTCTATCACCAGTATCAAACATACAAGCAGCTACTCCAAAATCAGCTAATTTGACAGCACCATTGGTATCAACTAATATGTTGCCAGCCTGCGATTATTACAGTGGAAATCAAAGCTGCGAAAGTCAGAACTTCATTTCTGAAACATCTTCACCAAACATGCAAATATTCCAAGATGTTCAGAATTCCATTTGTAGATCATGCTTGTAACAAAAATTATTTAATCCATTGGAACAGAAAAATGAGCAACGTATAGGAGGAAGCAGGTAAGCTTTTTGTACCTTTACGTCTCTATGGATATGCCCGTGGTAATGAATATATACAAGTGCTTTCAGGACTTCACGCAATAATGTAGCAATAACAGGCTCTTCAAAACCTTCGGGAAAAGAAGATTTCATGATATGAAGGCAAGACCCTCCAGCCATGTAAGGCATCACAACCCAAAGACTATGACCAGCAGTGAATGAGCAGTATGAGCGTAATACATTTGGATGATTAATCAAAGTCATTGTCTGTACCTCTCTGCGGATGCCATCCTTTAAAAACACAAAGACATTGAAACCTTCAATTAATCATCAGAAATTACACTTTTTTAAGGAATGCCTCAACAATCAGGTGTATTTCAAATACAAACTATAGATATATGTCCAAAAACAATGGTGTTTCATGTAAAAAATCAATATAAGTGTCATATATGTTGGCAATAGGAATGGATGCTCATAAAATGGGCTTAATTTCACCTGTTGTACTGAAACAAATATCGAGAAAGGCAATATGCAGGTATGAAGAAGTCTACATACCAGGTCATTATTACACCTTTCCAGATCAAGAACTTTGACTGCTACTATCTCGTTAAGTGGGATGCAGAGTGCTCTGTACACGGTTGCACTGACTCCTTCTCCAACTTCCTCGTATAACTTGTAATCCTTAGCATTAACAGGGAACTTTTTCTCTGATCCCTCTTCCATAGTTTCTTCTTCTTATGACATAACATAAAAATGCCCTTTTTGCCCAAAGCTCTCAATGAAGATAAAAAGGATGTTGGAAAGATCCAAAATTGTATGACATTTCTTTTTATGATATACCATTTTCCTTCTGATCTACACAGTATTTGAATCCAGCTACTTCATAGGATTAATTTTCAACCAATATCACCAACTACAACAATTACTGACTAGAAAGTCACCCAAGCTGAGCGAACTGTGATTAGCACCAAGTAACTTAAGAGGCCACTGCTAAACACTCTTTTGCCAATGCTTCAACAATACACTTAGATATGAGTGAGTCCAATCAGATTCCAGCCAGTATCTTCCAAGAAAAAAGTACACCAGAGTCCAATGGAGCTTAGTCACAGTGAAGATCAAACCATTCAGAAAATATGATAAAGCAATACTGCCTGTACAAATTACCAACAAAATTATTAAGCTGTATTGTGAGTTCCAATGCATATTATAGAACTTCAGCCATAACCCTTGTTAATGTATTGCTTCATTTGCTTGTATTTTTCCTTCAGATGATCATCCTGGGTCCTTTATTTGAGTTAATGGCCATCAAATATGTGATTCTGGAATGTATATATATGCCCTTAGTTCTCTGTATCATGAGAGTGGAAAAGCATCCTATGGCTGTGTTAATGTCAATGACTATGCTGTCAAATGGCATGTATTTGTTTCAAGGTTAGCTAACATTTATTAGTGTCAGTGGCATTATGATAATTAGTGATACTGTTTGCAATAGCAAACAGGCTATAAATACCATATATGATCTTGATTAATGGGCAAGTAACCAATAAGAAATCAGTGGTAAATTACCTAAAAATAACTCTCGTGCATAGAAAGACAGCTGAAAATTAAAGGGTAATCCATCTCCAGTTTCCAGACTTTAGACAGCATCCAGTCAAAAGACCAGGAAAAAAAAGGGCAAATTTATTGCAAGGATATCTATCAAACCCAAATACTATAAACAGCCAGAAAATGTGATCTAGTTAGCTTATGCAGAGTATACATTTAAGAAATGCAACCAAATTACCATGTACGACACATGTAACTTCAAGATCAATACAGCTTACTCTGTTTATCGCCATGTATTGAAAGCTTTATACTTCAATTTGTACATAATCAGTATATATTACCAAAAAAATAAAATTACTGATATAGAAAATAGCACAGCCAAGAAAGCAAAACAGTAGAACCTGGAAAATGAAGTACGGATACTGAACAAACTTACATATATGAAATATGTGCTTCACATGTAATCAACAAATAGTATCTTCTGCCTCTGTGTGTGTTTGTACTACGGAGAATACTAAATAGGTATAGATAGATTTTGAGTAGATTTGTCCGTAGCTCAAGCAATCGGAGTACGGAATAGAGTACAGTATGGAGTACGGACCTAGGGTTTCGAGACCAGAAAAAACGCTATTCCGTAAATAAAGGACTTCGATATGAGCTGAAACTGACAGAACCTACCGGTCTGCCACGGATATAGTCGTCCACAGCTTTCGCGGTCGAATCTTCACCGTCGAAAGTTTCTCAGAAAGGGCAAAAAGTAGAATAACAAAGAAATATGCTGAAAACAATTATCATTTTTTTCTCTCTCTCATAATTTATGAAAAGGTTATGGGCAATTGGCTGAATACTATTTTTATATAATATATATTTTTACAATTTGATGTAACTTGATAAATAAATTAGAATAAAATTAGTACGATTGCAACAACAAAATAAATAAATAATTTAAAAAATGGAGTAAAAATTAAGTTTATGAATCTTGCATTTATTGAAAATGATTAAATTCATTCTAAACCATACAATAACACATAACAATTTAATATGATATCACTTAAATTAAACATTCTTTTTAGTTACTGCCAAGGAATATCACTATTATAAAAATTCAAGAAAAACAAATAAATGAATGAATCAATCTCCAATACAATTATCAATAAATATGACAGTACATATAATAATTGTTTTATCAACCAAGGGATGATCGAACGGCAGGTCAACACTAACGGGAAATAGTTTAAGTTTTGCAACGAAATTGAAGCAGTGTTTCGGGTTTCGACTGTTATTGTATTATGAATTGCTTAACATTTTTCGAGGGTTAATACCCCTATTTATATAAGGAGGGAGGTTGGTTTTTTTCATAGTAACACTAAACTGCCATAAATGTATGTGATTTCTTTCTTTACTACATTTGGTCTAGCTTCCTAAAACATTTTGATCTACTTTTCCCTTCTCATCCGCAAAATCTGCGTATGATCTCCCTCGCCTTAGGAAACTACCTAATTAGCTTTGTCTGAGCTCCCCACTGCTCCGACTGCTTAGTCGACCTGGCCTTCTCACTCAGCGTCTCAGCTCCACAGGGTCTGGCTTTGGATTCCTTCCCTTTCGCCTTTCTTCCTATTATAGCTCTAGCTCGAGGTCGGTTGGCCGGTCCGACTCATTCAAATCGCCTCCCTTGGCTCAACACTTGTTGTATTTCTTGAGATTTTTACTCAATTACAACGAAACATCAGGATTTACTTCACCGACCGACCGTCCTGCCTCACCTTTCGACCGACTTCTTACGCATTCCCTCCTCATATAATCCTTTCCACACATTTACTCATCAGCGTCGACCGACCTCCGATCGGTCGGCCCATTATCTTGGTCGAATCTTTCCCATGGTCAGGCTTTGAAGAGTCTAGTCTTGCTACTTTTAACCACCCGCGTTGGTAACTTTCTCTTCCTAAATATCTGACTCTCTATCACCCATCAATAACATTAGTTAATTTTACTTTATTATTCTATAATCTAAATTTGGATCACTTTACACGCCGATATATGTTAAGATAAATGTTATAATATTGAGAATATAATGTATTGTGCAGTATGCGTGAGTTTTTTTTTTTTGAAAATCAGTATGCGTGAGTTAGTCCTAAACAAAACTAAATCAAGCATTCAGACAAAACTGTTGTGGCAGACACTACTGGACTAGAGTAATACTACGCGTACTCTCACATTCTAATTCATTTTCTACTCACTGCTTATATGTCACCCTTTGATTCATTAAAACAAATGTTAATCACAATTTTTATTGATTTTTTTTTAAAGATTTGTATTGTTTTTTTTTTTTTTGTATTCTTTCAATAAGATTAAGACACATGGCATGAGTTTTTTATTTTTTTGGATTGCATATATCAATTTTCCGGGCACAATGTCGCGCGCAGTCATACGCCACGTAAGCGGCACAGGTCATCCCACGGTTTCCACGACAGGCGACGGTCTCCACAGTAAAGTCTAGCACAGGAAACTCCGAGAAAGAAAGCTGTGGGGCATGGTTCTGGGCTTCTGGCCACCTACTCACCTGCTCGTGGCCTTTCTACATTTATTATTTTTTTTACATTTACGTATTTATTTTTCTTTCACACTCTTTGCTTGCTAAAACGGCAAATGAAGGGAAGAACAGAGACTTGCGGAGTTGCGGATTGGCCAACTACAAGTCTACAACTACTACTACTATTACCACCAACGAGCTCCCTACTTTTTCGCCAAATTCTGATTATCCATCACTCTCTTTCTCCTACACTCTTCTCCCCGCTGATGCACACTACACGCTTGCTGAAATGCTTCTTTCAAGTTTCGTATATATGCTGAGGGGCTGAGCCTTGGACTTCATGGCTTCTGCACCGACACTTGAACAAGGAAGGTATCTCTCCGGACTACTTTAGACCAAAGCAAGGAATAGTGAGAATACCGGTTCTAGGGTTTTAGGATATCTTGACAGCTCAATATATTGTTATTATAGGACTTCTGACATAGGATTATGAGCTCACAAATCACAATGTTGTTCATGACCTGACAACTCTGTTATATCCGAGGGTCACATGCTCTTGCTGTCTAGTAAACTTCTGTAACGTTTCCTTTTTAGTTATGTCGGTCTATCTGAAGAATAAATTTGTGCAATCAATGTTAATTTATTGCTTTTGCATCTGAAGGAAGTTTGCTGACAGTTTGTTCCTTGTCCATTATTCCAACAAAGTTTGAAGGGAAGGTGGTAGTGGGGGGTTGATATTTATTTTGCAGAAGTTATATTTTTGAGGGGAAAATTATTAGAAAAAAGATGAGTGATAGTAGTAGGAAGTTTATTCTTAAATATACATTTTCTTGCTTGCTACCTTTATTCACAGAGAAACATGAAGAAATTGGGAGGAGGGGCTATACACGGGTAGTTCATATTAATGATCCTAATAGCCCAGTGAACGGGCAGTACAGGGAGAATGATGTTCGGACTACTAAGTATACAGCTGTTAATTTTATCCCCAAGTCCTTGTTTGAACAATTCAGGAGGGTTGCAAATGTATACTTTCTTATTGTGGCTTGTGTTTCGTTTAGTCCTCTGGCACCTTATACAGCTAGTAGTGTTCTGTTTCCTTTGATGGTGGTCATTGGTGCAACAATGGCTAAGGAAGGTGTGGAAGATTGGAGGCGCAGAAGGCAGGTATAAAAATGACATCTTCTTGTTGTCATAATTTTGGCCTTCTTTTGTTCTGCTAAAATTAGGTTCTGATAAACACATTTTATTACATTTCGGTTATTTGGTCTGCTTAAATTAGATAGTTGTGATGTCACTGTTAAGTAGCCAGCTTTTACTTGTAACAAAAATATGCCCATAGTTATCATTTAATAAAATTCTTGATTTTAAGATGCAAGATTACATTTTTGGGATATTTTTTTTCCAATATTATATTCTCAAAAGCCAAAAGCTATGACTAAAAATCCCAAGGCCTCAGCTTAGTTAGGACCTTCATCATCCCAGAGCCATAGCTGGTCAAAATGTCGGACTAATATCACTTGCTTTTCTGAGATATGCTCTTGGGAAGGTCAACCTTTATATCTGGTTTTGGGATACGATAGATGTTAGGGCTACTCAAAGATCATGAACATAAATTAGGTCGAAGTACCTGGGACAACTCAAAAATCATGATTTTGTTCAATCTAGTCCTATTTATGAATTTTGGTCTATTTGAGACCTGTATTTTTGGAATTAATAAAGTTTAACAAAACTAACTCTGTTAACTAGAGTTGTTAATCATATTCTGACCACCACATGGCAAAGTATCTTAAAGACAGTGGAAATGAAGCGGATAACATACACCAATTCTTAAGGTCTGAGAAGATTGAAATTGGATTCATATATTTTTTTTCCTTTCCCATCTCTGGGTACTATATGAAATTAGAATCCATACCCAAGCCTTCAATGTGCACACACATATACATTAATCATTCATTGAAATATGGTATTTTGTTGATCCTAGACAAATTAAAGGAGAAAACGATAATCATAACAAAAAGAATAAAGGACACAATTACACGAAGCAATTGTTCAGATCGGAGAGATCATTTATTTCTGGAGTCATTTCCATTTTTGGTCCTACTGTTATTGGGATATTGCCAATTTTAGTCCACTTCATTAATTTTTGCCACATTGCGGCCAGTCTTATTTAGTCCTTGCCACTTTTAGTCCACCGTTAAATTTTTTGTCAAATAACCGTCCAAAACAGGGGTATTTTGATCTTTTCATGCTTTAATCATCTTCTTTACCCTTTGCAGTGGTTTTCCTTACACGTTTTCATCCAATAAAGAGGTCCGACGAAAGCCATGACTTTGTAATGTGGCTCACATGGCTTTTGTCAGACCTCTTTATTGGATGAAAACGTGTAAGGAAAACCACTGCAAAGGGTAAAGAAGATGATTAAAGCATAAAAAGATCAAAATACCCCTGTTTTGGACGGTTATTTGACAAAAATTTTAACGGTGGACTAAAAGTGGCAAGGACTAAATAAGACTGGCCGCAATGTGGCAAAAATTAATGAAGTGGACTAAAATTGGCAATGTCCCAATAACAGTAGGACCAAAAATGGAAATGACTCTTTATTTCTGCAAGGTAAATATTAAAATGAAGCACTTTTAGGCCTACAGTTTTGTTCTGAAAAGATGCTTATAGAAGAAACATTTCATGACATCCTTTTTTGATTGTATTAATTATATGTCAGTCCTTTATTGGAGCTGCTTGTGCTAAGTGTGTTCACTAGTGTTTTAATTTTATTTATTTTTTAAAATTTTTTTATAATACATAACTTTGAAATGTTATTGTATGACCTTTGGTGCATAAAATTCTCTTCAGGATATTGAAGCTAACAATAGGAAGGTCTTAGTTTACACAAATAACGGCAAATTTGAAGAAACTATATGGAAGAGGCTACATGTTGGTGATCTTGTTAAGGTTATGAAAGATGAATATTTTCCAGCTGATCTTCTTTTGCTTTCATCAAGCTATGAGGATGGGATTTGTTATGTTGAAACGGCAAATCTTGATGGAGAGACTAATCTGAAGGTGAAACATGCTCTGGATGGGATAGCCTTCAAGGAGGGTGATAGTTTCCTTAAGAATTTTAAGGCAGAGATCAGGTGTGAGGACCCAAATGAAGACCTTTATTCATTTGTTGGCACTCTACATTATAACAATCAGCAACGACTGCCACTGTCAGTCAATCAGATGCTTCTGAGAGGTTCTAAACTACGGAATACTGAATATATCTATGGAGCTGTTGTTTTTACTGGTCATGACACAAAAGTCATGCAGAATGCTAGGGATCCTCCTTCTAAGAGGAGCGCAATTGAGAAAAGAATGGACAAAATAATCTACGTCCTGTTTGGTACCTTGATTATGATATCTTCCATTGGGTCCATCTTCTTTGGACTGGAGACTAAGAATGACTTAAGCAATGGGAGGTACAAGAGGTGGTATCTACGACCAGACGAGGCAACTGTGTTTTATGATCCGAAAAGAGCTTCAGTTGCTGCATTTTTTCACTTCCTAACAGCCCTTATGTTGTATGGCTATTTAATTCCAATTTCATTATATGTGTCTATTGAAGTTGTAAAGGTTTTACAGAGCATCTTCATCAATCAAGATCAGGATATGTACTACAAGGAAACAAATAAGCCTGCACGTGCGCGAACATCTAATTTGAATGAGGAACTTGGACAGGTTGAAACAATACTCTCTGACAAAACTGGCACTTTAACATGCAACTCGATGGAGTTTGTTAAATGTTCAATAGCAGGTGTTGCGTATGGCCGTGCTGTGACAGAGGTGGAGAGAGCCATAGAAAAGAGAAAAGGAAATGGCCAACCTGAACATTCTAGTACTTCTAACTTGGACTCTGGAGAATCTATTAAAGGCTTCAATTTTCAAGATGAACGCATAATGAATGGTCAATGGGTTAGAGAACCTCATTCAGAAGTGATAGATAAATTCTTTCATGTGTTGGCTATTTGTCATACTGTCATCCCTGATGTGAACACACCAGGTCATATATCTTATGAAGCTGAGTCACCAGATGAAGCTGCTTTTGTCGTTGCAGCTAGAGAGTTCGGGCTTGAGTTTGTTGGAAGGACACAAACTAGTATCTTATTGCATGAAAGGCATCGGGAAGGTGCTGAAAAAACTGAAAGGTTATATTTTTGCTAGCTTAACTACTATTAATTTAAGTTTCTTCATCTTTCTTCTTCTTCTTCTTCTTTTTTTTTTTTCCTCACTCTTATTTATTGGTGGGGAGTGAAGAGTGGTCCCAGCATTAGCAACATTGCTGTTTATAAATTACATCAAAGGGTAGATGTTACCGGGTAAAACTACAACGGCTTGCTAGGTCTGGGAATGATGTACACTTTGTTTCCTGAAGAGTTCTCAAGGTTATGAAAATTTGACCTGGCATATAATGGACAAGCACTTAGCCAGTATAGCCAATCCAATTTTTATTTTGGCCAATGCACATAGATAATTTCCGCTTTATGTGGGAAGGAGACTGTTAAAAAACGAGTGTAATGCTGTGCTATGTCATATCAAGAAAAAAGACCGAGCCTCAACTATGTTAAGAAGAACACAACTTAATTTTTTTCTCCTAGTTTATGAAATCATGCATCCCAGCTAGTTTCTTGGATATGTCTCTTTTTCTTTGTCATTTTAATGGCATCAGCAAACAACTTCATCTTCAGATTGTACAAGCTCCTTCACCTCCTAGAGTTCAATGCTGCTAGGAAGAGGATGTCTGTGATTGTACGAAATCCTGAAGATAAATTGTTACTCTTGTGCAAGGGTGCAGACAGGTTTGATTTTTACTGGCTGGAAACAGTATACTAGAGAATTACCTTTTTTTAGTTTGCATTTTGCAACCATGTGACGCTCCTTTCTTTGTTTATTTGTTCTTTTCAACTTCAGTGTGTTGTTTCCAAGGCTTTCTGAAGATGGACGAAAATTTGAAGATAAAACAAAGGAACATATTAAACAATACGCTGAAGCAGGACTACGAACTTTAGTTATTGCATACCGTGAGCTTGGTGAAGAAGAGTTCAAATCATGGGAAAAAGAGTTATTGAAGGCTCAGGACTCTGAAACTGATAGAGATGCTTTAGTGGATGCTGCTGCTGATAAAATTGAAAGGGACTTAATTCTCCTTGGAGCCACAGCTATTGAGGATAAACTTCAAAAAGGGGTTATAATCAAACTTCCTTCTTGTTATTCTTAATTACAGAGTAATTCATAAATTCATCAGGGAGAGTTAGAGTTCTGTACTATGTTTTGCGTTGCACATATACATGCAGTAATTATGGTGATCATCATGTCTTATTGTGTTGATATTTTTCTATCCTTCAATGATGAAGGACTGATTGGTTATTCTTCTAGTGTAGGTCCCTGAATGCATTGACAAGCTTGCGGATGCTGGGATTAAGATATGGGTCTTAACTGGTGATAAGATGGAGACAGCAATCAATATTGGGTAGGGTAACAGTTTTGTTTTTGGAACTTGTATGCTTTTCCATTTACATCCTTGTCTAAAACTTTAAACTATTTAATCATTGTTATCCTGAAATTCTTGTAGGTATGCTTGTAGTTTACTGAGGCCACGTATGGAGCTGATTAAAATTACTCTGGATTCTGTACATGCAAGTAGCATGGAAACTCAAGACCAAAAGGATAAAGAGGTACAGATCTTGGATTTGTTTTCATATCAAATCCTAAACATTCATCTTTACGATGCTTAACCTTCATAGGCTTCAACAAGCGTAAGAGCACAAGTAACTAAGGGAATAGATCAAATTAAATCAGGAAGTTCAGGATCGTTTGGTTTGATTATCGATGGGAATGCGCTCTCTTTTGCTCTCAGAGACGATCTGAAGAAGTCATTTTTGGATCTTGCATTGCAATGTGCATCTGTTATATGTTGCCGCTCTACACCTAAACAAAAAGCTCTTGTAAGTAATATCATCACTTTTGCTTGTGTCTTTTTTGGGAAGCATTGTAACTACCATGTCTATTTTTACTTTTGCGAGGAATCTTAATAATCTGACCAAAAATGTTTGAAGATGTGCAGGTAACAGCATTGGTGAAAGGAACTGGTAGGAGGACACTAGCAATTGGTGATGGGGCAAATGATGTAAGCATGCTTCAAGAGGCTGATGTTGGGGTTGGCATTAGTGGCCTTGAGGGGATGCAGGTCTCTTTTTGGCTATTTTCTTTTGTATTTATGTTAGTCATGTGACCTGATTGTTGAACAGGAAGAATCTGGCTATATTAGGTTTATGTTTTTATGTTGTAGGCATTTCCTATGTCAAGTTTTGTTATTCACAATGCTTTAAATTTTTTCTCAACTCCTGATTTATGTGATGTGAACATATTCTTGTTGTACATGAAAATGACTTTCTTGTGATAGTTGAACTGATGAGTCTGCTTTCTTCTTATAGGCTGTTGGGGCAAGTGACTATGCAATAGCTCAGTTCTGTTATCTTGAACGGTTGTTGTTGGTTCATGGCCACTGGTGTTATCGCAGAATATCTATGATGGTAAATTCTCTTGATTTATCATGCATCTTCTAGTCTAGTCCTAATAAGCATGTTACATAGTGTATTGCAACTTTGCAAGAGACCCGAACAGCTCCCAAGGCTTCTTTTATCCTTCTTTGTGGTGGGTGCAGATATGCTACTTCTTTTATAAGAATCTCGCATTTGGGTTCACCCTTTTCTGGTTCGAGGCTTTTGCTTCCTTCTCGGGAAGGGCTGCTTATAATGATTGGTATATGTCATTATACAATGTATTCTTCACTTCACTTCCCGTCATTGCTCTTGGTGTTTTTGATCAAGACCTCTCCGATCAGCTTTGCCTTAAGGTATCTATCTAATTTCGATTCATGCTATGCAAAAAAAAAAAAAAAAAACTTGCACTTGAATTGGAAGCCTCATACTAATTGCCATATCCTCCCTCGTTCACAGCATCCTGAGGTCTATATAGAGGGAAGCCGGAATATGCTGTTCAAGTGGTATCGTATCCTTGGGTGGATGCTAAACGGAATTGTCAGTGCAATGATCATCTTCTACTTCACGACCCTCTCGGTTTTACATCAGGCATTTAGGCGCGATGGCCACCCTGTGGACTACGAAGTCCTTGGAGTAATAATGTATTCGTGTGTAGTATGGACCGTGAACTGCCAAATGGCGCTTTCCATCAACTATTTCACTCTGATCCAACACGTCTTCATATGGGGAAGCATCGCGGTCTGGTATCTGTTTTTGGTTGTTTATGGTGCTTTGCCATCCATCATATCTACAACAGCATACAAGGTTTTTGTGGAAGCCTGTGCCCCAAGTCCTTTCTATTGGCTGGTAACTCTTCTTGTTGTGGTTTCCAGTCTGTTACCGTATCTTACGTACAGGATTTTTCAGTCCACATTCCGACCATTGCCGCATGTTAGAGTTCAAATGATGGAACGTACGAGGAGGAAGTCCAAGCCGGACGCCGATGATAATATGTAGTGTTGTTGGGAGATGTATATGTAGAGGTATTGATCACGTAAATGAGTTTCTTTTCTTTTTAACGCTCTAAGCTTGCAAAGATCATGTATAGTGGTGACCAATAATATGTACATTCATAATTTAGATTCCATTCACGACATCAATATTTTTTTCCCCCTCTTTTATAATCAAAGATATAGCTAGTTTAATTGCGGAAGAGATCAAGATGAGATATTCAGTTGATTAAAACAGGTAATAACTTAACAATTTTGAAAGTAAATTGTTTGTAATGTTACATTGGTGGATTGATTTTTATATGTATGTATATCATGTTAAAGAGTCAAAATATATCTTCTTGACTTAAATTGTCACATTAACATACTTATGAGGATTACCCATCGCGAATCGTGTCTGTACGGAGATCAAAACTGGACCCTTAACATGACTTGCACATGTACCGACCTGAGTCGACCGGAGAGGGTCCTTTCCCAACCTCTATGCTACTTACCCGGCGCAGTTGACTTGTATGGAAATCCCTTCCTCACCCTTGCTATCCTGGCCTATTGAGATCGGGACATCGGGACAGCCCTACCGACTTTTGCCCAAGTAGCGAGACCCCATCCTCTTCAGGGCATTTATGGCACATGTCCGGCCCTTATCGCACCCTGGTCACCACCCATGCATGGCATGCCGAAAGGCCGGGATTTGTCCTCTTTCCTTGGCTATAAATACCATGCGCATTTATTACAAAGAAGGAGATTTTTGGCTGATTGCACCTAGTACCTTAAGGGCTTGGGAGCGTCTACCTTCAATTCATTTTCCCTATTTCATTCATTAAACTAACAAGTAGATTATTGAAGGACCTTAAGCCGATCAGACCGAACATTAGTATATTACCCGATAGTATTTACGGCATCAATACCCAAACGAGGATATGTGAACGAATATTGTAAAGGGGATTGAATTGACATGCTGATTTTATAAAAGTCAGGCTATAATAGATTGTTTTGACCCAATTAAGAAGTAATTAAGGGATGATATTTCCTTAACTATGCCACTATCAAACAATGCTTTCCTATGTACATGTTTTGTCAACACAAACGCATGGCGCCCCATCATGTTAGCTATGTTTAGACGACTATTACCAATCTTCATCATTAAACGACGTTGATTGAAGAAAGGCATACAAAAAAGAATTTATATGTATAGCATGTATATATGTGAATTAATTATTTAGGAGAATGCATCTAGAAGTCCACTTTGCCTTACTTTAGCTGCTTAATTAGAATCCAGCTCTTAATCATTCACTATCACATATTGCCTAATTAATAATTCATCCATCTCCTCGTGCATGTCTTTTTCGGCCCACCATTCTAGCTACTTTCTTTTGTGTATGTTTTTATCGGGAAAACTTGTAACTACTATTTGTATATATGTATTAGATAAATTTCACTCGTGTATAATAATTTAAAAATTAAATGTGAGAGTTAAACTGCAATGAAAAAACTTATGTGACTCCAGCCTGCTATTCTAAAAAAAATTTAAAAAAATGTATTTATAAAAAGTGTTAATTAAAAAAAAATACTAAATATTATCTACCACAATGATTAACCTTAAATTGTTCATCGAGAGAAATCTTTGTTGGCATAGGAGAAAAATTGCACCCTAGTCGATTAAAGTATTAGACATTATACTATGTTATATATTATTACAAATCTTTTTTGAAATTGATGAAATCTCTCGTAATAAACTAATTAAGCCACCATGAACAAGCAACAATTCTAGAAAATTATTTTTAAATATAATAAAAAATGATAAGATATAGCTAAGTACGTTATTGGTGACGTATTCCATGCCAATACAATATTGTATATTTAATCCCGAAGAAAAGCTTTTCACATGCAAGTTATAAGCAGCATAGAGTGAAATCTGTGAATATTTGGACCGATTTATTTATAAGTTATTTACTCTAAAAGGAGGTCAACTGTAATTATATTTTTATTGGACAAAGAAAAAGTCTCAAATTAAAGTCGCCACCGCAGCACCACTTCCAAGTTTTTTCTCAAGCACAATCATTCTTTTTAAATTTTCCAAGTCCAAAAAAGGACAAAAACTTAACTATTTGGCGATTTTAATCTAAAATCTAAAATTAAATAAAATTCCAATGAAATGATTACAATTATTTATTTTTAGGTCACACTTGTGTGAGACCGTCTCACGGATTTTGACCTGTTAATCGGGTTGAGTTATTATGCAAATGTAATTATGTTTGTGTGTCGGGAGAGATAAATCGCACTAAGAAGACTATGTGCAATTAGCCTTATGATATGAGAATAATATTCCACCCACTCTATCACCCCTTTCCAGGCAAATAATTCATACTATAATATAAGTATATATACATATTTTTATTTTTACTTTTAAGGCTCGAGTTTGATTCATTTGGCTCAAATTAAGTTCAAGTTATAATTTATATATATGTGTGGCTTGTAAGCAATCCGACAAATTAATAATCAAAAAATTTTAAATTAAAGTTTGGATCGATTACTTAACTAGTTGGTTCGAGTTTGAATTTTGCACCCCGGCCTAAACGAAATTGTACATTTATTATAGGAAATTGAGAAGTAATAAAACGATGGCGCAGAATTGATTATAGTGGGAGTGTGTAACACAGGGCAAGTAATGGTGTCATTAGTTACGTGGTTGTGGGTCAAATTTAGCAACGCCACAAGTGACGTGCATTCAAAGCTTTCAATTAAAAAAAGGAAAGATACTATACGCGTAACGTCGTGACCTGCAAGCCAAGTAATGGGAAATGGGAAAACACGACTAGCAATTATTTACACTCCATAATAATGTACTCCGTATCTTGTTGTGAAAAAAAAACTAAAAGGTAAATCAGCTTTTACAAATAATTTTAATGTGGTGATAATTCTGAGAATGGATATTTAATTGTTTATAGTGAATAAAGTCATTCGATTGGATGGAGATAAAGCTTTAACAACAAATATTTAATTAAATAAACTTATATTCAAAATATATTATTTTTTAATAATACTCTCTTAATCTAGATCAGAGGTCTTATTATGGCTTAGTTAGCGATCCGAGAAGTAATTAATAAGTTAAGTAACTATTACTTAGGGCATATAAAAGATTGTTATTTTTGGTTTATAGAACATCTCATTTTGAAGTACAATATTTGTGTTAATTTGAAGACTTTTGTAATTTCTGTATTGTCACCGAACAATTTCAAGAGGGAGAAAGAGTATGAGCTATCTAGTGTTCCATTTCATACTCTTGTGCTTTTATATCTTTATTCATTCCTAATTATTTATAGAATGCACTAATTAATTCTTAAAAAAAGATAGTTGAATAAGTGAAACATAATTTGTATACTTATAAAATGTACACCTCGATCATATCAATGAAAGTGAATTAATATTATACTTATAATTTTTATACTTTCTACCACTCCTAATATTTTCATTCTAGCTTGACATAAGATATAATCATTGAATGTTATAAATTGAGTAATTTCACTAATTTTTAGTAAAAAAGTAATGCATGTATCTAATCAAATGGTGTCCTTGTTAGGAATTTTTTATTTTATTTATTTTTAAATTGTGAATAGCATCACTTTATAAAAAATTGAATGCTATCAACCACCTAACAACTAAAATTCAATTTAAATAATATATCATTGGAATAACGCAATCCAACGCCAATAACTCTCACCCTTAATCCAGGTGTGCTAAGCATTGAGTAGTCTAGAAGGCCACGTGTTAGATCACCCCAGTCGTATGCTGCAAGAAAAAAAGTAAAAAAAGAAAGTAAAGCCACGTAGACGTCGATGGCCTGCTATCGTAATTAATAACGTCAAAACCGTCAAGTTGTAGTTGTTAAAGCCATGAAGGCTGCTGAACTGTCTATATATATATATTGCCCTTCTCAACTGGCAAGACAACCATCCCCATCTCCCGAAAATATTACACACAAAACAGAGAAAAAAAAATGCATACAATTGAGGACAGTGTGTATGTGTGCCCCAGCTTCAACAGCTACTCTTCAAATAGATTACCTGAAATTGCAGCTAAAATCTCCGATGAATTTAAACGGGGGAGT
>CM008332.1:643033-654405 GCA_002525835.2 Ipomoea batatas
TGCAATTTCTGGTAATGTTTTGTGTTGCAGATTTAGGAAATTTGAGTAATTGAGGTTTGAGGATATGCTTGACCCTCCTGTTTTTTGGGTGCAGTGTTTTCTGCTGTTTCTGGGTTAGAGCTTTCCATGTCAAAACATCATCATGAATGTAAGCTCCAATTCTTTTTTCTCAATTATTATGTTTGCTTATCTTGTATGTTCAACCAATTATTATGCCTGCTTATCTCTTACAAAGATGCAAATTTCTAGCCTTGTTCAATCAAACTGAGATACATCTCTAACTACCTCACTTCAATAGTTCAATTGAGGAGCTTAGAACTTCATCTCTATGATATTTCCCACACTATGAAACCTGCAACCCCTAGCTGAGTGTGTGCACTGATTAGACCCGCCTTGTGACCCTAGTTGGCAAAGGGTTAGGTAAACCAGTTTAGGTTGTTCATAGTTGATTAGCTCAGACCAACAAGGGAAAGTCGAACTTGAGACCTTGCGGTTACCAAGTCACCGGTCTGACAAACTTGGCTGGGTTGGTTTAGACAGTTGGTGTGAATTGAGTATCAATTTCTTATGGTTGGTAGTTGTTGTAAACCTTTAGCTAATCTATTAGCTATTTACTCGTTTCTCAGTCAAGTTTGTCTTAACGCTATGGAGGTTGTACCTGGACTAGATGAATGTAGAGTTAGTATTTAATATTTGAGAGAAGAGTAAAGAAAGGACTCCATGTTTGAAATCTAGAATGTTTTGTTCGATGTAAGAAAAGAGAGCATATCAAGCAGGACTAGCTAGATGTGCACAAATGCGGGGCCCTTCATATAAAACATAGACAACAATTGTATGCTAATCAAGGTCATATCAACATCACATATTTAAATAAAGTTAGGTTTCCATCTTTGGATGGTGGACCTTGCTGATATCATCTGACTAACAAAGTGAAGATACATAGTTAGGCTAAGATTTTTCTTATTTCATAGTTTAAGAATTTAGTGGACTGTGTTTCTCCACTATAAAGTAAATTATATTGTGATGGAAAAAGCCAAGCAAGTTGGTTTGGCACTGTTAAATTAATAAAGCAAAAGTATGGCACCATGACTGAGAACCTTATCCTATTGAATTACTAAGTGAAAGCAATGAGTCACTGAATTGATAGAATAGTCATATGTACCCCAACCGAGCTGGTTTGATTGTTGACTTGATAACCACAAGGATCGGCCTATTGGCCTTCTCGATTTGAGCTGATAAGCTCTTTGTTAAAAGGAAAGCATATAATAATCTCCAGTAAATAAACGTCCATTATTATTAGATCATTGAAACTAATAAGGATGCATATAATATCCTAGAAATGTAGGATTTGGCCATTTTTCTGATAATGGCATGCCAGTTTGGTGATATGTTAGAGAGGTTTGGTCATAATATGTTTACTCACAGTACTGTTTCCCCAATTAAAGAGGCAAATAGTTATGGCAGATGGATGGTTTACTTAATTTTTGCTCGTTATGCAGATGTGGAAGTTCCGGTTGCATGTGTCATTCTGGTTTTCATATTTTCCATCCAGCATTACGGGACCCATCGTATAGGATTCCTGTTCGCGCCAATTGTGGTCACATGGCTTTTATGCATCAGTGCCATTGGACTGTATAACATTTTCCGGTGGAATCCTCATGTTTACCAAGCACTGTCTCCATACTACATGTACAAATTCTTGAAGAAGACCCAACGAGGTGGTTGGATGTCTTTGGGCGGGATTTTGTTATGTATTACAGGTTCAGAGGCCATGTTTGCTGATCTTGGACACTTTTCACAGTTGTCGATTAAGGTAATTAAAGCTAATAGGTTAAGGAACCATTTTCCCAGAGCTCCCTATAAGATTTAATCTCTCTGGTAAGAGGGAAAGAGAGTTATGGTTAAACATTTGAACTTGAACATTGAATTCATCGCGTTATTCCCCATATTCGTTGTGGACTTAGTTAATGGCTCTGATAGGAAGAATAAATTCTCGAATAGTACCTTATAAAAAAAATCAGTTTTAACAATGTTTAAGAATAAATACTTTTATCTTTGTGATCTGCAAAATTCTGCTACTTTCTTGAAATTCATCTGCAGCATCTTATCATTCTGTTTACGGAACTGCATCAAGCACAGACTTTCCACCGAGGTGTGAACAAAGACATAAATTCCCATGATAAGATTGTGATCCATGATAGTAATATTCGGTGTAGAGTGGATGCATTAGTAACAGGTTGATCCTGAGGATACTGTATCCGTGATAACAACACGTCTAATTAGTGGCTGCTGCCCTGCAGATAGCTTTCACCTTTGCGGTTTATCCATCATTGATTCTGGCATATATGGGGCAAGCGGCGTATCTTTCCAAGCATCACACCCTTGAAACTGACTATCGGATTGGATTCTACGTATCAGTTCCTGGTATTAATTCTTCCCTATGCTGATTCTTTTTCGCTAAGATCTATCATTCGTTACATGCACTTGGCCTTTCTTTTCGTTGATACCATAACGAGACTGTAGAGAGGAGACAGACTGAAAACTTTTTTATTATTTGAAAGCAGTAAAGGAATACATCAAACTCATCCTATCCATCTCAGTTTATCTTGCTTTAAGCTAGTTCTTGAATTCTGATCTTACTTGGTCCAGAAAAACTTCGGTGGCCTGTTCTTGGCATTGCCATACTTGCAGCCGTGGTGGGAAGCCAAGCCATCATCACCGGGACGTTTTCTATTATCAAGCAATGCTCGGCTTTAGGTTGTTTCCCGAGGGTGAAGATAACACACACATCGTCGAAATTCCATGGCCAGATTTACATTCCAGAAATCAACTGGACCTTGATGGTCCTATGCTTGGCCGTCACTATTGGTTTTGAAGATACAAAACACATAAGCAATGCATCAGGTAAATTTATGCATTTGCGATTTTCGTATATCGAATTCTCAGTTTTCTTACAAATTGTGATGTTTTTGAGCAGGTTTGGCGGTTATAACTGTTATGCTGGTAACGACGTGCCTGATGTCTCTGGTAATCGTCCTGTGCTGGCACAAAAGTGTGTTTCTAGCCATTTTCTTTATCTTCTTCTTCGGGACGATTGAGGCGCTCTACTTCTCAGCTTCGCTGATTAAGTTCCTTGATGGTGCCTGGGTTCCAGTTGCTCTATCGTTCATCTTCCTGCTTATTATGTACATTTGGCACTATGGCACGCTGAAGAAATATGAGTTTGATGTTCAGAATAGAGTTCCAATCAACTGGCTGCTGCAATTGAGCCCTAATCTCGGCATTGCTAGGGTGCGAGGAATTGGCCTCATTCACACTGAGCTTGTTTCTGGAATTCCTGCAATTTTCTCTCACTTCGTCACCAATCTCCCGGCTTTCCACCAGGTTCTCATCTTCCTCTGCATCAAATCAGTCCCGGTGCCGCATGTGAGGCCGGAGGAGAGGTACCTAGTGGGAAGAATCGGACCGAAAGAGCACAGAGTGTACAGATGCATAGCCAGATACGGCTATCGCGATGTTCACATGGACGATGTGGAGTTCGAGAAGGATCTACTTTGCAGTATCGAACAATTCATCCGATCGGAAACCCCTCCAGAAGCTCCGGAACGCGGTGACCTAATCGATTTCGACGACGACGAAAGGATGACCGTCATCGGAACCACTTCCACATACCTAGACGGCAAAACAATGAGCGAGGACGGCGAAAACATGTCCGCAACCGCCACAAGCACGACGGAGCTCCGAGAGATCTCCTCCCCGGAGATGATGACCGTGACCGGACGGCGAGTGCGATTCCTGGTGCCGGAGAGTCCGCAGATGGATCCAAGCGTGCGAGCGGAACTGCGTGATCTGATGGAAGCAAGAGAAGCAGGCATGGCGTTCATACTGGGACGCTGCTACGTCAAGGCTAAAAGCGGTTCCAGTTTCATGAAGAAAGTAGTCATCGATTTAGGTTACGATTTCTTGAGGAGGAATTCTCGAGGGCCAACATATGCTCTCAGCTTCCCTCGCGCATCAACTTTAGAAGTTGGCATGATCTACCTTGTATAACATACATAAACACAGTAAGTAGCATTTCCAGTTTCTTCCATTTCTACCTCCCAAACTTCTGTAAATGCTAGATTTTGTACTGTAAATCGTCAAAAAAAAAGTTCTGGGTAGCAGTGTAGCACTACCTAGTCAGTAAATCTTATTTGCCAGATCAATGTTGAGCATATAATAATATAATATATAAACATGATTCAATTTGGTATCAAAGTCACAATCCAACTATCACTGAGATGTAGCACATGTTTCAATTATCAGCACCCGAACGAGATTAAACTAGCCTAGGTCAAGTCCATTCAAGAGGCATTGTTACATATATATATGGGTTCAAACTTAAAATTAAAAAGTAAGGTTTAAATATGGATTGATTAAATATTATTAATTCATTATTCTTTGCTTGAGTTTAAGAGTGAACTAAAATGGAAAGTGCTCATCTTAGGGATTGACATTTTGGACACTTCAAGAATGTAAATTATACAAATTTGCAGCAAGCTTCCATGCGTAAACTAAACAAGACCCAAGGAAGAAGGAAGGAATGTGGTGATCTTTACTCACTGACAAGTATCCTCCACTGTTGTGTATATCTCATATATGTATTGTCTTCTCTACTTTTTGTCATTATTTTCGATTTTTATTCTCGTTTATTTCAACATCAATGGTTTCCCCACTTTAAGAAGACCTCTCTTATGCAAATCGAAGAGTTCATGCTGATTAGCAAGAGCTAGGACATTGAAATGCAGTTTAGTTCTTTCTCCTCGACTGGGCAGTCTGTGTAATCTCTGTATATAAATGAGGAAGAATTTGGTGATTTTACTACTTATTCTCTTGATTCTGCTTCTTGGATGTTCGTCAGCTTCAGCAACACCTACTGCAAGTAAGTGCGCTTTGTGCTCCATCTCAACTAAAAACTTAAGCTAATAGTTAGATTGCACAATTATGTGTATGCTTATATATTATATGCTCAACAGTCGTGACCCAAGTTTGGATTTTTATTGTTTTTTTCATTTGTTTAACGTATGTATGCAGAAATGGTCTGTGGGGTTGTCACGAATGTTGTCGCTGCTGTTTTCAAATGGTTGGTGTCGCTAAAATCTGAGATGGAACCAGGTGAGAAGATCAGAGAAGCCTTTTTAAGAATTTCCCCTTTTGTCTGCTTTGTTCTGTGTAGCAGCCATTAAAGATCTGGTTTTTTCCCTTGCCTTTCAAAGCTTTTTCCAGGATTAAATTTGAGAAAGGATACAATATTGAAACTATCTTTGATGGAAACAAATTGGGAGTTGAGCCATACTCTGTGGAGGTTTCGCCGGCCGGAGAGGTCTTCATTTTGGATTCTGAAAACAGCAACATTTACAAGATCACAACACCACACTCTCTGTGTAAGATATTGCCCATGCCAATTTTGAGAATTTTTTTTTTTTTTTTGACAATTTTTCATGAAGTTATTGTTCATTACAAGGTTGTTTGCCATTGCAGATAGCCAGCCTATTTTGGCCGTCGGATCACCTGAAGGGTGCTCTGGGCATGTGGATGGGAAGCTGAGAGAGGCAAGGATGAACCACCCAAAAGGGCTAGCCATGGATGACAGTGGAAACATGTATGTTGCAGATGCCATGAACATGGCAATCAGAAAAATCACTGATACAGGTTAACCCCGACCATGATCAGTCTAAATTACTCATAGCTGACTGACTTAAACCAAAAAAGTTAATAGACAGTCTGACCAACTTGATTGAGGTTGCCCACACAGGAGTTGTGACAATTGCAGGAGGGAAGAGGTTCCAAGGCGACAGACCGAGGGAAGACGATGCAAAACTTTCAAATGACTTTGATGTGGTTTATGTTAGAAGCAGCTGCTCACTTTTGGTTATCGACAGAGGAAACCGGGCGATTAAACAGGTCCAACTTCACAACCATGACTGTTATGATCAGTATGACAGCAATCTCCATCTAGGTAAAAAAACCGAACTTCCTAAGAAACAACCTCAGCCCACTGTGATTACCATAACAAGTGTCTGTTTCATCATTGCAGGTGCAGCACTGCTCTTTGCATCCGGTTTCTTTGGATACACGCTGGCTCTGTTACAACGAAAAGTTGCAGCGTTTTTCTCATCAATCCACGTGAGCAACTATGCCCTCATCTTGTTGAGCATATAATATATAAACATAAATGTGCAATCCAACTATCAACTTAGGCTTTTAGTTGAGATGGAGCACATACTTCAGGCTTGAATACTGAGTAGCTTAGCCATATTGTTTCTGCAGCGGCACACCAACCCTATACGACCTGGCTTAGTTCCAACAGAAGATGAATACAAGAAACCTGCAGAAAACATGTTTGTTTCCATTGGAAGGCTGCTAGTCAACATTGCCTCATCTGTTACTGAAATGTTTGGTCGAACGTTGTCTGCTTTTAGAAAGAAGCCTCTGCAGCCTCATTTTCAGCAGAATCTCCATTACTCTCACAAGCATTCTCAATACTATACAAATACAATTGGTTATGAAGATGACCTCCCATTTTCAGACCAGAGATACCCTCCACCAAGAACATCATCGTACTCGTCAATGGCCAAAGATATGGAGAGGACTCAACATTTCAGACAACACCATCATCAGAAGAAACAGCCATCAAGTCCTCAGACTTGCACAGAACAACGTTGTGAAAGGAATGAGGTTGTGTTTGGGGCAGTTCAGGAACAAGATGGCTGCGGTGAAGCAATGGTGATAAAGAAAATCGATTACTCAGATCCTGCTTATAACCATTATAACATCCGATCTAGATACGGGAATTGAATAGCTATGTATCTCGTTAGAAATGAGAGAAATAGAGAGGTGTTTAGGATAAAGGAAGACGACAACATAGAATTTGTTTATACACTTTACAGATGTGTAGCCATATAAGTTGTTTACGCCTATTTCTCCGCTTTCTCCCCCTTATATATATCTGTATCTATATACACGCCTGTAAAGGCCGGGAATCATTGGGCTGGGCTCTCCGAGTCTCCGGAGACGGAGAGCCAAATTTCTGTAACTTTCTCTTTACAAATCACAAAGCCCTAATTGCAATTGCAATTGCAATTAGGGCTTTCGACTTGTAAAGATCGTAAATTTGTTTTCTTTTCAGATTGTTTTCTTCTGTTATTCTTTTGGGGGATTGTTGATTGAGCATGGAAGATGCAGACGAGAATGATGATTTTGAGGAACTGGCGTTACGGAGAGGGGGATGTTGTTTGTGGTTTCCGTGTTTCGGCCGGCGCGTGGGAGCGTATTCCGACGTCGGAGAGCCATAAAGAGGATTGGTTGGGCAAGAGTGCACTAAAGAAAGTTCGGGAGTGGTCGGAGCTCGTCGCCGGTCCCAAATGGAAGACCTTTATCCGCCGCTTCAACAAGCACCGCTCCAAACCCGCCAAGTTCCAATACGACCCGGTGAGTTACGCGCTGAATTTCGACGACGGGTTCGAGCAGAGTGGTAATCTCCCCCGGGATTTCTCGTCGAGATATACGTCTATTCCGGCGACGGCCAAATCGCCGGGCAAGGACGCGTCTTCATTCACGTGAATATTCCATTCATTTGCTCTCTTCACTTCGCATTGGCAGTTTGGCACTAACGTCCGCGTCACCACCTGGGCGAGAATTGCGGGCACAGATTTCGGAGTTAACAATGTTCACCCGAATCTTGTCGTTTGACTTTGTCAGCACATACTGAATTACTGATCTCTGCTCTTCCAGTTGCTTTGTACTTTCCTCCTTCTATTCTATATTTTCATCCTGTAAAGTAATTTATTACTCCATATATCTGTTGCTTTCTTATACCGTGTGGGGTATTCTTAATCTCTTTATTTTATTTAAATAAGAGTCAACTTTTTAACTTATTCATAAAATTATAAAAAAAAATAAAAAAATTCTCTTGCCTTAATATGACGAAATTGTGAAGGAGTAAATTAAAGTGATTTAGTCGATCATTAGGTGGAAGGTCTATACGAAACCCATCATATTAAAGATAATTTTTACATTATTTTGTGTTCTTGTTCATAATTTATCATAAAAAATTAACGGATTTGATTCGTGCAGATCTTTTAAGTATATGTTTGTTAGTAGCATGCCTAAAATGAACTCCTTTCATTTGATAAAGCGAACACTTTTTGTTTCAACAAACAAAAGTCTTCTTCACGAACATGATCAACTTCGCAATCAAATGATTATGATGGTAGTTAATGGCCAGATAAATCATGATTATTTGACAAACACAATTGCCACTACAACTAACGTAACACTTGGAAAGCACAGATCCCACTACCATTAAAGATACCTCCTTTGGTCAAACTACTATTAAAAAAAGGGATTGGCAAAGAGTGGAGGGAACAGAAAAGATGAAGAAAATATCAGCGCCAGATTTGTACAGCTACGTATATGTGTTTTGTTAAAGCAAAAGGAATCTGAAACTGAGTTTTGTAATGGCGCCAACTTAGAAACACTGCAAAAATTGTGAAAGATATGCCAGCAAGTCATTCTTCCTAGGTAAACGATATTCTTAAAACTTGTAGTGATCAGTATAATTGTATCAGGTACAATTGACACTAGATATCAAACACTAAACATATGTTCTTGAAACTTGCGGTGATTAGTATGATTATATCAGGTACAATCAACACTAGATACCAAACACTGAACATATGCTCTTGAAACTTGTGGTGATTAGTGATTGTATCGGATACTATCAGCGCAAAATATCAGACATGAGAGTCTGATGAAGAACCAAATTTCCCTTTCTTAGACCAAAGCCAAATCTTGGAAATGGAGAAACTATCAGTTTTGGTTCCAATACTTAATCTTTTCCCCTCTCCCTCCACAGTAGTATCCTGATTATTATCTCTTGGTTTCACAAGCTTTTCCACATTATCTCTGCCATTTCTCAGATTATTCAGAGCCACCCTGAGTTTAGCATCGCCAACAACATATTGATATGAGCCCATTGAGTAGCATCTTCTAGCATCCAAAGCACTACTGCTAGCCTCACCATCTTCTTCTTCACCTTCCCCATTGTTAAGCTTCCGAAACTTGCCAAGTCTCACAGGAAAACTCCCCTTCTCAGTCCCCTTCTCGACCACAATTTCGTCTAAATCAACAGCTTTTTGAGCAGCAGAAGTGCCATTGTCTCGAGGCTCTTCGAGTAGCTCATCGTGATCAAACATGGGGTTTTCGATTGAGAACCCGGGGTTGAAGAGGGTTCCTCTGCAGAGGGGGCAAGTGGAGTTAGTCAAGAGCCAAGTATCTATACAATTGATGTGGAAAGCATGGCCACATATAGGCAGCAATCTCAGCTTATCCTTCTCTAGAAATTCACTTAAACAAACTGCACAATCAAACGGCTCTTTTGGACCCACGATTTCTCTGTAAATAAAGACTGGCAAAGCATCAATGAAAGCTTGGTCCACCCCAGAGTCATGGAGATGGAAGAGCTGCTGCAATTGTCTCTGAAGGGCATCTGCGCTGGGAACTTCTGCGTTTCGCCCCGATCGGGCTGAAGGATTCTTGACAAGAAATCTAACAAGCAAGTGAAGCAGACCAGACACAAAGAACAGAACTGCTACTATCACTATGATGAAAAGCACTGCAGGAGTGATTTTGTTCCCAGAAGGTGGGGGGTTTATCTGTCTCTGAATGTTCCCACTAGCCCAATATGGAGATGGAGGTGGAGGGTATTTGAAAATGGCATCTCTCTGAAACTGTACCCATCTCACCTCCCTATCTTCTGCCATTGAACCCATCATTCCAAGAACCCAAAACCACAGAAACCCAAACTTCAAATTCAACAAAAACAAGACGGTTCAGTGTCTGGCAAGAGAAGCAGCAAAATTGCTATTCCCCAGCTCGCTGATTATGAAAAAACAGGACAAATAATGACAGACCCATAGAGAATAAGTGAAAAAGATTGAAACTTTACCTCACCAGACCACCATAAAAGCCACCGTTAATACATATTCAGATTCTTTATACTCAAACCCTGACCTTTTTCTGAGAGAAGGGTGGAAGGTTTGGAGGTGAAGAAGAGAAGGAGGAGGCAAAGAAAGGGGCTTGGCGACTGCGCGGCGGTCACTGGGAACCGTAACCTGCAAATAAACAATGCCAGAAAGGAATACATATACGCCGTACTACCAACTTTTTTTTTGTTTTTTCCAAATGAAAAGGAAAAGACAAGGCGACAGTAAGTAAAGGAAAAACAAAAAAACAAATAAAGAAAAGGAAAGATTTGAACGAATTGGCCGCGAAACAAATGCGTCCATCTCGGAATTTGAGGTAGATGGAGCTCAATGCAGTAGACTCTATCATTAAGAGGAATATTAAGGAAAGCAAAACAATATATGGATTTCTAGGGGTAAAACCCTCATAATTGGGTCACCCAAGTCCTGGTTGATTATGGCCTTGATTGGTAAATAGAGTTTTGATCAAATTTTGACGGATTTGACCACTTTAGTTGTTTGGTTCGATCAAAAAACTTTTTTTTTTAAAAAAAAAAAATTTTGTTTGGTAAATAGTTGATATGAGCAGCGTTTTTGAACCAAAAAGTCAATTTTACAACCGCGGCATATGTTGCGGAAACAATTTATTGATACTCTTAGTTTAAGTTAGTGAATTATAAACAATTTAGTAGTTTATCTTTTTGTAATCCTTTGTCTGCTAGGGTCAGGGTCACAAGGCGTGGGAGCGAGAGCGGGAGCGGGATGGGCAACTTCGATTCGTTTGCCTTGTGTTCCTATGGCAGTTACTGTCACAAGGCATGGGAGCAAGATGGACAACTTACATCGAGTTACCTTATTGTGGTCATTTGTCTACTATGGTCACAAGTCATGGGAGCAGGAGTGACTTATTGGCCTTATTGGTTTGGCCCAATCAACTATGAAAAACTAAACATAGTATACCCATAGCGCACACCCTCAAATATATAGTGGTCATTTGCCTGCTAGAATCAGAAGTTAAGACATGAGAGCAGGAGTGACATATTGACCTTATTGATTTGAGATAGTCAACTATGAAAAACTAAACAGAGTATACCCAGTACGTACATCATCGAATAGTGGTTGTAAGTTTCCCTCGTTACTAAAAAAACTCCTATCACCCGTTGGAATTTGTTACTTACAATTCAATTACACTATTTTATAAATTTAAATGAGTATATTACAATTTTTTATTAGACAAATTAATTGCATGATTCGCTTGACTTAGATATAGTATTGGACACTTTCAATTTCCAATGCAAATATTTGTAAAAACAAAACAAAAATTTGCTTGTCCCTCCATACTTTTGAATTGTTTGTGAAATAATCCTT
>CM008332.1:654468-666506 GCA_002525835.2 Ipomoea batatas
AATTTACATGGTCATGGCACATATCCTAAAAATAAATAAAAAATTATACTGTCCCATCCATGGAAAAGATACTTTTTGCATTTTCCTTGACAGAAATTTGATTCCTATACTGTTTCATTCTCATTTCTAAGAATGGAATATGAAGTTGTATGCTGCTTTGACTATTTTGTTTGGATGTATCTACTTGATATGCAGCCAGAAATGCAAGGGAAAATTGATCCTTCTATTTTAGCTTCTTTACCTCCATCCATGCAACTTGATCTCCTTGTTCAGGTAAATGTTATATACAAAATTTGTTCCTTGTTAAGAAGAGAAAAGAATGTCAGAACAACGTTCAAACTGTAAAGTTTTGATTTTTCCTTATGTATTGATTCTCCTGTATTTTATTTTTGCTTGATGTATTGATCCCCTGTTTTGCAGATGAGAGAGAGATTGATGGCAGAAAATAGGCAAAAGTATCAAAAAGTGAAGAAGGTAAGGTCATGAAAACCCATATCTGTGTGTTTTTTTCTCTCTTTTCTGGCGAGTATATAGCTTGTTTGTTTTTAATATATTTCTTACTTTCTATTTTTCCACAGTTTTTCATGTTATAGTTGTGTGTATTCTCCATTTTGCTAATGCGGATACATTAATACCGACTCTTCCATCTATATAATAAAATGGGGAAAGAATTTCCTTATTGCATAAAGTTTTGTACAAAGTTCCCCAACTTTTTACTAATTAACTGGGACTTTGTCAGAAAAATGAATTAGAAATATTGTTCTTGTATATAATAAAATGTATCTGGTATATGGGGTTGGGTGTCCACAGGAGCTTTAGATGTAATCTATTATGAAGTATGTATCAGAATTGTGTGTGTGTGTGTGTTTTTTTTTTTCTTCATGTCTTGACATCACAATACTAAAAGTGCATCACTAAGAGACACAGACCCCTCTTTTCTTTTGAATGTTTGGACACATTCATCAGGCCCCAGAGAAGTTCTCAGAATTGCAGATACAGGCTTACCTTAAAACAGTTGCCTTCCGGCGTGAGATAGATGAAGTGCAAAAATCTGCTTCTGGGAAGGGAATAGGTGGTGTAAAGATTTCACGTATTGCATCCGAGGCCAATCGAGAATTTATTTTCTCATCATCTTTTACAGGAGATAAACAGTGAGTGGACATATTTCAACTACATTAATGCATGAGTGCATGATAGCTCCTCTCATCTCCTTATTTTGAAAGACAATGCAAACTTGGTGCAACTTTTTTATGCTTTTGGTTTCTATTTATCTTTCTTTCACATCTTCTTGTTCATATAAAGTAACTTCTCTTTACTAAATTGCTATGGCGAATTAATCAGAGTTCTTACATCTGCTGGAGAAAACCAAAATAAGAATAACCAAATGGAAACATCAAGGGAAAACAATTCGGCGAGTATGGTCAGTGATCTTGCTGCCCAGAAATCCAGTGTGGTACTAGAATCTTTTGTTGATGAACCCGAAAAGGACTTTCATGATGATGTGGAAACATATCTGGATGAGAGGGGTCGAGTTCGAGTCAGCAGATCGAGAGCCATGGGGATCCGTATGACTCGTGATCTGCAAAGGAACCTGGATTTGATGAAAGAGATTGAGCAGGAGAGGGTGGTCCAATATGAAGATGCTTGTAACTTGCCTACTGTTCCTACTTTTAGCAGTGAAAATGCTAATGCCTATGGAAATGCCTGTGAAAAGATCCAGAATTTGAACTCTTCTCATATAGATCATGAAGGGATGACTTGTGATAAAGTAGAAAATGCAGAGTCTCTTTTGAAAAGTGGAACTTCACTTGAGATATCTTTTGAAGATAAACAGGAACATAATTGTGGTGATGATGATGATCTATTCGCTAGTTTAGTGGGAGGGGATCCAATAATAGACTTCTCTGTTAATGATTCCCCAGTAAAGAAACAATCTACAGATTCTGCTTCAGATGTTGATTGGGAGGAAGGAGTTACTGAAGAGAAATTTGGCATGTTAAGCAGTAACTTTCCTGGGGAGAGCGAACCTTCTCTGACAGGAGGTGGTGGCTTGAATGATGAGAGTGAAGTGGTGTGGGAGGAAGGACCTTCAGATATTCATAAGGGTGCATTCTTGTGTCCATCTGAAGGGAGAAATGCTTCTAAAGGTGACTTTGAAGAAGAAGCTGATTTTCAAGAAGCAATAAGAAGAAGTCTCCAGGATTTAAAAGATCAAAGATCAGTTGAAGAATCATCTCCAGATGATTTATCCAGAAAAGTTAGTGGAGAAGGTAATATGGGGACAATTATTGAGTCAGATTTGCAAGAAAAATATTGGTCAAAACCTAAACTTTCAGAAAATGAAATCCTTCATCAGCCAGATATTCTTTCTAAAGCTACAACACATTTCAAGACAAATGATGCCACAGACGGGCTGGAAATTGCAGAGGTCAATAATTGCTTAAATACCCATTTGGGCTCAGAATTTAGAGATAATCTGGGGCAGGGGAAGATATTGAATGGAAAAGTGTGCTCTGACACAGCAGATACCAATAATGGCTTAGAGACCCATTTGACTCCACCGATTAGAGATAGCCCTAGGCAAGGGGAAATACTGACTGGGAGCACACATTCTGAGTCTCACTTGCAAGATCTTGGTGGAAGTGGCAATTTGAATTCAAAAATTCTGGAGGAAACATGCATTGATGTTGAAGGAATAGGAGAGCATATGATTGAAGTGCAGGGTATAGATACCATCAATGAGGTGGCTGAAGGCAACGATAATTCTTCTGGTGCTACATTGTTGTTTGCAAGACTGGATTCCAGATTGCCTGATTCAAGTCTTTCTGATGCTCAAGAAAAGGGGTTTGAAGCAGCATCAGATGATCATGCATGTGATATAACAGAACTAGGGAAAACATGCCCATCAATACCAATTACAGACACTTACAATGCACAAAGAATAAATAAGGAACCAGAGCATGATGATGGAGTAGGAAAGCGAGAGGAGTCCTTTGGTACACCTGTTGTTAGGAGTATCCAGAAAGATCATTTAGAGTTTACAGCAGAAAGTTTGGTGGAAGAAATGCTTATATTAGGGGAGGAGCGTAAAGAACTGGGAGATGAGCAGAGGCGGCTTGAGCGCAATGCGGAATCTGTAACCAGTGAAATGTTTTCAGAATGCCAGGTATGTAATCAAACTATATATTTTGGTTTCTGTCTAACTGGATTTGGTTCTGGAAAGATTTCTTAGTGTGGAACTCTTTCTGTTTGCAAGTATATTATCTCCAGGTTGTTGTCTGCATACTAGAACGTTTCTCAGTTGTCAGTTGCATCTGATAATGACATTGTTACATAATATGCCAGCAGACTTTATCACACTTGTTAAGTAATTTGTAGACACAAATGTTCCTCACATTGATCTCCTTTATGGCTCATTGACTATGTTTTTATTTTTAATTTTTTTTTAAATTCATTTAGTTTATGCTTCTGTTGGTTTAATGATCATAAGCTAGGAATCTAGGATTGTGCTAGGTCAATTGGTGAGGCCTTTTAACAAGCAATTGCTTAGAAATCTTGAAGAAAAGTTGTTTCCAGGGTTTGAACTCATGACAACATGACCTAAGGACCAATGGTTAAGCTATTTGACATGACACCAAGCCCAACCCTCAATACCTTGCATAATTGCAATGTGTGTGTCCATGTGGTTCTGTCACTCCAATATTCCAATTATCTTTTAAGTTTTAAGTTGCCTTTTTCCTTATTTTTGTGTTTTTACTTATCTTGATATGGAGATATGTTTCTCCTCTTCTTTTTCTTAATAAAGAAGTTCAAATACTTCTCTTTGTTTGATGTATTATTTGGAAATCAGTATGAATTACAAATCTAAGTATTACCTTTTCCCTGATTTCAGGAATTGCTTCAAATGTTTGGCTTACCGTATATTATTGCACCTATGGAAGCTGAGGCTCAATGTGCATATATGGAACTGGTCAACTTAGTTGATGGTGTGGTCACTGATGACTCTGATGCATTCTTGTTTGGTGCTCGAAGCGTGTATAAAAATATATTTGATGATCGCAAATATGTGGAGACATATTTAATGAAGGTTAATTGCAATTTAGATTTTAGCAATGTTTTCAACTCTTAAGTCTCATATTGGACACTGAACCACATATCAGGCTTTTAAGAAATTGTTCATTCGATTTTAGCTCCTAAGGTTCTGTCAATCATACACGAAAGACTGTTATTTATTTATTTTTGTCCACTTTGTGTGCTATGTGTCATATAATGCTTAATCTACTCAAAATTTTATTGAGAAGTAATTTTAGCTTATCTTTCTATTTTGCTGATTTGGGGTTGCTACAACTTGTGCTGTTTGCCAGGATGTTGAAAATGAGCTTGGATTAGACCGAGAGAAATTAATCCGTATGGCAATGCTGCTTGGGAGTGACTATACTGAAGGGGTGAGGTAATGCCTTTCTCTGGTTTCTTCATTACACCCGTCCACATATTTCTATGTGTCTCTCTTTTACTACCAAAATTCATTGGCATATTCTTTATTAAATCATGCATCTTATTATTATTATTATTATTATTATTTTCTTGTATATTAACAGAGATTTCAAGAGGCCTGCAAAGTTTTAACCTTTTTCTCTCTTTGATGGTGTAGTGGGATTGGCATTGTTAATGCTATCGAAGTTTTAAATGCATTTCCTGAGGAAGATGGTCTTCATAAGTTTAGGGAGTGGGTTGAATCACCTGATCCAACCATTTTAGGGAAGATTGATGGCAGATCACATGCACATCATGGGAATGATGGCTGTATTCTTCAGTCTGTGGATGAAGGTCAAAAGATCAAGCAGATATTCATGGATAAACATGTAAAACTACACTGCCCTTGTGCTTATTTTATTATTGATATATTTGGAAAAAAATAAAGATGATACCTTATGACCTTGTTCACTTTTTATTCACAGAGAAATGTTAGTAAAAACTGGCACATTCCTTCATCTTTTCCAAGTGATGCTGTAGTTTCAGCTTATGATACTCCACAAGTTGACAAGTCAACAGAACCTTTCTCATGGGGGAAGCCAGATGTTTCTGTACTTCGCAAGTGAGTTCTATATGGTTATATTGCTTTTAAGCTCTATGTAGGGATATATCTAATTCTTATTTTGTGTAAATATTCATAGAACTCAGTTTCATTTTTAGATGCCTTGACTGCAACTAACATCTGCCATTTTCCAGAATCGCACATAGCTAATTGAAGAGCATTTATATGTTAAGTGCCAACTAGATGTCCACATAACAAACTTAAACTAATGGGCTATGGCCTATGGCCTATGGCCCTTAATTCCTTGTTTTTTATTTGATGGTTAAGTGATTTATAATTAAAAAGCACCAAACAAGGTGGAACTTAAGTACCTAGAAATGAACTTACAAGAAAGATCCATTACAATTTACAAACTTCAAAACCCAAAATAAAAAAATCTTGCAAAGCTCACAACACCAAAGGGCCCAAAACTCAAAAAACCAATACCCACCATCAAAGAAACCAAATGTGTGCCAATTTTAAACTTGGTGACCCACTTCCCTTATTAAATTTTGTTCTTTCCTTCCTTTGATTTATGATTCTTCCACTGATTATGTAGTTTTTATTTTCTTGCTCTGAAAGAACTGAGAATATGCTGTAGGTTATGTTGGGAGAAGTTTGGATGGACTGTCCAGAAGACGGATGAGTTGCTAACACCTGTACTGAAGGAGTACAATAAACACGAGGTTAATCAATTTCACCCTATTATGCTATTCCCATGAAGCGCATTGTTGAATAAAATTGCTCTCCTTTCCTAATACATAGGGACTTTACTTGATGCTACTTTACTAAAGAACTTGTTATAATTGTTTTCCAGTAGACATGATCAGCATGCCCACTTGATGGTAATGTAACTTTTTACACATTGATTACAAAGAAAAAAATTATTAAAATAATAAAACTTAACACAATCTTTAAGTTGGATTCTTAACTGTCTCTTTTTGTATGCTGTTATATGCATTATTTTGGACCGAGGAAAAAGAAACAATGCTAACATTTTATCTATTTCAAATTCTTTAGACGCAACTTCGCTTGGAAGCATTCTACGCTTTCAATGAAAGATTTGCAAAAATTCGTAGTAAGAGGATAAAAAAAGCACTGAAAGGTATGACAGGCAACTGTTCATTGGAATTGATGGATGATGCTGCAGAAGATATGCATGCAAGGAGAATGAAACAAAAAGTGAACCCTAATGATGAGAAGGGGACTAACTTAGAGACTGACTCAGTAGGAGTACAGCCTGCTGGTGGTGATGAGATTAAGACTGCAAAAAAATCATCTGGAAAGCAGTCCAGAAAAAGTAAGGGAGAGCGCTTACAGAGTGGAGGGGCAGCTAAAAGGCTGAAAGGAAGTAAAGAATCAAATGCTAGGCGAAGACCGAAAGGACAAGAGCGAACAGTATCCGTTGGTAAGGAAAGGAAGAGGAAGAATTCTTGTTCCAGATCTAATGAAACCAGCTCCTCCACAGATAAAACTAACAGTGATGAAGAGCAAGAAACAGAAACTGAGAAGCTTGAAGTGTCACAAGTACGAAGGGTAAGTTCTATACTTGCCCATTACTTTCATATACTCATTCTCTATGAGCTCTTTGGTATTGTCATATATATATATCTACTTGTTTCAATGTTATGATGGATTTTCTCCTATTTTTACAATTTATAAATTTCAAATGACTTGTCTTGAATCTTGCAGTCAGAGCGGCCGCGTAAAGTAGTGAGTTACACTGATCTAGAAGATGATGACCATAACAAAGTTGAACATTCTTTTAGTGAAGAGCCAATGAAGAGAGAGTTGGTTCAAGATCCTAGCTATGCTCAAGGTTCCCCTGGTGACTTGGGCAAAATAAATGAGGATGTGTTCAAAGGTGACTCTGGTGAAGAATTCTTAATGGCCTCCATTGAACCAGGTGGTTTCGGCATGGATGGGACAGAAATGGAATCAGTTAGTGCTGAATTGGTTTGTAGTGATGATAACAATCCTCTTTCTGGGGATCAATTATCCAAAGACTACCTTATGTGTGGAGGTGGATTTTGTTTAGAGGAAGATGACACAAACACAGAATTGGGAGATTTAACTCCTGGTACAATACCAGAGGAAAACTCTGATTTTTCACACCAATCTTCTATTCAAGAAGAAGATCTAGAAACTGATCTAGATCAATTGGATTCCAACCAATTGAATAAAGAGGAGACTATGCCTGCTTCTGAAACTGAGCCATATCTTAATGAAGATAGCCCCAAACCCAAGGTGGCAATTCCTCAGGAAAACATTGTGGAGGATGATTTAATAACTGGTTCTGTAAAATCTCTTCGTGCAATGCCGAACTTAAGAAAGAAAAGAAGGAAGGTTTAAGACCCCTTTCCCCTGAATCCTGTATTTGGAGTATTAAATTTTGATGTGTTTGCTGGTTGTTTATGGTGCAAGATAGGAGTGAACCAAATATACTCCCGGGGCCGCAAGCTTTGGTATATATATCCTTTCCTTGCACCTTATTGTTTGCCCGCCCTTGTCTTGTGATGCTCAGCCCAGGAAACTATCTTAATCCAATTTTGTATTCAAATCATTTCTATCTTACAACCTTATCTGATGATTTAGTAATGATGGAAAGTTTTTACAAATAGAAAGTAGCATCTCTCCTCTTTCTTTTTGTTGCTCTGTATTTGTTTTAATTCCATTTTTCTTTTTGTTGTAAACTTCATTTATAGATCATTAGATCTTGTTTTACGTACGAGTACTAGCGTTACACTGTATGCGCTCCTCCGTTGCTCTTTTCTTTCACGGTGCATTCATAACATTTTATTACTTGAATCCATACACTTCACGGTTGGAGAAAAATACAGTTCTGCTATTTCCAGCCGTCAGATTTACCTTATTCGGTGGAAAGATAAAACATAGTCATTGAAGTGGGACAGCTAACAACTTGGTACCAGGTACAACTGTCACTGTCTTGTTGCATCAGTTTAAGGTGTATGATTTGACCTGAAAAAGAGAAAATACGTATCATTTTAACCGTTATCAACAATCATATAACACATGGTTCAAGTGTTCAACTCTGACTTTAAGGGGGAGTTTGGTTCAAGTTATATAAGATAACTAAGGTTATATTTGCTTGGTTATATAAGATTCCCATGTTTGGTTCAAGGTATGTAAGATTATCAAGGAAGGTAAGATAACCTCCTGATGAAGTTTTTAGCTATTGGAAGGGAATGTAAGATACACCCCGATTTCTTAGGTAATCTCACATTCCCTTATCTTATTCCTAATATTGAGCTTTTGGCATTTTAATCAATTTATCTTATTTCCATTGTCTTATTTACCTAGTTCAATTTTAAACCAAACACAGGAATCTAACATTCCCAGTTATCTAACATTCCCAGCAATCTAACATTCCCTAAGGTAATCTAACATTCCGTGAACCAAACGCCCCCTAACTGTTATCTGATTGTCACACACACATGTATGGTGAAAATATTACTTAATTGTCATTAACCCAACAAGTTTCTCCCACTTTATTAAATGAATCTCACTTTCACATTATCAAATTTATAAATTCTCTATTATTTGTTTTACATTCCACAAGTTTCTCTTACTTTTAAAAATGGAGTTCACTTTCATTTTATATTATACATATAATAATAAAAAAAAAAGAAATTAAAAAGTAAAAAGAAAAAATTATGGCAACTTTTGCAGCCTTTGGCAACAAAAGCTGCCGATAGAGTACAAAGGTTGCCATTATTGCAGTCTTTTAAGTGTTTAGCAAACTTGCTATTAGGCAAATAAAAAATATAAAAATGAAGAAGAAATCTATGTGGCGTGCCAAGTCATTTAGCAATTGTGTAGAATTTCTGGGTTGAGGTCAATCTTATACTTTTAAATTGTACTCTTAATTTTTATTCTATCTTACAAAATATGAGAATCCACAGGACGGAGATAACTAAGGATGAAAACAACTAATCATTCATTGTTACGTCCGTCAGAAAGTAAAAATGAAAAAGTAGGAAAGTGAAGTACATGTAATAGAATTTTGGTGATAGTGAGTCGGGATGAGATATTAATTTTATAGTATCCTATAGATGAGATATTATTTTTATAAGATATTATTTTTATAGTATAAGATATTATAAAAATAATATCTTATAGTAAACGTTAAATTAAATGAGTAATAATACACATACTCCTATTTTGATTCACTCAATAAATTGTGGCTCCTGCTTTTATTATTTTTCCAATAAAATCAAAGACAGATCCCCATAAAATTTTATTCCATGAGTGTCCGTTTATCATTTATCATTTTCCAAACAAAATTATACTCCGTATGTAATAGATTGACCTCTTAACTACTACCATTAATTTATCTTGCGATATATATTATGCTGTAATTGTTTGAGATTGTAAATGCAGTGACATAGGTGGAGCTTACATCTCCGGCCATGGCGACCCAGTTTTTGAGGAACGAAGTGCTCCCCTTTGCGACTATGTTGATAGTGGAGACCTGCGAGATGTCAATTGTGATTCTCGGAAAAGCCGCCATGAATGCGGGCTTGAACTCCACTGTGTACGTCGTTTACTACAACTCCCTCGGCACTCTCCTCCTCCTTCCATACTTCCTCTTCTACCGTAGAAGCAGGTCAGAAACCTCTCTCTCTCTCTCTCTCTCTCTCTCTCTGTGATTGACTAAAGTCTTACCGTTTACTGTTTCAGAACTCACGCGCTTCCTATTAGCTTCTCTATTCTCCATAGATGCTTCATCCTCGGCTTGCTAGGGTATTAATTACAGTATTAAAGATGATATCTTAATTTATTTGGAATTGTAAATTTATAGAGTGAAGCTGAGCTTAATGCTACTTACTAAGTGAATGAAATAAATTTACTGCAGGATTTGTTTGCTGCAGATCCTTGCTTATATTGGGATCAACTACAGCTCCCCAACTCTGGCGGCAGGCATTGGAAATTTGATGCCCGGTTTCACCTTTATTCTAGCAGTCATTTTCAGGTAGGGCTTAGGAGAAACTCAAATGATACTCTTGTTCATACTGGGGTTTCAACAATCTTGTTTAATTGGAAGGGTTTTTTGTTCTCTTGGATGTTGCAATTTGTAGGATGGAGAGGTTAAAATTAGGAGAGATTACTAGTCAGGCAAAATCTTTGGGCACTGTAGTGGCAATTACAGGTGCAATGGTCATGACTTTGTATCAAGGGCCTACCCTTTTTGGATCTACAGATTCTGAATCAACTCAGCCAAATCTTGAGTCAACTCAGCAATCTCTCTTATCACAAAACTCAAACTGGGTACTTGGTGGTTCCCTCATTACTCTCACTTGCCTTATGTCTTCTGGGTGGAATATTCTTCAGGTAATGTGGGGCATCATAGCCATACATCACATTTGTCCAAAAAAGTGTTTTGATTTTGATTTTATGCCCATAACCAAAAAGTGTTTTGATTTTGTAGCCACTGGGTAATTAGTAGAATATAAGACCTTGGTTTCATTTTACAGGCTTTACAATTCTACTCAACTTTCTGTTGTGATATTATAACCAAATAGGTTTCATCATTTTGGAACTGTAGCTTGAAGTTATTCAACTTTTTGTGTGCAGACTGCTACTTTGAAGGAGTACCCTGAGCAACCCACAATAGTGTTCTTCTTTTGTTGCTTTGGAACCGTACAATGTATAATTTACTCTGCAATAGCAGAAAGAAACGTAGATGACTGGTTGCCGCTTCCTAGCATTGCAATTATAGCCATTGTCTTCTCAGTAAGGAATTTTTAGTTACAAAGTATTCCTTTTCAGTGAGTAGGCGACTTTTTTTTTTTTTTTTTTGCTGATAAAGACCGATTATGTATCTCCATTGTAGGCTGTCTGCGGGACAGTGTTTCGTACCAATGTCTTGACTTGGTGTTTGGACAAGAAGGGTCCTCTTTTTGTAGCCATGTTCAAGCCTGTGGGAGTGATCATTGCTGCAATCATGGAGATCATGTTCCTCGGAGCTTCACTTCATTTGGGCAGGTATATACAAAAACAATATTGCAACAGTTGGGAGAAGCTAAGGAGAATCACAAAAATCCTAGCTGAAAACAACATAAGAACATTATTAACTGAACTATGATCTTCCCCATTGCCAAAGGCCTTGTGGTCGAGCGGTATAGTTGTGGCTTCTCACCTGAGTCTCAGGTTTAAACCCTACTGAGGGGCATTGACTCTATGTGCTTCAGTAGGTTGAGAAAGTATGTACGAACAGATACTACATTGTAACAGAGTCAAACTCAAAAAAAAAAATGATCTTGATCTTCTTCCCCATCCTTAATTAAGATGGTTTCCAACTTCCCATGTACTGTTTCTCAGCGTGATCGGAGCTATCATAAGCTCAGCTGGATTTTACACCGTGCTTTGGGGGCAATCCAAAGAGAACGCTACGCTCAAGCTTGATGACGACAGTGATTGTGGAGCGAAATCATCGAGCAACAGAGCCCCTCTGTTGCAGTAATGCAGGATACTATCTGAAGCTGGATATTGTATGCTTATGTTTTGCAGAACAGGTAATTAGGAATTCATTAAAAGCTTAAGCTTAAAGCATGGTTTCAGTATCCTCAACAATACAAGTAAAATTTGTAATGGGTAATCTCCATTAATAGTGGAATGGATTATTGATTTATTCAGTATCAGTCTAACAAGCCTGCAATCTTACTCCACTGCCAGCTATAACACTCCTAAATCCTAATCAGTGTCACATGATGATGTTTGACATTACATTGTTTAATGTTAGAATATGACTGCCTACCCACTCAATCACTGCACATGACAACTTGTAAAGAACAAACTTAACCATAAAGAAAAATTTGCTACAAGTACCACAACTTTTCATATCGCTATGAAGTTGTGTTAAACGGTATCCTATCTATAATAAAGCAAAATCCTTTGGTGAAAATTTCCCGCCCAAATGAACAGTACCGCTACTTACGTGAAG
>CM008332.1:673657-689214 GCA_002525835.2 Ipomoea batatas
GACTAGTATTATCTTTCAAAAAAAAAATATCGACTAGTATTATAGATTTTCTCTAAATATTATACCGAACAAAATACTATAACACATGTTTTTTGACCCCACATATTATATTCGAAAGTCACTTGATAGAGCGATGGATAGGGCATTGTACTCGTCACATGGGGTGATGGGAGGTTAAGTTATTAGGACATATGTAGGGGTCGCATGTATTATACATGTAGTATAACATCTCAAGAGATGAGATATATATTGAAGGTTGTTGAGATGCATGCTTGCTACGTATAGTTGGCTTGTGGGCACAACAGCCTGCGGGACAAAGACTTGCTTCTCATCTATCTATTACATGCATGTTTAATCAATTGTTATACCATGGATCATCTTACATGGTGAAGCCCGATATAAAAATTATGTACCTACAATTAATAAATTATGTATAGGTAAACAAATAACTTGATAATTACTGACACGTAATATAATAGTTATAAGTATATAAACTGTCAACTGCATGTACATAATGTGTGATATATAATATGAATGTTATTTTTGGATCAGGATCTATAGTGTAAGGTAGACTTTGGTCCGTGATATGATTTTTCCTGTTTAATCTATTCACCTCAATTCTCAATGGTAAGCAATTTAATAACAACTAGTGAAATTGTACTTTAATTTACATAAAAATTCGTTACTGCAATTTGAAGTTGCACTTTAAGTGAATCTCGCATTATAATCTTAGTTGACAAATGACCACAAGGACAAAAAGTGTTAAACTAGTATAAGTTGCTCATAATTTATTGATTCAAACCAAGAAGATCAATCAACTAAGTTAAAATTATAGGTTGAGTACTAGCAGTCTCGCACCCAGCTTTGCCCTAGTGGCCGGCCTAGGTCCATTTTGACTCGAAATTCTAAGATACAAGTACTCATTTTTATAAATAAGATGAGTTGAGTTCATATATAAGAAATTTCTTTTATACTTCAAGCAATAACAATATTTCGTTCTTATTTCACTTTTTCATATTATTTTATTTGATTTGTGACAAGTTGTGTTGGCCTGTCCTTGACCACCTAACTCGTAAATTAACAATATTATTATACATAATGGTAATATCTTATACTATTACTGGTGCTAACCCATACTATATAGAAGTTTCATATTGTTTTATGTTCAAAATATAAAAAAGACTTCAAATTATTTTGAATAAGATTATTATTATTATTGAGATATTTAAATTGACGAAGATTGTTTGGTGTAGTGGCGCATGGCCAGCGGATCAAACTTAATAATGGAAACGAGCAATAGAAGGTGGGTGACGCAAGGTTGAATGGACCATAAAAAAATTCGAATCAGATTCATCAAAATAATTGAGCATTCTCATATGGTAAGTCCAAAGAAACAGATGTGGTGGGTTTGCTCCACATCATTACACAGATAATTACAACCCCATCACGGTTCATGTGAGTGAACCCAGAAAACACAAAAAGTTTTTCTCGTCATGAGAAAACCCGTCCCAGGTTGTCCCTTCATGACTGTCCCATGTCCCATTCTTGCTCCACCGTCGGCGGAGTGTATAAAAATGTGAAAAATGGCTTTAACTTTTTATGTGCCCATTCTTGCCCGGAATTACCCCATTTCAGCATTTACAGAAATCTGCAGTCCCTACTATGATGCGTTTTGGGTGAAAATCACTTTGTGACCGTAATAAACAAGAAATTTCAAAGAGATAAATAAATATAAGTTATCGAATTGAGTATTTACCTTTATATATGTTCATGAATCATGAGTTAGTGTTAGTCAAGTAGTTACTTAAACTTGGTGGACAATAACCTAAATGGCGATAGCTTGTAGTAACATACTCTAATGATGATTGGTTTTCTAAAGAATGGGAAGGGCATTAGGTGATGACTATGGGCACCCCCACCCACTTCTTAATTGCTCACTAATACAAATTCTTATGATGGGTATATTGGCGTGTACTTAACTTTTGGGCACCACCAACAAGTAATATCAAGATTAATAAGTTGTCGCAAAAGTCTAGGGATACTGATTTAGTGATTGACTGATTGATAATCTTCGCTTAAAGCTTGTTTCCAAGTGACAGAATAGTTCGGGTAAGGTTTCGATCATTGTCACGAACATTAAGGGTTTGGATTTGTAAAGAAGTTTGGCGAAACCGGGTAATCTAAAATTGGTTGGTGTTGGTTGAAAGTGATGGGAATCTGCATTTGTCGATCCAAATTACCCAAAATTACCAACACAAATATAGAACAGTCTCAGCAATGGTCAGCTGTTCTGGCTATTTTGTCATTCAGTTGAGAGTCTTCAATGTCAATTCAATAATTCGGTCCTGTGGGCATTGGTGTTCACTCAAATCTTCTTAAATTTCAAATTTTCCTTGCACCTTAACTCCAGAAAATCCCTTCACCTTCTTCATCATTATTATCAGTACTGAAGTAGTTATGTATTGGCATATTCTTGATTCTCTATCTCTCTCTTTCTCTCTCTCTCCGGTTCTGAATGCATAATTGGTCAACTGATATCTCATATCCAGATTTCCAGTGATATAAGTATACTGGAAATGTGAATTTGATCTTTTTGGATTTGAATGCCCCGAAGAACATGGCACCAAGTTCTGTAGTGGTAAAAATTGAGAGCTCAAAGAGCATTTCTAGAATTGAAGTGATGGATTCGAATTCTCAGGCCGTCAGGGATAAAGAAAAGGCTGCAAATCCGAAAACGGTGTCGTGGGTGCTTCTTATCAGAGCTCTGGCGTGGATTCCATGGCTGGCAAAGGGTGTTTGGTCGACATTTTCGACTGTTAAGAAACGGATTGCGAATGATGTCAGGGATGAAGATCCCAAGTACAGAGGGAAGGTGTACAGGTTTATCAGAGCCTTTCTTGGAGTTTCTGTGGTGGGATTGATTCTGGAGGTGATTGCGTTTTATAATGAATGGGATTTGAGCCTTGTGGCGGCTCCCTGGGAGGTTCAGAATATCTGGCAATGGACTTACATGTCATGGCTGTCTTTCAGAGCTGACTATGTTGCTCCCTCCATTGTCATGCTCTCCAAGTTCTGCACTGTCCTGTTCCTCGTACAATCCTTGGACCGCCTCGCCCTCTGTCTGGGCTGTTTCTGGATTAAGTTCAAGAAGCTCAAGCCACAAATGGAGGAGAATGCATATGACCCAGAAGATTGCTCAAGCTTCCCCATGGTTCTTGTGCAGATTCCCATGTGTAATGAAAAAGAGGTACTTTTACAGTTTTACATGCTCATATTTCTTAATTTTTGAGAAACGAGAAAAACAGGCAGTCACTATCTCAGGGTTATAAACCCGTCTTATTAGTAGATAAATCAGTCTAGATTGTCTAGAATCGAATTTGTAAGGCTTAGGTTGCCTCTAGAAAAACACACGGTCATTATCTGAGGGTTATAAACCCTAAACCAGCTTAGATTGTCCAGAGTTGAGCTGTAATGCTGGGATTGCCCCTATGTGCTCATATTTTTAGTTGTTAGTGGTTTTAGCTCGAAATTAACTTGCTTAAATCTCAAGGTTTTTGCACAATCAATCATGGCGGCTTGCCAGTTGGATTGGCCGAAAGATCGTCTTCTAGTTCAAGTGCTGGACGATTCAGACGATGAGGCTTTACAGCAAATGATCAGGAATGAAGTTCTGTCATGGAATGGGAAAGGAGTGAACATAGTCTACCGGCATCGCTTCATCAGAACCGGCTACAAAGCAGGCAACCTTAAATCAGCAATGGCGTGTGACTACGTTAAGGACTATGAATTCGTGGCAATCTTTGATGCAGACTTCCAACCTAGCCCAGATTTCCTCAAACAGACAATTCCCCATTTTAAGGTAATTTAATGAGTCCAAACCATGTAACTATGTAAGATGATAGTAGTTTGGCTGAGAAAAAGAATGTTCTGTTTTGATTCTTGTCAGGGGAAACCAGAAGTGGGACTTGTTCAGGCACGGTGGATCTTCGTGAACAAGGACGAGAATTTGCTCACCCGCCTTCAGAACATCAACATGTGCTTCCATTTCGAGGTGGAGCAGCAAGTAAATGGATATTTCCTCAACTTCTTCGGGTTTAATGGGACAGCGGGGGTGTGGAGAATCTTGGCCCTGGAAGAGTCGGGTGGGTGGCTGGAAAGGACTACTGTGGAAGACATGGATATCGCGGTTCGAGCACACTTGAATGGATGGAAATTCGTATACCTCAACGATGTTCGGGTGCTCTGTGAGCTCCCAGAGTCCTACGAAACGTACAAGAAACAGCAGCATCGTTGGCATTCGGGTCCTATGCAGCTCTTCAGATTATGCCTTCCTGCCATTTTAACTTCCAAGGTATATACATTTACCTATGCTACTTGGTTCTTGTTGTCCATTTTGCATATTTCATTATGTTGTCCAACTATCAGTTTAAGCTTTTAGTTGAGATGGAGCACATGTTTCAATTCCTCACAAGTGAGGGGGCGTGTTGAGCATATAATATATTGATTAATCCGAAGTTGTCATGCTGATGCAGATATCGGTTTGGAAGAAGGGCAATTTGATCTTCTTGTTCTTTCTCCTGAGGAAGCTGATACTTCCGTTTTACTCCTTTATGCTCTTCTGCATCATACTTCCTCTAACAATGTTCATCCCAGAAGCTGAACTACCTCCATGGGTGATCTGTTACATTCCCATTATCATGTCAATCTTGAACATCCTCCCAGCCCCGAAATCTTTCCCCTTCTTGATGCCATACCTCCTGTTCGAGAACACCATGTCCGTCACAAAGTTCAACGCCATGGTCTCGGGTTTATTCCAATTAGGCAGCGCCTATGAGTGGGTAGTGACCAAGAAGACAGGCCGGTCATCTGAGCCAGACTTGCTAGCTTTTGCAGAGAGGGAATCTAGGAATCAGCAAGGGGATAAACTGCAAAGACAGTTATCGGATTCGGGGCTAAAAATGTATAGTAAAATGAAGGAGAAAGAGGTGCAGGCTATCCCCATTGCTGCATCAACAAAGAAGACCAAGAGAAACAGGATTTACAGACAGGAATTGGCTCTTGCTCTCCTCCTGCTCACTGCTGCTGCAAGAAGCTTACTGTCTGCTCATGGGATTCACTTCTATTACTTGTTGTTCCAAGGCTTAACTTTTCTAGTTGTTGGTCTCGACCTGATCGGAGAGCAGGTGAGCTAAGCAACCGCTCACCTGCCAAGTGCATAGACCTTGTTTGATAATTAACCGCTATCCCGCTAAAGCGGGTCAAACAGCTAAGACAGCTGTTTACCAAACAAGGCCGTAGTCACCTTGCTACAAACAAGATTCTACTACAAATACTCAAATATAGACGTATATAGTTATACAGGTGAATTAATCTAAGGAATAGCATACTGATTTTTTTTCTCTCTTTGTAATTATAAGTGCCTTGAGTATTTGTAATAAACTAATAATATAGGGAGTAATATATTATAATGTATGATATAATATAATATGAATAAAGTATTTCCAATGGTTTTTGAGTGAAAATGTTTAAATTTGTATTTTTATATCGAAGGCATCTATGTTGTTATCTCTATCAAATAAAGTTGATTGTTTAGGTCAAACTCTATATTTATTTGTTTACTTATGAATAGTGGAAATTGGACCACCTATATAGTGATTTGACAACGTTATCAACATGTGGATATATATATATAATACAATAACAATTGGCTTAGTAACATAAGCGTTACATATTCCACTATCTTATTAGCTTGAACTGGTTAGTTATAGATAATCTAGATTATATTAGTGTATGTGTATGCGCGCGTTAATGTTACAATATGGACTTTACTTAAAACGCACATTCAGTTAGCATATGCGACAACTATGAACATTTTAGGTTGATTTATATCTTTGTGATTCATTGTTGGTTAGTAGCTTCGTGCACTAAAAGGGTTTGGGTGATTTGATTTTATAAACCGCCAACTCTTTCGGTTTTCGGTTTGTAATATTTATAGCTAAGATTAATTTAAATTCGATTTAAAAATAAAAATATTTGGATAAGAAATCCAAGAAAAGGCGTCCAAGTCAATCGGGAACGATAGATTGTTGGGCTTCTTGTTCCTACTAAACAAAAAAGCCCAATTATTTTCCCGCCAAAGAGCCCAAGGACGTAAGTTACAGCAGCTCACTGTCAAAACTGGAAAGTACAGTTGCGAGAGCTCGGAGCTGAAGTCTTCCGCTTCGCCAGAAAATCTGCCGCCGGTGAGTAAAACCGTCCGCAGATCACTTATAGCTCTTCATTTTTTGGATTATTTTAGTATTTTTCTCTTTTGTTTTCTTTGTTTTTGTTTACATTATGCAAAAGGCCCTGCTCCATTACGATTTCATCCGTGTAATTAGGGTTTTTCAAATTTAGCAAAGCAAAATTTTGAATCGCAATAGCTATTGCATAATTGTTGCTGCTCGAGCTGTACTCTCATTGGCAGTAGTGTATGACTTTTCTGCTTTATAGTGTTTCTGCCTTGCATTCAAATCTACTATTAAGCAAAGCTCGGGAGTTCGTGTTGGTTTCTGTTTCTGTTCCTTTTTGGTTTTTAATATGTATTTGTTCATGTTTATGAGCAGAGGTATCGTAACTTGCTAGGTTGAAAGTGGTGGGCGCACTGTAGTTGAGGCATCAATGGGAGATGAAAAGGATGCATTTTATGTGGTTCGAAAAGGTGACGTTATTGGTGTCTACAAGAGCTTAAGTGATCTCCAAGCTCTACTTCGATCAAGTGTAAGCTTTAGTGTTCCTCTTAGAAAATCAGGAGTGTTTTTTTTAGTAAGATTAAAAAAAAAAAAAAAACACATTTTAACTTAAATAGCATAGTGTTAAGCTTTTCTGAAAAACATAGATGATGGTTTTGGATTCTAACCTTTCAGGTTGGTGATCCTCAAATAAGTGTTTTTAAAGGGTACCGCCTTGCCAAAGAATCTGAAGAGTATTTAGCTTCTCATGGGCTCAAAAGTGCAATGTACTCTATTGACACAAGTGATGTGCGAGATGACCTCTTTGGCATACTTGTTCCTTGCCCTTTCCGGGTAATCTTGGCTCAGTAGTATTCAGTAATTGATGTTTTTAGACCTTAGACTGAGTAATGTGCATTATTTAGCCTAAGTTGGTTCAGATAATTTGCTTCTATTCCTTAGAATGTGTCAACTCTTAACTTGACAATTTGGGCTTCACTTATGAAAGGAAATGGCGAAGTTTCAATTCCTGGAAAGTGGTGTTATTTAATTATTTTATTTATTTTTGAAAGATTCATCTATAATTTTTCTATATAGTATTAGAAGGTGCAAAATTTGCTGTCACTTTTGGGATTCTGTAAATGAAACCTTGGATAAGAGGAATTATGTTTCTCAGTCATATACACTTCTTTTGCAAAGCCTATCCAGTACAAATGCTAGCACGTCATTGACTTATTAAGTATTTTTGCAATTCCATATTAACAGATCCTATCAAATAACTGAGAAAAGGCTATTGTGTTTCAGCAACCAGGTTCTTCCAAAGATAAACCTCTCTGCAAGAATGTTCATGAGAAACGGCTGCAGGTAATGCTTATATCTTGATCTTTCAAGACAAAGTATGCTTTGCTGGAATAGTCTATGTATTGTTGTTAAATTTCCATACAGTGCTCATTCCTCCAATGTTGTAATGAGAAGCATACACTCACATTTTATAGATAGTAAGAAAAATATATAATTAACTTAGATATTTTTGAAATTTTGTAGTTACTTTGGTTGCTACGTGTGCCATCTATAGATATTAAGTGAAAATGCAAGCAATTCATTGTTGTCTTGATTGTCCTTTACTCCTTCTCATTACATACTTTGCAATTCAAAAATGTCAAAATTTCAGTCATTAATCATACTTTTGAGAGAGGTTTCATTTAAATGTGTTATTTTCCTTGGTCAACAGGAAATGGCTGGATCTGCTTCATTTTCCGCAGCTAATCAGCAGAAGCATGCGAAATTAGATAACTTTCTCGAAGTCCCATCGGTTTCTTCTTACTGTGTGAGTATTCTAGTCTTTTCTCTCATGTTTAAAAGGATGTTACTATGTGACTAGCTGGGAAAACATTGGTCATGTAAGCCATATCTCTGTCTCTTTCTTCAATCTACTGGACACTGAACTTTTATTGGAGATGAGAAAATTAACTGTTGTGATCTTGCTTAGTCTTCTTACGTAAAATAAACTGAAGATCTTACATTCTTTATATAATGAATCTTGATGCATTTATAACTAATCACAAGTTTCTAACTACTATTAGACTTCTGAGCCCCAGGCTAGCTCCTTAAAGTTTGTTGTCTTCCTCTGTTCTGCTTCCTTCACATGGTAGATATCTTTATATGGTTTTGCTTACAACTTCATTAAAGATAGACTGGTATTTGTTATGTGCAGGTTTCCTGCATTCTTGAATTTGATGGTGCTTCAAAGGGAAATCCTGGACTAGCTGGTGCAGGGGCTGTGCTCCGTGCTGCAGATGGAAGTATTGTATGTATTATTTTTCTTTAGTAAATGTGCCTAACATTTGTGGTTTCTAGCTTTTAACGCTTTAATTCCATTTTGTGTAGGTTTTTAGGTTGCGTGAAGGTGTGGGTGTTGCAACCAACAATGCTGCTGAGTATAGAGGTGTAATCTTAGGATTGAAGTATGCTCTTGAGAAAGGCTTTAAACACATACGTGTCCAAGGAGACTCAAAGCTTGTCTGTATGCAGGTCTCATCTCTCTTTTTGTCTAAAGTTTCTGATCACTTTCCTTTAGTCAATCAGATTATTTAGTTTTATTTCTTTTCCACGTAGGGTTCATTTGATCTCACAACATTCTTCAAAAATCCAATGAATCATGCATGATAATTATTATCTGCACCAAATCTTTCATTTGCAACTTTCTAATGCTCTTCTTGTGGAACAGACTCAAGGAATCTGGAGAACCAAGAACCAGAACATGGCTGAACTGTCTAAGGTGGTCAAAGAGCTAAAGAATCAATTTATGTCTTTCCAGATCAACCATGTTGAGAGAGTATGAAGAAATCTTTCCTTTATCTTAATCTCGAGCTCCTTGCTTACATAACGCATTCTACTATTTGTGACGAGTCAAGGATACTTTGGTTTGGTTATTTATGATTTCACATAGGAGAATGTGCTCATATAATTTGTAGTTAGGTACAGAAAAAAAAAAAGCTTTCATCTTTAGTCATAGAATGCCACTCATAATGCTGTTTTGCATCCTCATTCCAAGCATTAATCTGCTTCACATGACAGGAATACAACACCGAAGCTGATGCCCTTGCCAATCTTGCAGTTTATCTGAAGAGTATGAAGACCTTTGCTCTCATTCCATTCTTACTACTATTTCAATATTTTGAGCTAGATTGGTTTTATTGTTTTTGACATGTAACAAGAACTTGATGCTTCGTGCAGATGGCGAAATTCAAGTGGAATATGACGTGAAGTAGGCGAATGCAAAGCCCTCTCATCCAGTATCAAGTTTATGGATTCTGAGAGGACTGTCCCTCACACTTTCACACAATGTCATCCGATCAAATGTAGATACATGGTTGGTGATGTCTGTAACCTAATTTGAAAATCATCTATTAGGACACGCTTGTCTTTAGGGATTCTTAAACTGACACTCTAGGTAGTTATTTATGTAGATATTTGTATTAACAAGCTCGTCTCTTCTTTTTAACGTCTTCGCCCTATTGAATTTATAGAGAGGGCTAGTTACGTTTCATATTATAATTGACTTTTGAAAGCTACATCATAGTGATGGTAAAATTATGTGAACTGTTGTCTTTCCTAATTATTTGCAAGTAGCAACTATTAAGCACATGCATGTTATAACTTCATGTGGTCTTTACTCTAAGAATCCACATTTGTCCCATTAAGTACATAGTGTTGATACATAAGTTCCTTAAGGAATTAAAGTACAGCTACTGATAGATCACGCAGAAGGAATAGAAGAGGAAGCATCTTTTACTGCAACTGGTCGCCTTTGATTAGAAAGATTCATGTACATTGCGTGAATCTCATAAGTCATAACAGCGTAAGGCGTCCTTGCTTCATCACGTTACTTCTTCCATTATGCACCAACAATGGTTACTTTGATGGTACCCACATTTAAAAAAACACACACACACCTCCGGGGAGTTTTTTCTTTTTTATTGACGAGAAAAATTTGCAGCCACTATCTGAGGGTAAATCATCTTAGATTACTCATAGTTGATCGATTCAAATCAATAAAGTCAATAGACCGCTTCAGAACTCGTAGCCACTATCTGAAGGTAAATCATCTTAGATTACTCGTAGCTGATCGGTTCAAACCAATAAAGTCAATAAACCGCTTCAGTTGAAAGTTAAATTTGTTATAAAATTAACAATCTAATCAATTTAACCGGGTGGCCTACCTCCAAGAAGTTTGATAAAAGGAAAGTGGGAGAATGGCTGAAGCTCGGGGATTGTGTTACATGTGTACGAAGACAAGTTTGTGTAATTGTGTTCCTTCACAGATATGCATGATCTCTTCTTATCTTGCTTTGTTAATTAATTTGGCAGTTGTCAGTGGCCTCAGAAGAGAGGGGCACAGAAGGAATCGCCAGTAATATTATATATATTTCAATGGATCTCAGTTTCCTAGTGTCTGAAACAATAATGTATTACTCCGTAGTTGCCCCAATACAACCAATGAAACAAAACTCCCTGGATATATATGGCAGCGCTTTACCATTTGTAGGCGGATTAGAATGGGGTTTGACAAAAACTTTAACTTCTTTCTAATCTATGTACGAATTTAACGCGTTGAAACATAAATATCAAATTTACGACTAATGTTGTTGACTATTGTTGTTGAATGTGTCATGTGATCTTACATGGTGTCTGTCTGAGTAAATCTAAGTTGTACTCCAGTTTTATCCATATTTTAATCCTCATTAGAAGATTCTCAATTAGTGGGCACCTTAATTGCCTTCACCTAGCGTCTTTTCATTTATTTTTTAAATTATCACCTATGCTTGGAGACAATCTTACTCTCTGCACCAAACATGTCTGTAAAAAATTTTTAAAAAATTAATTTTTTTTTTAAAAAAAAGGAAGAAAAAAGCTAAAAATTACCTGGAAGGCACTCCCACGTAATAGCTGACCGTATACAGAAACAAACAAAAAAAATTCGAGTTTCGATAGACAGACTTCGTGCGTCGATTGATTAAAAAATGGCAACTGGCTCACACTCTATATATGATTCCACTATGCCAATAGAGTTACTATTTTAATTTGTTTATATAACACGAAACATGACATTTATGTCAAATTATTTCTAATACAAAACAATACTCGTAAAAAATAATAATTTCATAAATAGTATTATCATTTTTATTGGGTATATAAATTACATGTTTTGTGAATATGTTTGAAGAAACACAAGAAAGAGTATACTATTAAGAAAAATATTACGTATACTCTACTCCAATCTCCCTCATAAATTTATGATGTACATATTTTTCTTGGAATTCACATGATAAAAATATCATATTATTATTTGTCACACAAGAAAGAGTAAAAATGTGAGTGTAGAATTCAAAAATACATATAATTAAAATTCTATTATTAAAAATGGGAGGCATTGGCGGTGTAGCTATGCATATGCATTGATGTTGACAAGAACGGAAGCAAATCCAAGCTGGCAAATAATAATTACCCAAGCTGGTTTGCATTACTAGTTGACTAGTTGTATATTTTTTTTTTCGGTCATAAAAGAAATTCATATTTACTAATATGATAAGTAAAAATTGTGTTTGTGTAATAATTTAAAAAATTTATATTCAATAACTCAATTAGAACAGTATTTGACAATTAAATTCATAACTTTTAAATATATTTTAAGTATCAATTATTCGACGGAGAGGCATCCGGACACATGGTACAATGGTAGTCCATATATATCATTGTAATAATTCCAGCTGTTCACATAGTTTTACTCATCTCATGTGCTGTTTAATAATTGCTGGTTTTTTCACTGTTCATTCTTGGATCCGGATAACAACCATGAATAAAAAGATTGAGTGTTTTTCACTACAACTCTATGGGATGGGCTCCTTTACTCTATTTCTCTTTGTTTTTAAAAGTTTTTTTTTTTTTTAAAAACACAAATTCAAATAAGAAAATATTAGATATAATGCTATAATAGGCAGGAAGCGATCATGTTTGAAGAAAAAATTAAAATAATAATTAAGAGTAAAAGTTAGGGATTGTGGTTAGAGAGAAAGTTTAGAATGATAATAAAAGAAAAAAAGTCAAAAATGGTGAAATGTGACAAAAATTTATGTAATTAAGTTTGTTTCTTTTCCTATATAACTTCATGCATGCCAACTCTCATTTTGACAATCAATGTATACAAATTAAAATTTGTGTTATCATTAAATAACAAATATGAGTGTAATAAACCGTAAATGGAGTGTAATAACTCTAAATTATACCATATAAGTAAACTGAAATTTAATGATTTCTTGATCTAAGATTACAATATATGTTTTAAAAAGGACATCCCCATTGGACAATATCTCCTGTCCCTCTCTATATATACCAAACTCCGGTTGGTCTTCTCCTTCACCAATCACCTTCTTAAAACCCTAACTAGCTCAGAGCCACCATGGATTTCAAACCACTCTTTCTACTTCTCTTCTTCCTCTCTGCCACAACCGCCACAGCTCCGGCTCCTCCGGTAGCCAAGCCACCGTCAACACCTTATCCGCCTGCCGTCAAAACTCCCCCGCCTCCACCGACGCCGCCAGTCAAGCAAACACCCCCTCCTCCTGCACCAGTCAAGACAACTCCCCCTCCACCGCCTGCTCCAGTCCAGCCGCCGTCTCCGCCCTCGCCGCCGGTGAAGCCACCGGTCGGCCCTCCTGCTACCCCAGTATATCCGGCGCCCCCTCCCCATCCGCCGAGAAACAGAGAAGGTACCATTTTATGTGTCTTAGTTCAATTGGAGTTATTTTTAATTCAATTTTTATATGTTCAGAAACCACACTTCTATTAAACACAAAATGACTTTGTGGTTTAGTGGCACTCAACTGCACCCTCATATGTTTTTTTCAGTTGAGAAAATAATTATGAATAGATATTGCATTGTAACAAAGTCAGTTATATAGAAAATATTATATATTTTCGTGTGTAATTTTTGTGGATATATGAAACTAATACTATTCTACGCGCCGTGGGGAACGTGCAGAGTGCGCGCCGCCATGCACGGTGAGGTGCAAGCTGCACTCGAGGAAGAAAGTGTGCCTGAGAGCGTGCATGACGTGCTGTGAGCGGTGCAAATGCGTGCCGCCGGGGCAGTACGGCAACTTGGAGAAGTGCGGCAGCTGTTACGCCAACATGACCACTCGCGGCGGCCGGCGCAAGTGCCCCTAGATCTCCGGCCGGACTCAACCCGCCATTGTTGCTTTCTAGGAGCACTTTAATTTATTGTTACTACTATGCCCTCCTCGATGTAGCTGTATTTGCTCTCATATCTGTACTGTACTCTACCAACCTAAGAATATATTCTATTCTCTAAATCTCAATCTTTATTCGGTATTATGGCACAATTAACTCTTATTTAGTTTGCATGCATTGACAACTTAACTACTCTGGGTGAAGTTTGGGAGCAACTAATTTTTATTTAAAACTATCATTTTGTTTACTAATGCTCACAATTAAGCTTTATTTATGACAAAATAATTAAAGACCATAACATGCCAAGAATTTTGTAATTCAATGAGTGAAAGTCAAAGGTTTAAGGTTGAATATCATCCTTTAATAAGTACCAGAATTTGATCCGGTGAGAACTATTTATTAAATTTCTTAGTTTGAATTGATAAATTATGTGTCACTTAGGTTGTTTTAACTCGTTTGCAAAAAAAAAAAGGTTGTTTTAACTCTGGTGACCTTTTTGTCGGCTAGGTCACAAAGTATGTTTTCACTTAGAGTGGGCACATTTTTTTTTTTTTTGAAAATAGAGTACATGCATTTAAGTAGTGATTATTAATTTTTGGTTTACTTTTTATGATATTTTACAAATTAAGATTAAACTATAGGTTTTATTCAGAGTGTAGTATACCTTCGAGTAAATTAAAGGTGTTTAATTTTTTCGTAAATTAAAGAAAGTGGGAAGAAATGTAGCATTGATGATGGATAAGTGGGATTCAATTCAATTCAGTTCAATTCCTGCAGTAGTAAAGTAAGACATGATGAGATGTAGGTCTTAAAATGTCGAACCACCCACCTGAGTGTTACATTAAAAGCCAGTGTCGTTAGACCATATGAACCTTCACTTTTTTTTACGATTGTGATTAATTTAGAGCAAAAAGGTTGACCATAATTCTTATTCTTTTTATTCTCTTCCTTTAATAAATGACAAAAAATTTACTGCATTAAATTATACATTTATACTAGTCATTTTTCATGATGTTATGTACAAAATTTTTTATTAATGAAACATGTACCATTGTACCTCCACTAAACGATAAATAATACGGAGACGCGCAGTATGTAGTGGTATTTATGATTAATAATGGCGGTGGTACCACACTCTTATCATTTTATATATTCATGGGTAAATAAATATCATAATTTTTTTTCTCCTATACCCTTTAACAGTGCATAATTTCTACGGAGTATATTGAAACAATATTTTTTTGGACCTTCTATACAATTAATTTTTGTGTATGGTAGATAAAATACCTCAATCTAAAGACTTCCCACGTCTCGACTCGACAAAACATCTAAAAATATGTAAATTATGGTAACTTAACTGAACACATAAGCTAGATATTTGCTTACTGTGCATAAGAAGCCCTCCACATTTTGAGAGATTGCATCTACACTATCGCTAGAGAGATTTGATCTCAGGTTCTTACTGTTAAACTTCACTCATGTAATTAACTGAGCTGCTCATGCGGACAAAATAATAGGTTGCTGGGCAGGTGTTGTCTTGTTTTTACAGCTAGAAGTACAAGCAAGGCACTGACAATGAATATGGCATTACCATGCTTTTAGCCTACCTACTCCATATTTCCTTGAAAAGTGACTTCCTTTATCTGTATCTCGAATTTCTCATTTCTTTACCAACTCCCACTTAATTCAACTCATTGCATGTACAAAATTTATTTAGAACAATTTATTTCTCTTATATAATTTATAGAATATTACATAAAAAGGAATTTATTCAATGCACATAATTAGATAGTAATTATAAATTTCTCTTGTCACTTAGTATAATATTAGTTTCTCGTTGAACATATTAATAAGTTTTAAAAATTTCAGTTTTGATATTTAACATACGTAAAACTAAGTACCGTATGGACCGATAGCATCACTATTATTTTCTACAATAAAAGTTACATATACTATAAGTACCATAAAATTAATTCATATTCAGGCCCAATGCTAGTGGACGTAATCGAGCTTGCCTTTCTTCTGAGCCCAATTCGGCCCAACCCTAGTGTATGGTATCAGGCTGGCCTGTCTTATTTCTTAAGCCCAATCCAATCC
>CM008332.1:697866-716275 GCA_002525835.2 Ipomoea batatas
AAGTAGAAGGACTGTATAACATCAAGAAATATCTCAAAACATTTGGTTATATTGATCATCTTTCCGATAACTCGTCGGAAACTGAATATTTCTCCGATCAACTGGAATCTGCCGTCAAAACCTATCAAACCAATTTCAACCTCAACGCCACCGGAGTTTTAGACGCCGCCACCGTATCCGCAATGATGATGCCCCGATGCGGAGCGCCGGATATCATCAACGCCGCAATACGCTTTCTTTCCCGGCAGCCCCAAATGGCCGCGTTACAAGCACGCGCTGGCATACGGATTCGCCGACCGTACACCGGACAACTTTTTCCTCCCCGTGAAATTGGCCTTTGCGGACTGGCATATGGTTAGCCATTTCTCGTTCAGAAAAACCAAATTCAACAAAGCAGATTTAACGTTCCAACTGTTTTCCGGAGATCACGGAGATGGGAAACCGTTTGATGGGCGCGGAGGGGTCTATGCTCACGCATTTGCACCCACGAGAGGGATTTGTCACTTTGATGCAGATGAAAACTGGGCAGAATTTGGTCCACCTCATGATGCTGTGGATATAAGAAGTGTTGCGTTGCATGAGATTGGTCACCTTCTTGGACTTGGACATAGTGAGGTTGAACAATCCGTTATGTGGCCTCGTTTTAGTTATGGTTTGAGTAAAATCAACCTTCACCGTGATGATATTGAAGGAATTAGAGCTCTTTATCCAGAATGAAGCTGGAAATAATTAAGCAGCCTTAGTAACAATAAGATTTCTATGGTTTTGCAATTGAAATAAGATATTTAAATGACTATTTGAGGGAACAAAATTATATTGTCTCTTTTCTTGAACAAATATTTGTGAAAGATAATAATAATAATTGAAAAAGCCTTAGCTTTTATTATTTACTCACAACCAACCATTTGATGAGTTCGATTGAGAAATTTAATAGAGTTATTCGAATTTTCTAATATTCCACAATCATCAAAGCGGAGCCTACACTCACTCCTAGACAAGACATTTTAATAATGTCTGCTTGCCTTTTCATTCTAGCAAAACCCATAGCTAACCCCAGATCCACAAGCTGAACCCATACCCACGCCTAGATCGCACAAGTCAAACCCACACCCACCCAGCAATCTGTATTAATTAGTGTAATTTTCAAAATTACGTAGATGCATTTAAAGATTGGCTATAACACTATCATCATTGTACATAAATTTATTTATTATAATTGTGAATATTATAATTTTGAAGTGATCTAAATATTGCATATAGTATAATCTTCACAATTATAATAAATCTGGTCTATAAAAATAATTATTAACATTTCTATCCTACTAAAAGGTGACGAAACATAACATTATAAATAAATGAGATTGACATTTTCAAAAAAAAAAAAAAAAATGAGATTGACTGATGAATCCAAGAAAAAACAGCTATCCAGCAATGGCACTAAAAGTTTGTCCACTGCTCTTATATGCATTCCTCTTTCTCTCCCTCCTCTTTTCCCAGTTGGCAATAGGGGAAATATCATCCTCGCCATCAGCTTTTGACTTTATCAACCAGTTACAGGGATCCAAGAAAGGAGACAAAGTGAAAGGATTATACAACCTTAAAAAGTATCTAAAAACATTTGGTTATATTGATAATCTTTCCTACAACATCAGTTCTCCCGAAGCTGATTATTTCTCAGATCAACTCGAGTCCGCCATAAAAACTTATCAGACCAAACGTCGCTTCAACTCCACCGGAGTTCTGGACTCACACACTGTGAGACATATGATGAAGCCCCGTTGTGGAGTGCCGGATATCATCACCGGCCGGCGTCCCAGAGAGGTGTCCCCGCGTTACGCTTTCTACCCCGGCGAGCCCAAGTGGCCGGAAAACAAACGCCGCCTCACCTACGGATTCGCCCCGGGCACCCCGTCTAAATTTTTCGCCCCCGTCGCGACGGCCCTTAGATCGTGGCAAAACGTGGGGGGCCATTTCTCGTTCGAAAGAAACCGCTTCTTCAATTCGGATTTAAAGTTCGCGCTTTTTAGGGGCGATCACGGCGACGGGGTGCCGTTTGACGGGCGCGGTGGGTCCTACGCCCACGCGTTTCCGCCCGAATATGGGGACTGTCACTTTGACGCGGATGAAAACTGGGTAGAATTCGGGCCGCCTCGCAACGGTTTGGACATTCAAAGTGTTGCGTTGCATGAGATCGGGCACCTTCTCGGGCTTGATCACAGTGAACACCCGGAAGCCGTTATGTGGGGTGAGTTTGAGTATGGTGAGAAGAAACGGGAGCTTACAAGTGATGATATAAATGGAATTAGAGCTCTTTACCATTTCTAGTAGCTCAGCGGACAACTAACAGTGTAGCAATACTTAGATTTCTATGTTGTCCAAATAAAATAAAATATTTAAATTACTAGTGGAGGCAGCCAAAGCGTTTCTTATCTGTAGTAGGGTCAAAGTGGGTCGAATTCCGCAAGTCAATCCGCACATGTCCCGCAATGAGGCAGGTTTAATTAGGGCTAAAACAAAGTCCGAGAAAGAGCGAGCATAACCGGTCTGACCCGCACAGAGCGGGCGTGCTAAAGTTGCATGAACCCAAACCTGCAAGCCGAGTCACAAAAGTCTGCTAAAAATTAGCTCCACTGTGGGACACGACGGGCCATTTTGACAGTATTACTTTCATGGTCAAAATATTTTACCCACTAAATGAAAATAATAATAATAATAATAATAATAATAATAATAATATTGAATATGTACAATTTTTTTTTCTAAATTACAAATTATAGAATATAGAACTGACTCCTACAATATAATGTGTAGATCAAAAGGATGAAGATAGTGTATTTTGACTCCCAACGAGATCGATTTATTTGCTTTATTGGTTTGAGCCGATCAGTTATAAATTATAATCAACCTAGATTTATTTACCTTCTTGTGATTATTAATTTTCTGACTATGATTATATCGCAAAATTTATATATGATACCCTCATATAGTGGTTACAAATTTCTTAGGGCACTCAAAATAGACCGAATCCATATTACTTAGGGTGTGTTTGGAAAGCAGGAAAATGGTTTCTAGAAAATGAGTCATTTTCCATAAAATATTTTCATTTCTTGTGTTTGACTGTAGAACAGAAAACTGTGTTGGTGTGTTTGACTCATTTTCCAGAAAATGGGTAGGAAAATGAACAGAATTATATAATTGAATATTTTAATTAATTTGTTTAAATGTAACAACATTTATAACAAATATACAATCCAAAAAATAAAATAATCACAAAAAAATCACAACAAAATAATATCTATCTCATAAAAAAATAAAAAAAAATAAAAGTGGTCGACTGGTTTCAGATGTCAAATAAAAAAAATAAAACTCATAATATCTATCTCATAATAAAAAAATAAATTATTACTTAAAAACAAAAAGAAAAAGTTGAAGATGTCAAGAAGATGGGATGAAGCTGAAGAAGTTAAAGCATTTAGGAGGCCTAAGGAGATGGAAGAAGCAAAGGAGAAGGAAGAAACAAACTTTGGAAAATGACTTCCCAAAAAAAAGGGGAAGTCATTTTTCCATAAAATTGGGCTTATTTTCCATTGACCAAGAAGTTCATTTCCATTGACTCTATTTTCCCCCTTCTTCCCAAACACCAAAAACCCGGAAAATGATTTCCAGCAATCATTTTCCGGGTTTCCAAACACACCCTTAGTTATTGTCACTGTTGCAAAAATCCCCGCCTAGGCGCTAGGCGCTCCTAGACCGTGGCGAATTGCTCCCTAAGCGTCCGCCTAGGTGGCCGGCCGCCTAGCGCCTAACTCGGCCGACTAGGCCGAATTTGGCCGAGTTAACTCGCCCAACTCGACAGAGTTAGCCGAGTTAACTCGAGCGAGTCGGCATTGTTAATTTTATTATTATATTTATATATATTTAAATTTATTTATTTATATAAGTAAGAGAAGTAAGAGATATATATATATATATATATATATATATATATATATTATATATATATATATAATATATATATGACATACACCCACACACATGAGTTAATTTTTTGTTTTTATATGTCGCCGCCTAGAACCGCCTAGGCGCCGCCTAGACCGCTTAGCGCTAGGCGCTAGTCTACCACCCGACTAGCGCCTAGCGCCTAGTGCAACCATGGTTATTGTATAGCATTTGTTAACTAAATGGGTAAACAACACTCGCCCAACTATATTGCATAATTTCCGGATACCTACTACTGAATTTGTTTTTGTGTTTGATTTCCGTATGTTTAAAATGCACCAGTATGTGTTTTAATGTAATCTTCAAAATTATTACGTAACTGTATTTCCAAGATGGGTAATAAGTCAATAACATTGTCGTCATTGCATTTTAATGTATTTATTATAAATTGTGAAGATTATATTCTTTATTGATTTATCAGCCCCTCAGTTATTTCATAGTTATAAATATAGTACATATCTTTTAATTGTTGTAAATTTAGTGGTTATGTAGTCAACTTCTATTCCGTGTTTGTCAATTGAGATAAATTCCGTTCTTCAATTATTGACCAGGTTTCAAATTTAATCATTTAATTGTTGATTTAGAACTTCAAATGAACAACAAATTTATAACTAGCTAGGTCAACAATTGAAATATTGTGCCCTGTTTGTAAAATAGTTAGTCTATCAGTTAATTTTGTCTTATTTGACCACTATTAACTATTTAACTTGGTTAAACAACGAATATGAGTGTTCGATTATTTAGCTTTTTGTAACAGCTTATTGCTTCGAAATACTAAAATTAAAAGAGCTGCTCAATGTAGTTTTTTCGATCAGCTTTTTGAGAAAGTCATTTTGTATATAATCAGTTATCAACTACCAGCTAATTTACCAAACATCTTTTTACAATCATCTAATACTATCAATTAGTCAAACCCACTAACCCAATCAACAAACAGCTATTTACGAAACACCCCTATAGTTGCAAGTTACAACAACAGACAATAGGAACTAGATTTGCAACCTAGTCAACAAATGATTGAATGGCTGAATTTACAAAAAAAAAAGAAAAGGAAAAAGGTGCAAATATACCCCTAAACATTATACCAAAGTGCAATTAGGCCCCCAAACTTTAAAAAGGTTCAATTAAACACATCAACTTCATAAAATTAATCAAATAGATCCACTTAGCAGGTAACTAATAAGTTACCGGTTACTACACCCCGTTGACCGCCATCACAACCAGTTGACCGCCATGAACAGTAACTTAAAAAAAAAAAAAAAAGAAGAAGAAGAAGTCGCCGGCGCCCTTCTCCGTCACCTTCTTCCCGGAGGAGTAAGCGACCGGCGTCGAAGAAGGCGACGTTTGGTCGCCTCTTTCTCCAGGAGGTCGCCTTCTTCCCGGAGGAGTAGGCGACCGGCGTCGCCTTCTTCTACAGGAAGAAGGCGGCGTTTGGTCGCCTCTTTCTCCAGGAAGAAGGCGGCGTTTGGTCGCGCCTCTTTCTCCAGGAAGAAGGCGACTGGTCGCCTTCTTCTACAGGAAGAAGGCGACGTTTGGTCGCCTCTTTATCCGGGAAGAAGGCGACCGACGTCGCCTCCTTATCGAGGAAGAAGGCGACCAGTCGCCTTCTTCCTCAGTCGAAGAAGGCGACTGGTCGCCTCTTCTCGGAGGAGGAGGCGACGCTTTGTCGCCTCCTCCTCCAGGAAGAAGGCGACCAGAGTCGCCTTCTTTAACTGAGAAGAAGGCGACTCTGGTTGCCTTCTTCGACTGATGAAAAGGCCGCCGGAAAACGGTCGTCAGCGACCGGAAAACGGTCGTCGGCGACCAATTTAATCTTAAGGTGTTGAATTACAGGCTATTACCAGTAGGTGACTGGCTAATGGATCTGAATGCACCAAAACAATAAGTTAATGTGTTTAATTGAACTTTTTTAAAGTTTGGGGGCTTAATTGCACTTTAGTATAATGTTTAGGGGTGTATTTACACCTTTTCCCAAAAAAAAATAATAATAATAAAAGGGATTACATTTATAATTCAAAAACCATTGAGGGACCAATAAACCAATAAAGAGATATAATCTTCAAAATTATAATAAATCAACAAAAGATAACTATGAACATCTCTATCTATCCTTCATACTAAAAACAACTCTATAAATAGATGAAACAAACCCAAAGCCATCCCATACCAACTTTCTTAGCTTATTAGCCAGCTGCAATGGCATCTCAAGCCTCTCCACAATCCCCGCCGGATTTTGGGGCTTTTGGGTTTATCAGAGCGTTGCAGGGATCCAAGAAAGGAGACCGCGTGGAAGGACTGTACAATCTCAAGAAGTATCTGGAAAGATTTGGTTATATTGATCATCTTTCTTACAAGAGCAGCTCCGACGAAGCAGATTACTTCTCCGATCAACTGGAGGCCGCCGTCAAAACTTATCAGACCAACTTTCACCTCAATCCTACCGGAGTTTTGGACGCCGACACTGTAGCAATGATGATGAAGCCTCGATGTGGAGTGCCAGATATCATTGGAGGCGTCAACGTAATGCAGAGGCGTAGAATGTAATTAGTTAATAATAATAATAATAATAATAATAATAATAATAATAATAATAATAATGAATAATGATGGTGGTGGTGGTGTTTTCTCCTAATAAAAGTCATTATATTTTATTCCTCATCTCCTATTTCTGTTTTTCAAGCGAATCAAAAAATATAGTTGATAATTTTAATTCATTTTATTTTTCGTTAAAAGTAAAAAGAGACTGATCAGACTACTTCATATAATGAGGCATAGAAATGGATTTAGGAGTCAAGAAATGACCCATGCGTGGATCGCATAATAACAAAAGAAATAAACACAATAAAAAAATGGTTAAGTGTATCTTTTACATCAAAGAGAGTAAGATCAGAAGAAAATTCATAACTAGTATAGTGGCCATTGAATATTAAAGAGTTCACTTATAATTTTTTTTTTAAAGTATTACTAAAAAAGAGGTGTATTTGCTTTAATATAATTTTCATATTTTAATAAACGCAAGTACTCAACAATGGAATGTTGTCATTTCATTACACATTTTTTAAAAAATAGAAATTTGCATTATATGATTATATCAAAAAGCTTGTAAGAAAATATTTATTTATATTTTAAGGAACTCAATTATAAAACGGCATCATTTCATTTAAAAAAGAAAAGAAAAGAAAAATTATAAAACATATTTCATGAGAATATTAAGTTTTTCAATCAAAGAAACACAAATATTGAATGAGTTTATGGTGGATTGAATAGTTCGTACGTTTGAAATGAATTTAATGCCCATTTGATTCTAAATGAAATGAAGGTTTGGTTCTTTGGGGCTAGAAATTATGGTTAAACTTAAAATGTAAATTTTAATTTTTATTCGCGTTTGATAACATTTTTTTCTACGAATACTCAATCTAACAATAAATTCAATTTTTATATTTATTAATTTTCATACGTATTTGATTAATTGCCTCTATTAGTGAAGTAGCCATGACAATGAAGCTGCAAATTAATGATAGTCCAATGCCCTCGAAAGTGGTATCGGTACCTAGTAACATGTCTCTAGTTGTTTCCTTGTTGAAGCATTACACGCATGGTCTCAATCCTAGGGACATTATAGGATCTATACAATAGGTTTCCTTGTTGAAGCATTACACACATGGTCTCAATCCTAGGGACACTATAGGATCTATACAACAGGTAGCTTGGGCGTGGTAATTTAACCCCAACCAAGATGACTAATGATACAAACTTGTAACCACAAGATCACAAGTTTGAATCCCAACCTTCTTGGTTCGAGCTGGTCAGCTAGGTTGGTTTACCTTCTTATGATCATTTGTCGACTAGGGTCACAAGTTAGGGTCATTTGTCGGCTAGGGTCACAAGTCAGGGTTTATCCAGTGCACACCATCGGTAGTAGGATATATGGTTGTCGATTTTCCTCATCGAATACTATTGACTCAGAGCCAATATCGCCTCAGTCTCCACTGAGACTCGAACCTACCCTTCCCATATAGGAATGCAACCGGGTGCCACTAGACCACAAGTCTTTGTTAAATTGCTTTACATGATTTCTATCATTACCTTTTAAGTTAATAGACTAAAGGCATTGTTATCGAGCGATATAATTGTGACTTCTCAAATAAGAGGTCTCAGTGTGAATCCCATTCAATATAAGTTTACATCTTAACTAAAAAAGGTAATAAAGGGCATACCTTACAGGTCTTAATTTTAGTAGTACGTGTTCCAAAATTAAAGGAATCAAATTACTGCCCATGGGAATAAATACGTACGTTGCTATATATGAATGCATAATTATAGTATGCGTTAAAAAGTAATTACAGTAAGTAAATCGTATCAATCAAAGATAAAAACTAAATATTTTTTTGAAGTTTTTCATATCACCTAACCATGTCACCCAAAATCTCTCCGCTACTCTCATGTGTATGCTTACTTCTCGTCCTATTCCTTTCCCACGCCGAGCCGCCGGCGCCAGCTGCAGGGGAGAAACCACCTTCCACTATCGAGTTTATCCAACGTTTGCAAGGTTGTCGGAGAGGTGACAACGTTGAAGGGATAAAATATCTCAAGAAGTATCTCAAAAGGTTTGGTTATTTTGATGGTTTTTTAAATATCAATGGAGAAGAGGAAGATGATGGGTTTGATGATTTCCTAGAGTCGGCCGTGAAAACTTATCAGGCCAATCACCGCCTCAACGCCACCGGAGTATTGGACGCCGAAACGGTGTCGCTTTTGGCGACGCCGCGGTGTGGGGTGGCGGATATAGTCAACGGCCGGAACTTGATGGGGAGGCGGCGGCGGCGGCTCGGCTCCTTCCACGCTGTTTCACATTACGCTTCATTCGGCCCTGAGTTCACGTGGCCGGCCGAAAAGAGCCACCTCACATACGGCTTCGCTCCCCGCACGCCGCCGCAGTTTTTCGCCCAGGTGGCAATGGCGTTCGGTGAATGGGCCGCCAAGACCCATTTCTCGTTCTCGGAAACCGACTACGAAACCGCAGATCTAAAGATCGCTCTGTTCGTCGGCGACCACGGCGATGGGTACCCATTTGACGGCCCGTTCGGAGTCGTGGCCCACTCCACCTCACCCACGGGCGGCGCGTTTCACATCGACGCTGAGGAGGCTTGGTCCGCGGATCCTTCGCCGGACCAAATGGATATCCAGTCCGTGGCGTTGCATGAAATCGGACACCTTCTCGGACTTGCTCATACTAACGTACCCGGAGCTGTCATGTGGCCATCTATTAATGCTGGTGTCAAGCTCAGAGTATTGCAGGAAGACGATGTTCAAGGAATCAGAGCTCTTTATTCCAAACCAGCAGAATCTCCAGCCCCAGGTCCTTTATGATTCCTCGTACAACAACAATAATTAGATTTCTTACTTACAGAAGAGGAAATCCCTAATTTCAAGTCTCAAGAGTCTCACTTCCAGCCCCGACAAAAATTAGATTTCTATTTTTTACTTATAGAACAATCATATTAATATTTTTTATGTAATTCACACTGATTGATGATTGTGTAAGAGTTTCTCTAATAATATATACGCAGTATTAGGGTATTAATTAAGTGGTACAAGTTCGCTAGGTTTACTAAGTTTGGTTTGACTGAATAATTTAATGTCTAATATAAATCTAAATGGATGGGATACAGGATATTCAATATATGACTTACAGTTTTCACTATCATTAGACTATATTTAAGGTGTGTTTGGTTTGCACATGAGAATCAAAATCGGAATGGTAATGAATTTTGATGAAAATATTTTGCATGTTGGGTGGTAGAGTGGAATGAGAAAAGTATTATGCATGTTTGGTAGTATAAGTGAAATGAGAATGATTATTAATAGTTAGGAAAGGCGAGGAGGAAGGGATGAAAACATGTCAATCAAACAATAATAATGATTTTGAAACCCATTCCGGATAGCTAAACTTGTCAACCAAACACATCTTTAGATCTAACAGATTGTACTACTAGCAACATTACAAAAATAATATTTACATATGTTACTGACAGTCCAGTCCATACTAGTACCATAATAAAGTCCAGATCCAAACTTTCAAGAACGATCGAACTTACAGAAGATTATGAATAAGATCAAGCTAACAGCACTCAACACGGAGAGAAACCAGTAATAGTTATCTAAACGGGCTTCCTTCATATCATCAGAGAACCAACCATGGTGATTTGCAGGGGAGCTTGTGAAATGTTCGACAATGGAGATAAGCAGGGAGCTGAAGAAGCTTCCGAAGCCAAAGACGCTAGTGTACAGAGCTATCCCTAAGGTTCTCATGTTCACCGGGACTTCAGAGTAGAAAAACTCTTGCATCCCGACAACTGTGAAGATGTCGGAGATTCCGAGGAGAATGTACTGAGGAAGCAGCCAGAATATGCTCATCGGCACTGTTTCTAAGCTTAGATTCTTCGGATTTCTGCTGATTTCGAGTCTCTTTTGGTCAGTGAAGGCCGCAATCACCATGGCTATCACCGACAGGAACATTCCGATTCCCATTCTTTGCCGCACCGTGACGCCTTTTTCGTTGCGTGTGAACACGCGCACCAGGGGGATGAAGTATTTGTCGTACAGAGGCATGAGGAGAATTATGGAGACTGTGATCGCGCTCTGAAGCGCCGCGGGTGGGATCATGAAATTGGGTCCGAGGTTTCTCGTCATCGTCATGCCTTGTTTGGTGAAGAATGTCGCGGGTTGCTGGAAGATCACTGCGAACGTTAAAAGCAACGTCCAGACAGGTAATAAACGGATCACTACTCGCGCGATTTTGACGACATTTATTCCGCCGCCACTGTCCTGCTTGCTCTCAGTCTCTTCTGAATCTGAATCTTGACTGCACAGTGGCTTTTCCTGAAGCCTAGTACCATAGTGCTTTATAGTTGTATTACACATTTATGTTTATATATTACTAGTATTTTACCCGTGCGATGCACGGTCTAAAACTTGTAAAATTTATTGTCGAATTGTATGGAATTATTGAACATGATACACCTTAATTCGGATTGCTTGATTTTTGTGTGGATGTTCCAGTTGAATTTAAATTAAAATTTGTGGATGCAATTCAGAAGAAGTTTAAGTAAAATCATCGATAGAGATGCGTATTATTAAATTTTAATTGTTATTAGTATTATCGGTTGGAGGAACATCCTCATCTAGCAAAGCGAGTACTTCCTGTATGTCCTCCGGTGCTAATTCAGGAATATCAGGAAATATATGAGCTTGAGCTTGTGATGAACTCTCAGGAATAGTCGAAGGAAGAGTTGTCGGATCTATATACCTTCTCTTTTTGGAACTATTCCTATCACATTTATCTCTGAGCCTTGTGGTTGTCTCAGCCAACTCTATGTTTGGATTTTGTAGAATCGCCTTCTTCTCATCTTCTAGCTCCTTTATTACCCTTTGAAGTTCAACTTGATCTTTGATTTCACCGAATTCCTACACCACAAATTGTTAAACCTAATTCAATAATATGAAGTTGAAAGAGAAGTAGAAATTACCTGGACATTTGCTAATAACCTGTCCAAACTCACAAGTTTTCGATAAGGCCAGTAGGATATTCCTACTTCCCTACATTTTTTCTTAAAAGTTGCTCGCCCGACCTGCAATTCTTCTGCAGCTTGATCAGCGGTCAGATAGAAATAATTAGAAAACATTTCAAAAGTTAATGTGGTAGTATCACAAAATGTTCTTCTAGTCCTCTTTCTCCCTATAAAAACATTGGCATTTATGTTTGCTACATCTACCGCTGTAGTGGTATTATCTTCCTCCACTACAACAGCAGTACTTTGATCTGCAGCCACAACATCTGTAACTGCAGTACCTGCGCTAAAAAGCTACATGTTAACATCACACTTATAGAATAAGGTTTGAACTATAAATTCTTGAAAATTGTCACACGCTTACCAATTATCTCATTCGATTCTGGTGTAGCATTCTCAAAATTTTCAATAGTAGTAAGATCTATGCTTTGTGCACTATCCCTTAATGGTGATAGATGAATCTCATCCCAAAATGAAGAGTTATCCAGAGATGAGGAAGGAGTAGTATTTGCCATTTTGATAAAGTGCGAAAGGAGTAAGTGAATAATAAGTTTAGAATTGGAGAATGCTCAGAAGTGAATGTGAGCTATAGAATGGTAAATTGAAAGGGAAAGACGAATGGTGAATTTATAGCGAGGAGAAATTGGTGTGAGAAGATAAAGCGACAGTATGTTAAGACTGTGTAAGCAGATTGAGTATTTTGAGGTTGGTTTTCCCATCAAATGATAACAATTACCGCGTCATACTGTTTACGACGTTTGAGGTTTCAAACGTTTTTGTCAAAACAGAATAGTATTATGTCGGGACTACTGTTGATAATAAAGGCAAAAGACGATTACAGTCTCCTGTCATTTGAGGGAGAAATGGGGCTAACCAAGAACATAAAGCATAAAGACAATTACAGTCTCCAGTCATTTGTCATAAGATGATAAGTAATTGGTCGGATGGTTACTGTTTATAATAACGACGTATTATATATATATATGCGTGTACTGTGGCAATTTACCTACATTTTAAAAATAATTATTTAATTTTTTTAAAACTATTAATTAATAAAAATTTATTTTACTAAAATTTGTAATATGAAAAAATGGTAATATAAATATAAAAATGCTTACAATAAACACACTAATGTACAATGAATATTTAATCAGTGTATGAATAATTATAAAAATTTAATAATGTAGATCACAAATTCACATTTATATTTAAAAAAGTAATTGATTTTAACCTAATGTATACTACTCTACGTATAATGTTAACTTACATTAATGTTATTATCTTATTGTAATCTAAACGTTAAATACATCTTAATAATGTTAATTGATTATCTAATATCTAATAACATAGAATAAAGGCTAAATACATCTGACGTTAAACTAAAATAATATCATTATCCTTAAAAAAAAAAAAAAGGAATAAGGGCCAAATAGGCCATAGAACTACACACGAAACTGCAATTAGGCCATTGAGTTAATTTGCATAGATTTGTGTAGTTTAGGGACCAATTGCATTATTTTTGAGTTCGATGACCTAATTGCAGTTTCGGGTGTAGTTCAATGGCCTATTTGACCCTTATTCCTAAAAAAAAATAATATCATCATCAACAAATACAGTTCAAATAAAAAATCCCCAAGAAACAAATCAAAAAATACATACATACATACATACATACACACACACACACACACACACACACACATATATATATATATATATATATATATGCTAGTAATTGACCGTGCGATGCACTGAGCATATAAAAGTCACAAAAATCCGATTCGAAAACATCTGCTGCATATAAGTCACAAAAATCCAAAGTAGGCTATGCAAAATTAATTCAGTGAGCTTTGTGTTTTTCGTTGAATATAATATACGTAGTGGTGTAATATAATGTGTATTTTATAGTTTGGAGTCACCTTTTCCACCACTTTTTAATAAAATAATAATTATTATTATAATAGTTATTATAATCAGCAAGATGATTGCTATATCCCATTACTGCACATCGTGAGAATTTGCTCAGCCTCAGCCACCNNNATATGTCTGGCTTTATTATAGTAGAGATACCCTTTGCTAAAACTTTCATTCCAAATGAGCGGGAAAAATACTTGGGCCATGTTTGTGGCTTTTATATATATAGAGATATTTAGTACATTTGAGTCGATTAATTGTGAAAATTTTAAATTAATTTTAGTTTTTGTGATTTTTTTAATTAAGGTCTAAATTTCATACAAAATACACATTCGGACTATGAACTCTTTTACAAGTCAAAGATAACACTACATATTTTGTAAATTTTACTTTTATATTTTACAAGTTGTACTTTTTATGTTGCATCAACTTTGTAAAACATATATAGTATTATAATTCATGACTTTGTAACATTTCTCGTAAATTTATATACATTAACTTAATTTAGTGTGAATTAAAACAAGATTTGTCTCACCTCTGAAAACATTAAATATGTAATTTGTAATAATAATGAGAAATAAGGGGCTTAGTTCAGTGGTTCAATAGACAGTATATGAAAAAAAAAATTGAAACTAGTGAAAGTGTAAGGATTATGTCTAAAATGAGTAAATTCCTTATGTTGCATCGGCATTTGACAATATCTGTTAAACCACTGAATTATCGATTTACATCATCTGCTCCGTCTGTCAGATCGGGATGAGAACCCTTGGGGTTAGAGGGGGTAAAAAGACAAGTAAGGGGGAGGAGGTGGCGTTTGGTTGAAGGGAGGTAGGTGACAAAAGTCGTATAAAAGAATGGTGGGGTGGTAGGTGAGGATTGGGATAGATTTGGAAATTCCACATTTTCACAATTGCACTCCTTAAACGATGAGTGTTTATAGATAGTTGAGTGCTGAGTACTGCTGAGTTCCACATGGCTGCATACACCCCTCATGTTCTTTGTTATTATTCTTTATTATTAAATAAATAAATAAAAAGAGATCTGTTTTGGTTGAATTATATGCATTTTTAAATTTTATTTTCTTATTTGTACTACTTGTCGGAACACATAAATATAATTCTTAAATTAATAATAAGTAACTATGCTTTAATGAAACATTTTTGTATTGGTCCTATTATAGTTTTATTTTATGTCGTTAAATCAGTAAACTCTCTTTCATTCGCCTTCTATCACCCTTCATGCTGAGTTAAAATTACGTTCAATATTGAACAAAATTATTCTTACTTATTAGGAGTAGAGAGACTTTGTAAAAAAAGTTTGAAAGAAATCTAAATCGTTCTTATTTCTTAGTTATGCATTTCATTGTAATTTAAGCAAGTAACACACACTGACAGTTGACAAACTATGTAACTGTTAGCTCTACAATTGTATGTATTTTTAGGTCTTTCACTGCCAAGAAAATACAACTATAGTGATTCCACAATTTCCCTATTTCTTGGTCATTGTTGATTAGATTAAAGACTTCATTGTCCCGTTTTGGTGGACACATTGAGTCAATGCTCAAACGAATTTGTCTCTTATATTTAATAAAATTTACATATAATATTAATTGGTAGTAAATTAAATACTACAAAAATTAAATTATAAATAATTTCAGTTATTTTATTACACGACGGCATACATCATGTTTTATTATAATTAAAACTTAGAAAAAAATTCTAAAAATACCAGGATAAGTTTAGAAAACTCTCATTTATTATAAATATATACAATAGATTCTAAAATCGATACCATTCATCAGGATGATTAACCAAGAAGTGATTTAAAAAAAAAAAACAAAACAAAACAAAAACAAAAACAAAACAAGAAGTGTTGGGTAGTATATTTATAGTTCTTTATTGTAATGGGCCTAAAACTACTTAGAGTAGAAGGCGGTGCTTAGCAATAAGTTGGGTTTTGTATATTTTGGGTTACCGTCCTTTACATTTCAATATTTATTATTGGCCCAAATGTTAAAAATCATTACATGAAGGGAAAAAAATCCGGCCATTTTACAATTGTATTGAGTACCTTATTGTCATTATCGTCCTATTTGGTAAATGATTGTTACCTGATTGAGTTAGAAGGTATGGCTAGTTGATAATATTAATTGTTAGTTGATAGCTAATAACTGATATCTGTTTGATAAATTAATTATTAGCTAATAGATGTTTGGTATAATTTATGTTCTCAAAAAAGCTAATTGAAAAAAGTTTCTTTGAGTAACATTTTGAAATTACAAAAAGCTGATTAACCAAATACTTATATTAATTTTTTAACAAAGTCAAACAACTAATAGTGATCAAATAAAACAAACTTGACTGATAAGCTAACTATTTTACCAAGGATGAATCCCTCTATATATATATATATATATATATATATATATATATATTTTGTTCAGGTTAAGTCGAAACTTACATTAAAAAGAGGAGGCACAATGCAACCACCGAGGCTCAAATCCCTAACTTGAAAGTGTACAACTAAATGAATAAATTACTTTTATTTTTTGTCTGCATTCCGGCCTATCTGTAGCCAACGTAAGATGCATTAAGAAAATTACTTGTATGAGAGCTATGATTTGCAGAGTAATATAAGGCGATATGATTGAAGTTGTGGTTGCAAACAAAGATGGAAATAGGATTGGACATCCCATAATTCGGATGTCTTAAGAACACCCCATCTGACCTGGTTAATTGGGTGGAATCTGAATCAGGCGTCAGCATTATATTCAACAAACAATACTATACGTACGCCTCAATTATTCAGTGGGGTGGGCAGAAGAATGGAAACACAATATCATAATATCCTACTCAAAAACATAAAAGTGCTTCTTTTTCTCCACCCAAAACTTTCATCACCCTGGGGCCATGTTAAAAAATTTTAGACGAATCTTTTCTTTTAAGTAAGAGTTAAACTTTTCAAATATAACCTGAGTCAAATTTATATTACTGTCACACAGATAAAAATAGCAGTCATAATATATAAAAATTTTCTCATAAAAGATCATCACAAGAAAAAAAAAAATTAAGATGCTTGAAATGACAAAAAACTATGAGTTAATAGGATGAAATCGCATAGTGATAGTATAAGAATATATTTATTGAAGTAGCATATTTGATGATAGGCTGAAAACGCTATGCATATGTGTTAGGTGAAAATGCATGCATGCATGCGATTAATCAACAAAGTTAGAGATTCCAACTGCTTTTGCAGCTTGTGTTAAGATCAGATAGATTAAGATCAGAGTATATTATGTTTTGTTAGGTTGATATAAATATATCCTTTTTTTTTTTTTTTCCAAGTTTCAAATTAAAAGATAATATGGGAATGTTCCATTTCGTACCTGGACTGTACGTGACATACAAAAAAAGAATTATTATATATTTGGAAAGTGATATTACATCATATATATTATTCATATTTTTCATTAAAATATTTTCATTATTCTACCATGAATTAAAAAGCATCTTCTATCAAAAAAAAAAAAACATGAAGCAGAATTTGAACAATTTAGTGTTATTTCGCTCAAAACAATATCGTTTTGAGTAAAATAACACCTACATTTGAAAAAGAAGGGAACAATAGTTAATCGGCCGACTAGGCAAACTAGTCGGTGCCTAGCTAGGCGGCCTAGTCGACGCCTTGGAGGCCGCCTAGACCACAGATTAATCGACACTTAGGCATGATTTTTGTAACACTGACGATAAATCGATAACAATGTAAATTATTGAAATAGAGGTATCATTCCCAAGAATAAAATTTTAACAATCTGGCTGGCTGGATAATTTACTTGAGTGGAGAATGATTGATATAAATATTAATAAAGGAAAAAATGGTGGGTGGAATGAATTCGATTCTATCTATATATCTAGGGTTTTTGACAATGGAAGCTAGAAAGGAGGTGAGATGACGACGATGATGGGAATTATTGATCGAAATAGCGACGAATTTCAAGTTGGCTAAGGACATGACTCCCCCAGTATCAAACTGTCACATTCTGTGCTCAATTTGTATGTGTTGCTCTTCATCATTATCCATTTCTTACTTGGTGTCACTTTTGGTGCGTTTTTAATTTGAATATATGCATGCTTATATAAGCAAAAACATCATTATCTATGTTGCAGAAAACCTTAATTCTATTCATAGATAGATGTGTACCCTAGACATATATTCAATTCCCTAAAAATGATGTGATTAAACTTGTATACAGGTAATCCAATAATTTGGAATAATCAGTAAACAGACTATTAATACAATTATATATAATCGAATGCTCAAACCTTGTAAAGGGTGTACCATATTATATATTGAAGATAGCGAATATTGTATGCGATACGTACATACAATACATGATTGTATCTACTATAATTAACACTTCAAAATTTTCTTAAACTATAATGTATTTTGTTTCTGCAATTATATTTAATTAAGTTTGCTTATGAATATGCAAGATTAAACCTCATTTATATACAAGTAAAGAAGCTAAGCCCACAAGCTAAGAGAGTCACAGAAAAGTCACTACATTTTAATTCTGTGTATAAGTGCGCCACAAAATTATTATTATTTTTTTATGTATATTTAATTTAATATCAGAATAGTTTACGTGTTACTTTAACCCATTAAAAAGTAATCGATTCAGACACGTGAAGAGTGGGTTGAAATATTGATTGTGTAATCCAATTGGAAACATAAGAAAATGTTGTATTAATGAATTAGAGAAAGTTAGCATCAGCTTACTCAGCCTGAAGAAAGTTGGTTATTGGGTGGGGGTGGGGGAGCACCACAGACACAAATTGGGCATCTAATCACTCCCCAATCATCTTTGCTATATGTGTCTACTGTTTGCTACATTATTTGATTCATCATGTCCAACAAAACCATGG
>CM008332.1:719584-729792 GCA_002525835.2 Ipomoea batatas
AAATTTTATTATTTTATTTGTGAGAATAGAATTACTATAAATTTAAATTTTATTGTTTTCTGTATATAGAAATTAAAAGGGAATATATAATAAAAAACCAAAATATACATGTATGTTACAATAATGATAATAATGGTATAAAATATTAAATGAAATAATTAAATTATATAATAATAACAATAATATTCTAAAGATATTATTATAATAAATTATAAATTATAAATTAGTTAAATTTACACTATAATAATAATAATAATAATAATAATAATAATAATAATAATAATAACAAGCTTGGTTGGCGTGAGCGACCGTGCACTTTTGTCACTTAAGAGAGGTCGAGAGTTTGAATCTCTTCTCAATCTGACCAACACTTTGTCCCTTAATTGAGATTAGTGCGTATGGTATGGACCTATATATATAGTGAATTGAAATACGTGTTTTGGAATTAAAATGATACTTTAGTTTGTTATAACGAATCTAGTGTGTTTATAAAATGAAAGTAAATATAAGATGCATGAAGAAGTGTAATTAAAATGACAATTCAATGTTATTATAATGAAACTAGTGTGTGAAAAATAAAATTAAAATAGAGGGCTCCACAGCAAAATTTGGCCTTGAATCCCAAGTGCCTTCTCCCTTCCCACCTTTGCACTCTTATAAGTTTTGTGTCATTTTTGTGTAGACTGTAATTGCATTTTGCACTCAAGCCTTTGTAACCCAATCTTGTCCTTCCACCATAGCCCACCCTAGAGCCGTCAAAACGGGCTTAGCCCGCCGAATTAGCCCGTCCCGCCCTGCGAAAAGGGCGGGCGGGCTTTGATATTTTATGCCCGTATTTTGGCGGGCTTTTTAGCCCGCCCCGTCTAACCCGCGGACTTGGCGGGGGCCCGCTAAATGTATAATATATATATATATAAATATTAAAGTAAATAAATACTTCAATAATATATATATAAAATCCAGTTCAAAAAATGTTAGTATATAGTATAAGTGATTTGTTATTTACTTATTGATTAATACATTATTTGATTATTTATTAGTTATCATTGTGTTTATAGAATTACAAATGCATTAATATATGTTTAAACTATCCAAATTATTTTAGTATACACTTATTATTTTTTATTTAAATTTAAAATTTTTAAAATTTGGCAGGTCCGCGGGCTTAAGGCGGGGCGGGGCGGGCCGACCTATCATAGGCCCGTATTTTGGCGGGTTTTTTAGCCCGTGCCCGCCTTATGGCGGGATTTGGCCGCCAGCCCGTTTCGACAGCTCTACCCTCCAATGCTCTTTCTTGGGCTTGGCTCCCATACTAGTAGACTTATAGTTTCAATTTCATTAGCACAATTTGCTTGCATTGTCTTGGGTGTGCCATTTCAAATTTTCTTTTCAGTGAGCTCGCTATCGGCTGCTGTGATTAATTTCTAGTGGCCACGTGAGGAAGAGGAAGGATTATATGAATTGAGTTGACTTGCAATTTCTGCTTCTTCCTTGAATTTCCTTTTTCTTTTCCAGCGTGGACCACCACGCTAACAATTTCAGTACTTGTTTCCTTCCCTTGGAAATCAGATTAGGAAGAAAGAATGCATTTCCTGTCATGGTTATGCCAAATCTACCAATGCTTAACAATGAACAATAACAGAAGTTAATGATACCCCTTCAAGCTGCAATAACGTAATGAGTGTTCAAGGTTTAATTCCATGCTTCTGGTTTGCATCAGGAAAATGTTCTGTTTCAAGTTAAAGACAAACGAAAAGATGGAGATGCGGGGTATCGATGCCCGTACCTCTCGCATGCTAAGCAAGCGCTCTACCATCTGAGCTACATCCCCAGTTTGCTTCAAGTTTAGGGTTTAGTGATTATGGAGTCTTCTCTTTCAAGTTAAAAATTAAACACAAACAGAAAAATGGAGATGCGGGGTATCGATCCCCGTACCTCTCGCATGCTAAGCGAGCGCTCTACCATCTGAGCTACATCCCCTGCTGGCTGTTTGCTGCCTGTTAGTTTATACAATTCTTGATGTCATCATTTCAACTTCTACCTCTACTAGATTAGTAATTCCCCGTTCCGATTCCATCAATGCATATTATTCTGGTACAACGAAAACATAAGGAACTCAACATCATTTATGTGTATGTAAATTTGATGATTTTTTTCAAAATAGTGAGATTAAATAAAATAAAATTGGAGCATTGAGCCTGTTACATTATTGAGATTTCCTAAATTTTTAAATGGTAACTATTAATGATAAATACTCCGTAATAGATTAATTTTAATGGGGAAGTTTTGAGAATTTTTTTGCTGACTCAAATATTATTCTTAACTATTATTAATCATCTAACTCATTGACTCAAATATAACTCATTAGCAGTTGGAAGCTAATGAGTTAGATGAGAGAATATTGGGGTTCAATTACAATTAAAGCCTAATTTGTTTTCAAGAGGACAAAGAAATCTATATGTATAATGTATAAGACATGCAAGGCCCCTAATGGGCATGTTAGCATGTACCTTTACACATTTTCTCGGTGCTTGGGAGTAGTTATAAGATAGCGATCACTCCCATTTTACATGCAGTTTGTTGTTAAGAGAAGACGATTGTTTGTGACAACGTTTTTTTTTTTTAATTATTATAATTATTAATTAAATTTTAAATAATTTTTATATATTTGATGGGTTTAATTAAATTATATAATTATATTCCTTTCAAAAAAAATTTATATAATTATATTTATAATTATAAATGGTAATGAATAAAAGAAATAATTAAAAAAAATAGGTGACGTGGAATATGTGAGAAAAATTTTGAAAAAAATATAGAGCTTTTTAAAATAGTAGAAATTGATGTCTAAATTTGAGACTCATCAAAAATTAAGGAAAAAAATCCCTAACTATTTGAGTTCTTAACTTCTTTCATTAGTTGCTCAAAAGATTTTCTTTATTAGTTTATATGCATATCAATATTCCCTATTTTGTTAGTAGCTAATACCAAGGGTCACCCTAAAAATGAAATGTTATTCACATAAGTAAAATGCAAAAGCAAATAATGAAGTAAGTATATTCCCAAGAATGTTAAATCATTCGGTCATTCCCAACCTACTTAATGAACCAAACATGTTTGTAATTCGTAAATGCATAAATGATCTCATTGCCATCGGATCAAAAGTAAAATTATATCGATCTGAATTGTCATGGTGTACCTTACTTCTTGACCACCACCCCCAATTAATCGATTTGAATTGATTAAACATTCAAGACTATTCAAGATACTTTTTTTTTTTGAAAATACTATTCAAGATACTTTAGTACATGTGAAAATCAAAAGGCTAAAACCCTATGCCCATAACATCCATTTGAACTTTGAAGTAGGGATGCAATACTCTCCAAAGACTAATGGAAACTATTCAAGATAATAAATTGAAACTCCCAGACACAGACAAAAAGTGTTGGTAACAATAACCCTAACTGAATGTCACTCAACTAGTAGAGTATTATATTAATGTTACAACCAAACAAAGAAATTAAACATTGAAGAATTAGCCATCTTAACTAATAAATCATGTCAGGCTTTCAGAAGTGAAGATGAAGAGCAAACCTAAGACTGAGCAGTTTTAAACTCCAATCAGTTGACGAGGAAGCAACAAAGCACGGGCAGCCCCCGCATTACTCCTACTCCATATGTATAGACACGTTAATATCTGGGTACGGTCTCTGATCGAATGTAGGCTCCGAGCCATTGCAATCGGACAAGTCTACGGATGTGGAGTTCGGGACATCTTTCTTGCTGTGGCTGTTGTCTGCATTTCCGTGGCTTCGCATTGCTAACTGAGGCGGAGGAGTTGGAACCATGGATCCCGGAGGCGGGGCTTGGGATATAGGCCTGGCTGTCATTACGATATCTGAAGCAGATGCATTGTGAATGACGGGTGGCGCCATTTTATGCTCGGCATTTTGCTTCCTTTTATGTGTAGTCTTGTATATGTTTGGCGTGAAGCTTCCAACCACCATCTACCAAATTAATAAGCATTAGGATCAAACACTTACCACTCCGCCAAAAGCTATAGTTAGTTAGTAGTTAAAGCTCAACTTTATTTCCTTATAAACCGCCATCAGATTTTCGAGAGGCAGAATGCTGGACTTGGCCCTTTAGTAGCCCCCGCCCAACAATCCCCTATCCACCAATTGATGGACTTGGCCCTTTACTGGCATCCACCCAACAATAAGAACTAGCACAAACATGCCAAAAGCTAAGCTAGTAGCAAATGCTCCACTTTATTTCCTTATAGACCGCCATCACATTTTCGAGAGGCAGAATGCTGGACTTGACACTTTACCGGCCTCTGCCCAACAATAAGAACTAGCACAAACATTCCAGGCATGAAAACTCCAGTAGAGGCTTGGAATCATGTTCAATTGCTAATGTAATCATATTATCTGCACGCTTTCTACATGTAACGCTATGGAAGATGAGGAAGTTGAACAGAAAAACTTACTTGGATTGGGCTAGCAGCTGTTAGCAAACCGGCAATTCCACCACCAATGACCCGGCCATCAGGGCCTGCCAACGAAACACTCAATCCACCTGTTCTGCTCTTAATGCCACCATTTTCGGCAGTAGTTAGCGACCCAGTCAGTGTTAAGATCTCAAAGCGGCCCTGGATGGAATAATTTGCATGTAAATAAACATATTATTGCTAAAACACAAAATGCAGAAACCAATAACAACGAAACTTTATACAAAATAAGCTAAATTTAAGAAATATCGGCAGTTACATCCATCCTAGACTATGCAGATCAAGCAAGATGTAAGATGTCAGCTCCTTAATATCTACCCCGTTTTATAATTTTTAACTTCGACCACACTTCTAAAACAAATATATAACATGTGACAACCAAATCACGCCCTTCCAAACATTAATGAAGACTATAATTCCAATATATGAACCATATAAGCCTTCTCCCAATCCTACCGTCCTAATTATAACTTAAATCTTTAATCTCATTGAATAATTCGGCTAATTGACAACAAGACAAGGAGGAGCAGTGACCTCCATCTCTTCAGAAAGACAAAGGATAGTAAGTAATATACTACAAAGATGTGATACAGAGCTGAGTCCAAAAATGTCAACATCCTTGAAGTTTAAGGTGGCTTTTTTCGTTTGTTTTGGGGTAGGGGGAAGGAGGGAAGACAACCGGATAAGCAATTATTATAGGAAGGCATTACCTTAACATGCTACATAGAACCAAGGAGAATAAATGACAGAAGTTGAAAATACTAGCAACCGGTTCTCTCGCAACACTTTAGGTCATCCACAGCAAAAGTATATGTTTTGTAGTGCAACCATACATCAAATTAAGTTAATATCACTAGAACTTTCTTTTTTTGGTTCGACCACAATGTGTCCTGAATAGGCCCTAACAACTATAGAAGACACTTTTAAGCCCGTAAGCCCAGTTTTTCCATACAAGAAAGGGGTTTTGAACTCCCAACTTCTCTTAAAGGATGAGAGTGCCAACCAAACTAGTTAATACTCCTAGAGTATTAAGCACTCACAAAAATCAACAAAGTAAATGCGGGAACCTCTTAACCATACGTCCATACCACCCTCCTTAAATCACTATCTTCGGTTTGAGCTTGATAATACTCCGTACTGATTTCCATGTTTAACATATAAGTACTTAACACCATTCAAGAATTATATAGCATGGTATAGTCATCCCCGACACAACTATTGCCTTCACAGTCTCATTGAAAAAGCCAAAGAAGTAAAGAAAAGCCCCGATAACAATCATAAAAACAAACACTAAAAGATAACAAATATCCAAATCAAAGGAAACAAACAATAAACATGGAAATAGGGAAAGCAATATGAAATCTGAGCAAGATCGTGCCTCGTATGTCAGAGTACCCCCAGAAGAACCCGGCTGGCGAATGGTAACATTAGAAACAGCACCATTTGCAGAGAGAATACAGATCCCTCGAGCACCCCTTTGAGCAAATGAATATACTTTCCCAGCAACATCCTGCAGAAAAGCGAAAACTTCAGCAAATACCATTCAGATCTACATTAAAAACCCATCCTTTTCCCTACAAAATCAAGGCATAAAAGACTAACATTACGAGGTTAAAATCAGAAATTACCTCTCCAGTATGCACAGTCACCACATGAGGTGTAAAATCCCCTCCAGCTGTGTTTGCAAACAATTCACCTTCATAGTTTAAAGTACACCATACTTAACTTACAGTATATTCCAGGGAAAAATGATTTTTTTTAAAAAAAAAAAAAATCTATTAATGGTGTCATGTTGTACCCAACAATGAACTGAAATAACTACCGAAAAATAGAAAACGCCATGCCCATTTGGACCAGAAAAAACAGAAAATATGCCTCACAGATCCCCTCTTTAGGAAGGACAGAATGGCATCTCAAGGGAAAATGGAAATAAAAGAAAAGAGAAACAAAAACATAAAAAATGAAAAAGGCAGCTGAGAAAAAAAGGGTATTAAACTTCAAATACAAGAAAAAGAACATGCTAGAGAAACCTAGAAAAAAAGAATTTTATAAAAATAAGAAAAACACTTATTTCTAAGTTCTGACCAAAGAACAACAGATCTTGAACAACATATGAAATATCAAAAAGTAAAAAAAGAAATGTGTTAAAGTGTGTGTGAAATTGAGAAAAATGTGTTGAAACTCACCCAAAGAGGCAAGCAATTGCCAGTTACTGGAAGCGGCGTGCCGACCGCGGCCTCTCTTGCCGGAGGAGTAATCCGAGGAAGGCGGCGACGTCAAAGTAAACCCCTGAGTCGGCGGTGACGTCATGCCGGCCGCCGCCGGAGAAATATACGGCACTCTGAGATTCCCCTCGGAATCATATTTTCTCGGCCGCCCTCTCTTCTTCTTACCCATCATTAGTCCGCCGCTGTCACCGCCTGCTCCGCCGCTGACGCCACCAGAAACGACGGCAGCCACCGGAGCTTCAGCTGGCGGGGGCCCCACGGTCCTCTCCATGCTCATGTTCACAGCCATCTGCATCACCTGCGGAAAGACCCCTCCGCCACCGCTGAGCGGCGGCGATTCACTGCCGGAGTTAACTCCGGCGGACCCAGTCTCGGTACTGTCTTTCTCCTCCATTTCCATAAATAAAATTGTTATGAGATGAAAGAAATAAAAGGGTTGGTTTTCGAAAGATGGCGCCAGAAGGGAGAAGGGCTAAAATGGGGTTTGAGTTTGTGTACTTTTACTATCGCTAATATTTACTGCTAGCAGTACTTTGCAGTGGTTGTGAGTTTGTAAAGTAGAGTTCCCTCCATTAATGGCGTATGGAAAAACTCGAAAAAGAAAAATAAAGTGCCCAGTTTGTGTGGAAAAATATTACTGGTCTTGTCTCTGTCTGGCCCTGTATGTGCTACAAATATGCCCAGAATCATCACATAGACACATAAACAACCAAAATTGAAAAATGTAAATAAAATTTTATTTTTATTTAAAAAAAAACTATGTTTCCCAAATTGCCCCTCCGCTTTTGAATTTTGATAATTTATTGATTATAAAAGATTTGCTTTTTAATTTGGAGATTAAGAATTGTAATTAGAAGATATTTTGGAAAATATAAAAAATGATTACAAATTCGATTTGTTTTCTTCTTTGCTTTGTTAGGTTCATGGCGGGATTTTAAGGCGTGCAAGATGGGCAACAACACCAAGCCTCAATTTTTAAATGGCCTAATATTTACACCATTCATACTTATTTGAAATAAAAATCATATATTTTATCATAGGAACTATGATTTTTGCATTTAGTTAGTGTTACACCGTTCATACTTATTTAAAATATAAAAATCATATATTTTACAGTATTGGTTTTAAAGGTTTATACTTATTTGAAATAAAATCATATATTTTATAATATTGATTTTAAAGATTGCGCTTGTATTTTTTTGTAGGGTTTCATTTATTTATAAGAACGGAGACACATAAATAATTTTTTTTTAAAAAAGGGCCCTAGTTGGGTTGATTATATATGTTTATTTTCAATTTTAATATCCAATTCTACCACGGCAAGTCGAGTCGCTCATGCGTTAGCTACAGCATCGGGTCCCCTCTCTTCTCGATCCTATTAGATTGGCAGCTGGAAAATTTTACTGTGAACCATGGTCCAACACGGTGTCGTTTCGTTTAATAAGAAAAAATGACACTGGTTCCGTGTAATTAATTATGCTTGTAAAACATATTCAGTTTCATTTTAGATACATTACCAATTTCATTTCAGCACAACTAAAGTTTTAATTTGTTTCAACTACAGTTTCATTTGACATTATACATACAATAGTCTTATTACAATGAGATATGTTATTGCATTTCATTTTATATACACTGTGGTCTTATTATAACATCACTAAATTGTAATTATAATTCAACTACGATTTCATTGGATAATATGCACTCAAATATGCGAAACTGTTATTTAGTTTCATTTTATATACACTATAATTTCATTATAACACAACTACAATATCATTTTGATATAACTACATTTTCATTTGACAATATGCACTTAATATGTGAGACATGGTATTTAGTTTATCTTTATATACTGTAATTTAATTTCAGCACAACTAAAGTATCATTTCATTTCAACTACAATTTCTTTTGACAATATACACTCAGTATGTTAGACATGTTATTCAGTTTTATTTTATACATATTGTAATTTCATTTCAACACAATTAAGGTATCATTTCAATTCAATTACAAATTCATTTGATAATATAAACACAATATGTGAGACAAGTTATTCAGTTTCATTTTAAATACACTATAATTTCATTTTGTTATGAACACATTAAAAAGACTTGATTTGTTAAATATAATGGCCACTGATTCTTTACATAAAATAACAACGCCGTTTTTAGATAATGGTCAACTGTATAACAATTGTTGGGCAGTGTGCTAGATTGTATCCTTGATTCGATCTCTTTGGCTTAATAACACCATTGTCTTTCAAAATAATAAATATCTTTTTTATATGTATTTTCAAATTTAATTGTGAATATTTTCTTATTTTATTTTATTGTTTAATTCTTCTTTAATTTTAAATTTTCACTTGTAGTTTTTAAATATATAAGTTTTATACACTAATACAAAGTATTAAAGAAAATATCACAAAAATTTAATATTTAGATAATTTGGATAAAAACTCATTACTAGAGTATTATAAATGTCCAATTTGATATTGCTTTATACACATGAATATAAAAATTAAATTATACACATATCACGAGTTATTGATACAAATATAAAACTTTATCACATTTTGGTAATTGGTTTATTACAGAATATACATTGTGCATTAACTTAAATTAAATATGATCCAGTTGGTGAGCCCACTGATTTTTTGGGTTGAAATAGCTTGAGAAAGTATATAACAAATTTACGTTGTAAATAATTATGAGAACTTCAAAAAATGTGTGTGTGTGTGTATATATATGACAACAATAATGAATCTAATGAGAGGGATTGACTGGAAATAGTGGTTTGAATCTTCATAATAATAAAGATCTTTTAATGGGGATTAGGTTTTGCTACTTAACATTTTAAAAGTATCCTTTAAATCTAAGAGGAACTCCATAAGTATAATTATTGAAGTAAGACTAACTATTTTGACAAATGTTTATTTGACATAACATGTTATAATTAGTGTACATTTAACTAAATTAGTTGTCAAATACCTTGTGATCTAGTGACATCCGGTGTCCCGTTAATAGATACTACATTGTAACAGAATCAGTAGTACTCAAAATAAATTTAAAAAAAAAAAACTAAATTAGTTATATTATTTGACCATTAATCAAGAGAGACGTGATTTTTGTAGTCAATACTCAATAGCAACTCTTTCATTTTATTTTATTTTTTTGCCGTTATTATTATATATTGTTGGTTTTGTTGTTGTTGTCATCATAAATTTTATATATTTTGAAATAATATCAAAGTATTATTAAAAAAAACAAATTTAAAATTTAAATAACCAGATAAAAAAATAGTTTGACTAACTAATTAATATAGTAAATAAGACAACTAAAATTAAACAGAAAGAGTATTATTTTGATTTACGAAAAAGTCCGTAGTTGCTACATAAAGGTGTACTATGTGTGAGGCCGGTCTTGTAATTCTAACTGACAAATAAGTATAAAGAGATAAACCAATGT
>CM008332.1:742287-756929 GCA_002525835.2 Ipomoea batatas
CCTGGGCGAAATTAAAAAAATGGGCCCTATATAAAAAATTAAAATTAAAATTTAATAATACTAAAAAATAATAATCTCAAATAACATGAAATACATTTATTTTCTTTAGATTGTTTCAAATTTTCATTAGATTATTCTGTTTTTTTTTTTTTAAAAAAATTTATTTATATCCCCTCTTTGTGATTATATTAGCTACGTTAAAGAAAAAAAAAAAAGAAATGAATATTTTTAAAAAGTTCTCCTCAATCTTTAGCTCAACCACAATTTTGTGGGAGCCAGCCTAAGAGAAATTGTCATTTGTGGGAATCGAACCCACATTCTCCCAAAATTTTTCCTTATAAAGAGAGCTCACTTACCACTTGAGCTACCCCATTGAATTGTTTTTTAATATAATTATAACATTATAATATATATGTATACATATACATATATATGAATGGCCCCCTTCTAGCATGGGGCCCTGGGCGGTCGCCCAGCCCGCCCGTGCTCAGGACCGGCCTTGCATGTTTACTATTCATTGGTCAAATCAATTATTTGTTCTTAGCTTATTTTCTTTAGTATTTTTTAAAAAATTAATTTTAAATTTTATTGTGTTTAATAGTACATTTAATATAGTTTCTAAATATATAAATTTTATATACTAATATAATACTAAACTTAATATTGTGAATAATTAAATTAAAAATAAATTCAGTCAAATCTCGTTAATCGAACCAGACACATAAAATGAGACAGAAGAGTATTAAATAATAAATATATCTAATTGGAAAATAACATTTTTTGTCCTTGATTTGTTTCACTTTTAAAATTTTGGTCAATGTTAATTGATTTAAACATATTAAGTCCCTTAATTGTCTATTATGTTGCACTTCCACTCCCCCTATTATATAATTATTATTAAACTCCATTAGTAAACTTTTTTTATGAGATTATTTTTGTCATTTAGAATCAATATCTATGGTTAAAGTTTCACTATTTATATGTGAAAATCATTTTTAACAGTGAATATTGATATGTTATAAAAATAACATCATATATTAATAAAATTTTACAATTATATAAAACTAGTGACTAAAAATGTAATATTATAAATACTTAAGTTGACTTAACTTACAGAAACGTTTTTTTATTCTTTTTCTTGCATTGGAAACAAGAGATAGTATGTTATAGAAACCAAAATTTTGAAGGAGAAAAAAATTCAACGCCAAAAGTGCGGGGTTCCCTATATCTAAGATTTGACTACACTTGCATATGGTGGATCCAACCTACAATAATTGCCATAGAAAGTGAAACCTCATTGATAGACTTTTTTTTTTTGTTATAGCGTGGACTATGATCATGACTGATACTGCAGTTGTATTGAAAGGGAACTGCAGTTGTTCGAAACGGAGGTTGTTTCATCCGTCTGGAACTGCAGTTGCGCGTAACGGAGGTCGTTTCATCCATCCGTTTTCATTAATCAAAACAACGTCGTTTTGATGCGCGGTCCACAGTAAAATTTGTGCATTTTCTCCTCCGCGGGGGAGGGAGAGGTGGGGGTGGGCGGCAGACTATTGATGGAGTATTTGGTGAGACGTATTTACAATTCAATTACAATACAATTCGTTGGGCTAACTCAAATTACAACGTTTAGTTTTAGGGAATTGCAATCCCCTCATTTAATTTTGTTGAATTGGAATTCATACCCTCCCCTATGTGAATTGCAATTCAATGGGAAAAGGAAAAGGAAAAGGAAAAAGAAAGAAAATGATTTTTTTTTAATTATTATTAGTATTGTTATTACAGAAGGACATTTTAGTTTTTATATCACTTCTTCCGTTCTCATTCCTAATATAATTCTATTATTCCCTACTAAATAATGTAATTTGAATTCTCACTTTATTCTCATCTTATTATTTTCTCACTGAATATAATTATTTTTCCTTCTAATTCCTTTCTTCCAACCAAACGCCTTGTTAAAGTCAAGGTTTAAGAACATACTTTAGCAGTCGTAATTAAATAAACTTTAGTTGGGATAAATAACATATTTCACTCGCCGAGTTTAGAAGTTGATCGATAGCTCGATTAGTCTAGCTAGTAACTACGATATACAAGAAAATAAATATTTATAGTACATTAAGGGAAGGTTAGAAGACAAACTCAAATGCTCCGCCAGACTTACCCACTCTCTTAATTTTTAGAATGATGTTATAGGTAGTTATAACATATCAAATATTATATTGAAGCAATGTTATGATAAAACACAAGATCAGAAATACATGGAATATCATTTCTAATCAAATAACTACTTCTAATTTAAAACTCATTCTAAATATAACTCTGGACGCTCAAAAAAGAAACTCACAACTTTATTCAATACAAACATTTCCTCTTGTAGAGTTGTAGCTCCAAGTTAAAAAGACTCCTCTGCCAAGGATCTTGTGGTCTAGTGGTATCAAACCCTTCCCTTTATACAGGAGGTGGTGGGTTCAAGCCTTGGTGGAGGCGTTACTGACTCGTTAGTGACTCTTGTGCTTCAATAGGTTGAGAAAGTAGTTATGAACAAATACTGCATTGTAATAGAGTCAGTAGTATTTACAAAAAAAAAAGGTTAAAAAGACTCTTCTTTTTCTTTATTTTCATACTATAATCTTCATAAGGATTGAATCTATAAATACATGTTGGGATTGTAATGCTTGAATTTAAACCAACTTTTTGAAAGTTAATAAACTCAGTCTAATAATTACACCATTACTGTTGATTATGTCTTCACTATAGTTTATCCAATATATTAAGATCATTTATATTTTCTGTATCTTTATTTCATTTTTATATATATTTTAGTAAATTATTATTATTTTTTCCTTTATAGTTTATTCAGTTTTAGTATTTCATATGTAAAATAGAGAATTTACAATCTTTTTTTCGTAATATTTTCTCTTCAATTGTGATACATCATTCCTAGTTTTTCTTACCTGAACAAGTTAAAATCAAGATCTTTATTATGTATATGAAATACTGAGATTGTAGATAAAATTACTAAACTAACCTTATATTAAGTAAAACTCTATATAAGTTAATGTGTTTGTTACGTTGCTTCAAAGATTACAATTGTAACTTTTTTTTTTTGTGAAAAGTTTAGGGATATATTATAACAATAAAAAATTAAGAATTAAAATGAGTAGAAGAGAATAATTGAGAAACTAAAAATGTAAAATTTTTCAAAAATATAACATGGAATATAAAAAATGCATTGTCTTTTAATTATTTTTAAGAAAAAGAATGTAAGTTGACATTCGAGGAGGATAGAGTATAGTTTATCTACGGCTTTATCTTGCACCACATATCCCTTTTGCTTGTGGGGACTTGCTATAAGCTGCTACTACTGATGGAAGGAAAAGTCGTCCATAATTATATTTGAAATTGACAACCAAATATCAATAAATTGTGCACATTATGCATCATCTCAACTGAAAGATTAAGTCGATAGTTGCCCCTCACATTTACGAGCCGATTACTTTTTTATAGGCTTTAAGTAACACGTGGACCACTGAAGCTCGAACCCACTTTCATCATCCATGTGGGAGTGTAAACCGGGACACCGGGTTCCACTAGACCACAAGGTCTTTGGCGCTAAGTTGATAGTTAGATTACAAATTTACGTTTATATATTATATATATGCTCAACGTGTATAAAGTTTTGCTTGTTTACTACGGAGTATGGAAACTCACTAGAATCCAAGTAAATGATGATGAAGTATGGAAAATAAAAGGAATGCAAATTAATTGAGGAATAAACTATATGATAAAGGAATGAGTCAGATTAGGGCATTGGAATCTTGATGCTCTAACAACCTTAGAATTAGGGGAGGAACAATTAACCTAGGAATTTATGGGTAATGCACTCAAGAATTCAGTTCAGCTACTTTCGTAATCAATAAACAGAATTAGGCTAAGATTGTCCCACTTTCGTGATGCATCAATCATAACCTTAAACACTAAAGCATTGTAAGCCCCCAAATTACCCCTATTCTCATAATAGGAAAATTTAGGTTGAAACTGGTAAGACTCAAGTCTTTCACCCAACTTTCGTTGTAATGAAATCCTCTCCTAAACTAGCAATCAATTGTGGCCATCAATTAATAACAAGAAGAATTTAATCCCCAATTCAACATAAACCCTAGGTGAACAATTCAATCTCTTTATGCAATAATCACAAATTTAGCATCAAGAATAGCAATAGATCCCTAATCTAAACCCATAAACGAACTACTCACTTATAATTAGAGTAACTAAAGCAAAGCAAGAATGAAACATTGAAATCATAGAAACGAATCTGAGAAATAAAAGAATAATGAGAAGAACTTTACTAACAACTTGAAGAGTAATTCAAATCCAATCCACGATTCCAAGCTTGTAAATGAGTTAAAGTGTGTAAATCTGAGCTATTCTATGCTATGAAAAACTCTCAAGAGAAGGAAAAATAAGCTAAACTAAACTAGGGCTCGGAATTCCCTAAATTGTAGAAAATATGTAAAATATATAGGAGATAGATGGGCCTTGGGCCCATGAGGCAACTTCCAATTCTTATTCTTGTTTCCTTTTCTTCCAAAGTTGATCAAAAACATTCCAAATCCTTCCTTTGCTACTCATTTTAGGCAGTTTCACCTGTAGACACCAAATATATAAAGAGTATCAGTTTCCCATCAAGAATTAGGCAATAACTATCAAAATTAACTAAAATATGGAGTGAATAATAGTTCAGAATCAAAGGCATCAATGACTAAGCACATTTTGTATCTTGATCGTTTCATGAGCTACAATGTAAATGATTCAAATATGTTGTATTTACTAATACTAATTGATGAAATCCGTAAAAAAAATACTGTAAAACTATTCCTTAAGGACATATTTAAGTAAACAATATGTCAATGGATTGGTATAAAAGTATGCTAAATGTAAATAAGAATATATACCTCCACATCTTCAAGCACAGATTCTAAGTTTGCTCATCAGTTGTTCTTGACTTCGTAAAGACGAATCAATGGTATCTTTATTGCCACGCAGTACTATAGGCGTTTATCTTATTTAGCAACACAAAAATAGGGGCCATTATATGTAGATTTTTTTTTTTGTTTAGGTGGCTAAAGTGGTATATTAAGACGGAGTGGGAGATGTGGAATTGGTTGCATGATTTATATAGTGGTATTGAAATTCATTAGATAAGAAGTATATTAGGAAATCTTTAAAAATAGACTAATCAAAAAAAATGTGGTATAACTAATCTGTAGTATGGAATAGTCTTAAAAGGTAATAAATTATGGTAATAAAAGGTGACAAATTGCTTAATATATGTAGTAATTTGTCTAATTATAATAATAGGCAATTAAAAGGTGTGAAATGGAGTAATAATATAAACTTTTAAAATAGGTTAATCAATGGAGAAAATGTTGTGTATACTAATTTGTAGTACTTAATTACCTTATATAAAAATAGCCCATTAAAAGGTAATAAATTATGGAGATAAAATGTGAGAAGATAGTAATACTATTAATTGTTGGTAAAAAATTATGGTAATAAATGGTGATAAAATGGCTTAATTAGTAATATATGTATAGTAATTTGTATTAATAATATATGTATAGTAATTTTTATTAGTTAATTTCCATTTTATATTTTCTTACCAAATAAGCTTTATTAATTATTTGACCAATAAAATAATTAATTAATTGGCTACAAAAGTTTGGGCAGAAAAATGAAATAGAAAGATTTTTCTTATATATATAGTATAGGTTATAGAGTTAATACTTAAAATTGTCATTCGATTATAACATAATTCTTAATTTGATTCTTAACTATTAATTCGTCAAAAATGATCATTTAATTATACAAAATTTACCCAATTCAATTATTCCGTGGCTAAACCGATGACCAAATTAAATTGTTTAAAGTTTGCATATTATGATACGTTAAAAGATATTTTGGATGAATTATTGATGATTGAGAACAACATTGAGAATTATGAATGGCATAATTGAGGGGTGATTTTGAGTATTATCTTTTTATTGTTTTACACATTATTTTTGTAAAGGCTAATATGATAATATGATATGCGCATGAACCATGCATGCCCATCTATAAGTTTAATTTCCAATCACACGCTTTCTTGGTATTGCTTTCAAAGGTTGGAGCTTTCTCAATGTGGTGCCCACCCTGTCCCTCATATCCATAGTTTTGGGATCAACAGATTGCTCAACTTCCCAGTCAAATTGGTGGAGCAACGACCCCAGGACGAAGTGAGTCATACGGTGGCCTAACGGAAGCCCAACACAGATTCTCCGACCAGCCCCAAAGGGTATCAGCTCAAAATGCTGTCCCTTTACGTCAATATTTGAGCCAAGAAACCTCTCGGGCTTGAACGTCAATGGATCTTCCCAACATTCTGGGTCTCTTCCAATTGCCCAAACATTCACGAATACTTGCGTGTCTTTTGGCACGTCGTATCCCATGAACTTCGTGTCCTGAACTGTTTTTCTTGGTAGCAGGAAAGGGAGCGGAGGATGTAGACGAAATGTCTCCTTCACCACTGCTTGTAGATATGGCAGATTGTCGATGTCACTCTCCTCCAACTTCTTTTCTGACCTGACCACCTTTGAAATCTCTGCTCTTGCCTTCTCCATTGCTTCAGGGTTCCTCAGAAGCTCCGACATTGCCCACTCCACCGTGCTGCTTGTCGTTTCTGTGCCCGCTAAAAACATCTCCTGCAACAATAATAACCAAGCTAGATTTTAATTAGTTGATCATTGGATTTTCTTTTTGGATCACATGGCAAATTGTAGTTACTACTTGAAGCTGTGCACTGGGTAAACTCAACTCTAGGCCACAAAGATCAGAAAAGGATAAGATACTAAAATATTAAATATTAACTTAAAATTTAGAGTTTGAATAATTTAAAGTTATTTCGCTCAAAATGATATTGTTTTGAGATTTTGAGTAAAATAACTCATAAAAAAAAACTAATCGTTGTCTAAGTTGCCTAGGCCGGTAGACGGTCAGCGCCTAAGCGGAGCTTAGACCACCTAGGCTACCGTCTAGACTACCGATTATGGTGATACGCTAGGCGGGCAGTCGGCGCTTAACCAGGATTTTTATAACACTAGTTACTTCTAGCTGACGGATTCAAACTAATTAAGAATATCAATAAGTCATTCCCCCGAAGTCAAACTTGAAACCTAGCCCTTATCAAGTCATAAATGGACTATAATTTAAGTATTTAACTATCAGCTTAGAATTTTAATTAAGAGGTAACACATGTTTTAGTTTGGTATCAAAATTAATCCTAGCTAGGCTTTTACTAGTTGACTAACTTGGCTGGTTGTACGGTAGATATTTCTTCACTGTTTTAGAAACTAATAAAAGGACTTAATGATTACCAGTATGAGTACAAGAATTTCATGTTCTGATAACTTCTCCGGTTCGTCTTTTCCTTTGCCCTTGAATTCAAGCAGTACGCTTAAGAAATCTTTCGGATTTTCTCTGTCATCATTAGCTCTTTCTTTCATGCGTTCCTTCAAGAACGATGAAGCGATTCCCATTGTTATCCCGGTCTCGCGACCCATCTTCCTTCTCAACCCCTGCAAATCAAGCAACCTAAGACAAGGGAAGATGTCGGAAATATTCGGACGCCCCGACAGCTCCATGATTCTCGTCATGGCATTGAAGAACTCCGAGGTTACCTCAGCCTCAGGATCCGCTAAGTCACGCGACAACACGACGTTCCCCAGCATGTTAAACGACGCCAGGAAAGCGAAACGCGCCACTTCAACACTACCACCACGCGCTTCTTTCTCAATCCACATAAGCATGTCGTCGACGCTCTTTCTCCTAATACCCGCCGTGTCGTTCATTTTCCGGCTAGTGAACATCTCGGCGCTGCAGACCCGCCGTAGCACCCGCCAGAACGCCCCGTAGGGGGCTAGCGCCAGAGAGGCGTCGGCGTAATTGTTGCTCCTGTTGACGTCGCCGATTCTGCGATCCGCGAAGGAGACGTCGTGGTTCTTGAACAGCTCCGTAGCGGCCTCGACGGTCTGGATAACCATGGTGTTTATGGTGCCTATCCTTAGCCAAACAACGGGGCCGTACACTTGTTTCAGACCTGCCATTGTTTTGTGCAGTTCGGGTCCTAGGTCTAGCATGTTGCCTAGAATCGGCAGGCCACGAGGCCCCGGAGGTAGCTTATAGGATTTTGATGATTTTCTTGGGAAGAACACGAAGATCATCAATGGTGGTAATAAAAGGAAAATGAATAGAAGAAGAGACCCCATTTCAGGTATGATATACGGAGTACTACTTTAGATTTCTTTGTATTTTAATTTTGTGCACACATTGTAATTGGCCAATTGCCACTATATATATAGGCATTACTATTAAAGGTATCTCCAACATTTCATATCTACACTTCATATCAACGTCTATCCCCATTAAGGCATTAAGTAGTGGTTTTTTATTTTTATTAATTCAAAATACCCAACGTCACTATAAATCTATAATGGAGACTTTGGCTTGCATGTCTAGACTTTAATTTAAGACTTTTGTGTTTCTTCTCAACAACCTCCAAAAGTTCAGTATTGGATCGGAAGTTTAATTTTTAAACACATATGGCTACAACTAATTAAGTATATTATTTATATCCTTCTAGCGTTAATTAATTAATTCCTTCCAATAAAATGTTACAAAACTATTAGGCACGTACTCCAACTTAATTAGTTGGTCGGACAATTGATTTGATAATCATAAAATTTCAATCTCAATTCCTGTAACAACTGTCGTTTGACATTATTAGTTTGAATTGGTCAACCATAGATAACTTAGGGTAACCCTAATCAAGTTGGTGAGACAATTAGTTTGGTAATCATGAACTTCCAAGTTTAACGTCTTGCAAGATCCTAGGATGGTTTATGACCTTGTGGTCTGTAGACTAAGGCTACAAGTATGTTTTCACCTAGAGGACACTTATAGGTAATGACGGTGAGCTTCCCAGTAAATCATACTTATGAGCAAGTTAAGTTGGTTAATTACCTCATTGTGGTCTTTTGTTGACTAGGATTATAAGGCATATACATAAATACATAATGTGTTAATTATATGTACATAGTGAACCCTAATACACGATATAATTTGCATGGTGGACCTAATCCACGATATAATTTGTGGACCCTAATCCTCATGTATACACCATCTGTTTCATTTTAAGTGTCATGTTTACTATCCATTTGTCAAACCAATTCTTTCTTTTTGTTTATTTTCTTTAGTAATTTTTAAAAATTATTTTTAATTTTTTTTGATAATAATTATTTTTAAATTTGATTGTGTTTAATTATACTTTTAATATAGTTTTTAAATATATAAATTTTATATACTAATATAATACTAAACTTAATATTATGAATAATTAAATTAAAAATAACTTCAGTCAAATCTCGTTAACTGAACTAAACACATAAAATGAGACATAAGCAGTATTAAATAATAAATATATCTAATTGGAAAGTAACATTTTTGGTCCCTAGTTTGTTTCAGTTTTAAAATTTTGGTCAATGTTAATTGATTTAAACATATTAAGTCCCGTTATTAAAAAAGAAAAAAACATATTAAGTCCCGTAATTGTCTATTACATGTTGCACTTCCACTCCCTCCTATTATATAATTATCAAACTCCATTAGTAAACTTTTTTTATGAGATTATTTTTGTCATTTAGAATTTAGAATCAATATCTATGATTAAAGTTTCATTATTTCCATGTGAACGTCATTTTAACCGTGAATATTAATATGATTATAATTATAAAAATAACATCATATATTAATAAAGTTTTACAATCATATAAAACTAGTGACTAAAAATGTAATATTATAAATAATTAAGATAACTTACGGTAACTTTTTTTTGGAAACAAAAGATAGTGGGGGTATTTGGTTATTGGCTTATAAGCCAAATTTTAGCTTATTTGATCAAGTTTAGCTTTTTGACCAACCAATAAGCTATTTTGAAGTGTTTGATAAATGGCTTATTGGGTCAATAAGCTGAAAATTGAAAAGCTAATGAATGTAGCTTTTTGTATTAGTTGGTTGGAAACAATGGTATATTGACTATTTTATCCTTTAAAATCAATGGGATTTACTTTTAAGTGGGTGGTGTGTTTGTTATTTTATAATAATAATAATAATAATAACCTTAAATGTCATTTTACATTCAATCAGCTAATAATAAACAGCTAATTTACCAAACAATTTTTTATACCCAGCTAATACAACCAGCTGGTCAAACCAGTTAACGCAATCAGCCATCAACTAATAGCTAAACCAATCAACTATCGGCTATAAGCTATCAGTCGTTTGCCAAACACCCCGTTATGTTATAGAAACCAAATTTTTAAAAGAGAAAAAAAAAATTCAACGCCAAAAGTGCGGTGTTCCCTATATCTAAGATTTGATTACTCTTGCATATGGTGGATCAACCTACAATAATTGCCATAGAAAGTGAAACCACGTGGATATACATTTTCTCGTGGGCGGCACACTAGTCACTATTGATGGGTGTTTGATTGGATGTATTTACAATTTAATTTTAACATAATTTTTTTGTCACTTGAATCACAATATTATGTTTGGTTTAAGAAAATTACAATTCTGCCAATTTTTCTTTTGAGTACTAACTGACTCCACCAAGGCTCGAACCTATTCTCATATAAGAGTGTTAATCGAGACACTAGATGCCACTTAACCACAAGGTCTTTGACTCAATTCTCTCATCTTGTTGAATTGTAATTCATCTTTTCCTATATGAATTATAATTTAATGGGAAAAGAAAAGGAAAAAAGAAATAAAAAGATTTTTTTATCCTTGATTATTATTAGTATTATTATTACGCAGTGACATTTTAATTTTTATACCACTTCTTCCGTTCTCATTCCTAATAATTATATTATTCTTTCCTATCAAATTAAACAATGTAATTTGAATTCTCACTCTATTCCAACATTATTATTTTTCTTATTGAATTAAAATTCTTTTCCATCATAATCCTTTCATTCCAACCAAACACCTTGTTAAAGTCGAGATTTAAGAACATACTTTAGCATTCATAATTAAATACCCCTTTAGTTGGGATAAATAATATTTCACTCTCCGAGTTTAGAAGTTGATAGATAGCTCGATTAATCTAACTATGATATACAAGAAAATAAGTATTTATAATAGATTAGGGGAAGGTTAGAAGACAAGCTCAAATACCCGACTAGACTTACTTCATTTACTAACCCACTCTCCCATGTGGAGGTGCAACTGGGTGTCACTAGACCAAGATCTTTTAACTCTTAAAAAGAAATTTTGGAACATTCAAAAAAGAAACTCGAAACTTTATTCAATGCAAATATTTACTCTTGTAGAGTTGTAGCTCCGAGTTACAAAGACTCTTCTTCACTATTTTCATACTATAATCTTCATAAGTATTGAATCTGTAATTACATGTTGGGATTGTAATTACAGTTGATTCTGTCTTCACTATAGTTTATCCAAAATATTAAGATCATTTAGATTTTGTGTATCTTTATTTCTTTTTTCATATTACATATTTTAGTAAATTATTATTATTATTTTTTCCTTTATAATTTATTCAGTTTTAGTATTTCATATGTAAAATAGAGAATTTACAATCTTTTTTAACAAATATTTTCTCTTCAATTGTGATATGATACATCATTCCTAGTTTTCCTTGCACGAACAAGTTAAAATCAAGATCTCTATTATGTATATGAAATACAGAGATTGTAGATAAAATTACTAAACTATCCTTATATTAAGTAAAACTCTATATAGGTAATAGGTTAACGTGCTTGTTAAGTTACTTTAAGGATTACAATTGCAACTTTTTTGAAAAGTTAGGAGCATATTATAACAACAAAAAATTAAGGATTAAAATGACTAAAAGAAAATAATTGAGAAATTAAAAATGTAAAACTTTCAAAAATATAACATGGAATATAAAAAATGCATTGTCTTTTAACTATTTAATTTTACTTTTAAGAAAAAAAAACGTAAGTTGACATTTTGCCAAGTTGCATTGTCGATATATCTTCGAGACGGATAGAGTATAGTTCATCTACGGCTTTATCTTGCACCACATATCCCTTTTGCTTGAGGGGACTTGCTACAAGCTGCTACTTGGTGGTTATTGATGGAAGGAAAAGTAGTCCATTATTATATTTGAAATTGACAACCAAATATTAATAATGTGAACCAAATATCAATAAATTGTTCACATTATGCATTAAGAATTCACACCCATTATAGATAATTGAAGCATGTGTTTCATCTCAACTAAAAGTCTAAACTAATAGTTGGATTGTACATTTACATTTATATTATATATATATGTTCAACATGTCTCCCGGTCACGTGTGCGAGCCGATTGCTTTTTGATGAGTTCCAAGCAACATGTGAATCATAGTCTCTTTTTTTATTGGGCGACACGGAGATTCAAACCCATGACCTTTGACGTGGAGTTTGGCTCTGATACCAAATTATATTGAAGCATGTGTTTCATCTCAATTAAAAGTCTAAACTGATAATTGGATTGGACATTTACGTTTGGGTCACACTTGTGTGAGACCGTCTCACGGATCCTTATTCGTGAGACGGGTTGGGTCGGGTCAAAGCACCATGCAAATGTCATACTTATATGTGCAAATCTCAAACTTATATGCTCAAATATAACACTAATAAGAAATACAATTTTTGTTACTTATAAGAGATAAAGTAATACATTTTTCATAATAAGTAATGTTGACAAGTGTCTCTCACTTATAAGGGCAAATATAATACTTTTGAGGAAAAATGTAATACTTTTAAATCGAAATGTAAAAGTATTGTATTTTTCCTTAAAAGTATTACATTTACCCTAGTAAGTAACAAAAATTTTATTCCTGATTAGTATTACATTTGAGCATATAAGTGTTACATTTGCATCTTGACTCGACCCGGCCCGCTCCGACCCGACTCATGGTAAGACGGTCTCACAAAAGTTTTTGCCTTATTTTTATATAATAATAATAATAATTATTATTATTAAAATAATTAATATTTTATAAGAAATAATCTGATTAGAGTAGGAAATCACAATTCATTCAGTAACACAATACACAAAGTGAGAATCCTATTCTAGTATAACACTAACCTCTCCTATTCTATAGGACTATTACCGTAGACTAAGTTATAACTACAAATACAAGTCTATAGAAAATAACAATAGGAATAATAATAATAATAATAATAATAATAACCATACTAACACACCCCTCAAGCTCAAGGTGGTAGAGAAGCAACATGGAGCTTGCCTCGTAAATCCTGAAACCGTGGACCCGGTAGGGGCTTGGTGAAGATATCTGCAAGTTGATCCTTCGTAGACACAAAACTGACAATAAAGTCCCCAGACGCTACTTTGTCGCGGACAAAGTGATAGTCGATTTCCACATATTTGGTGCGCGCATGAAACACCGAGTTGGCCGCTAGGTAGGTCGCACCAAGATTATCACACCATAAGGTCGCAGGTTTGCCGGAGTGGAGGCCGAGTTCCCGGAGTAAGGACACAACCCAAGTAACCTCAGCCGAGACATCAGCAAGGCCTTTGTATTCAGCCTCTGTAGAAGATCGCGCAACAGTGCAGGAAACAAGGTTGTCACCAAAGAACACGGCATAGCCACTGGTGGATTTCCTGTCAACTGGACAACCGGCCCAATCAGAGTCAGAGTAAGCATGTATTTCAATAGACGCCGACGCAGAAATACGCAGCGCATGATCCTGAGTCCCTTTAACATAACGAAGAACCCGTTTCAACAGACCCCAGTGATCATTCGAAGGAGAATGCATGAACTGACAAAGTCTATTAACTGCATATGAAAGATCAGAGCGTGTGATTGTGAGATACTAAAGAGCCCCAACAATACGGCGATACTGAGTCGGATTATCAAATAAGTCAGAAGATGGCGTAGCGGATTGCGAGATGGAAGCCGGAGTAGACAGCGACTTACAATCAGCCATTCCCGCACGTATAAGGATATCCTTCATGTAGCGCCTCTGTGACAACATAAAACCACCATCTACTGATACAGTCTCAATTCCGAGAAAAAAAACTTGGAGTGCCCAGATCTCTAATCTTCAACGTAGTTGACAGTCGATGTAATAGTGTGGAAATCAGAGTAGTGTCGTTCCCCATCATGATGATATCATCAACGTAAACCAGTAAGAAAACCTTGGAGTTTCCAAGAGTATAGTAGAACAACGAGACATCAGTTTTCGAAGATTTAAAACCTGTAGTAGTTAAGAAATCATGCAGACGTTTAAACCAGGCACTCGGTGCTTGTGTAACACCCCGTAAATTCATTTCAAGCCTTTCGATCGCTAATTAATTCCTTGGGCGATTTATTAATTTAATTGGGCTAGCCTTTCCTTCAATCTCGAATATATATATATGTATACCCTTGTATATATATTTGTTGCCTAATTTAATTATTCTAATTAAGAGCCCAATTAATTGGATTATTCTTGTAAGGGATTTTATTCAAGTTGGACCCTTACAATGTTTGTAATTAAATATTCCTACAAGC
>CM008332.1:769600-783911 GCA_002525835.2 Ipomoea batatas
TGGAAAACCAGCAGTAGTAACACGCGTTGTTGATAGCATGACTGACAACCTTAGACCTACGCGTGCTGAAGCAACTGATGTTGCTAATGCTGTTTTGGATGGTAGGTCTTGCTGCTTATTCAATAAGCTTCGAAATAACTTTCATGTTTATCTTAAGGATTAGGTACCTTTTGCTATTGTTAGTTTTGTGTACTTCTGAATTGGTCAGTTTTTTACACCATATACTATTATGTCATATTGTAGGGTCAGATGCAATTCTTCTTGGTGCTGAAACTTTTCGTGGATTATACCCTGTTGAGTGCATTTCCATTGTGGGAAAAATTTGTGCCGAGGTAATCATGCATAGATTAAGGATGCAGTTGGTTCTCTTCTCACCCTTCAAGGAGGAATATGCTTTTGGCTCTATTTCTGTATTTTGGCTTGGTCTTTGTTTTGAAGCCCTAGGCCTTCTGGCCTTGATAATTGTCACTTTAAGCATAAGCGTAATTTTGCAATTGTTATACCATGGATCATGGTTCATATTGCATTGTGAACCCTGATACAAAAATTATGTACCTTCAGTTAACACATTCTGTACCTACAGTTAACAATTTTTGTACATGTAAACAAATAACTTGATAATTGATTACACATAATATGATAGCTACATGTACAGAAACTGTCAACTGCATGTACAAAATGTGTCAACTGCAGATACATAATCTGAAGGTTATTTTTGGACCAGAGTCTACAATGCAAGGTAGACCCTGGTCCATGGTATAATTTGCCGTAATTTTGTGGTCTAGATGTTTGTGTTGTGGTTGAGCTCTTTCTCTAAGAGTAAGGATTAACTCCTAATCTTTGTGCAGGCAGAGAAAGTGTTTAACCAAGATATGTACTTCAAGAAGACTGTTAAGTTTGTTGGGGAGCCCATGTCACATTTGGAATCGATTGCTTCCTCAGCGGTATTTTATTATACGTTGTTATATTACTGTTTTTAGCTTCTCGTGTTCTCTTCAATTGTATCTATTTTCCCTCTTCCTAAAATGGTAAAGAGAGAAGCCACATAGAGACTCAACTGCATTATTCTTTCAGATAATGAAAATTTTATTCCCCATATTCTACAGGTAAGAGCAGCCATCAAGGTGAAAGCTTCTGTTATTATTTGCTTCACTTCATCTGGAAGAGCTGCAAGGTATTTATTATTATTATTTTTTTTATAGTGTGTTTCTCTGACTGATACCAATCTCTGTTTTTAGACATTTTTATTGTATCTCTTGGTTGATGTTAAGAGTTTTCTGGCACATTTGAATGCAGACTAATAGCAAAATATAGGCCAACAATGCCAGTACTATCAGTGGTAATTCCTCGGCTCAAGACCAATCAACTTAAGTGGTGTTTCAGTGGTGCATTTGAGGTATTTCCTTTGCTACCCAGCACAGCAATTTGCTGTTATGTTCTTGTGCTGAAAATGCTATATATGCAACCTTTAGCCATGTTACTAGTTCAAATGCCATTACTTAAAGGCTAATCTAGTTTTCCCTTGGACCTCAGCTAATATACTATGCGGAACTCATACTTTAAAATGTTTCAGTTTCATTCTATATTTATTGTTCAATTTCTATTATGGTCAGGCAAGGCAGTCCCTTATTGTACGTGGACTTTTCCCCATGCTAGCTGATCCTCGACACCCTGTAAGTTTTTGTTTCATTTTGGCAAAATGCATTTCTTTTTTGGAAACCTGCAGTCATTATCCAAAGAGGTGTGGACAGGATAAACCCCACCTTGTGATTGGCTCAAACTAAGAAGACCCTCTTGCTGGGTCAAACTTGTAACCTTATGGTTATCAAGTCAATAGTCTGACCAATTTGGCTGGAGTTGTCTGGACAATAAAATATTAGACCTTTGGACTCATGCATTGCTCAAATGTGCTTATAAGTTTGGGACTAAGATTCTAGTATCATGTTATTTGTGGGTTTATAGGATTGTACATGTCTAACCTTATCTACCTTAGAACTCTGAACACCTGGAAATAAAAAGTTGGAATGGTAACTTCCCCAACACTATAGATTCATATTTTGAACCACTACTCCATAAAGAGGGGCAGAGGGCTGCTTTGTGTTGCTATCATATCTGTCATTTTATCGTTTTTACAGGCCGAGCATTCAAATCCCACGAACGAATCTGTGCTGAAAGTTGCGCTCGACCATGGGAAGTCTGCCGGAGTGATCAAATCGCGTGACCGAGTAGTGGTGTGCCAGAAAGTTGGAGATGCATCAGTGGTTAAGATCATCGAGCTTGAAGACTAGATTTTTACTCCATTTCTTCCCCACAATTTTGCAGTGTGTGGGGCTTTGTTCTGACTCGTGAGCATTGCGATTAGAGAACTAGGATTTTACCGAGGTTTTGGGTAATTTATAATTTGGCGTATAGCTTTAAAAGCAATATGGCATTCTGTGAAAGCCATTGTTGAAAACCACTGAAACTGATTTTGTTCACTAGGGTAAATAAAAGCAATATGACATTAAGTTCCGGTCAATGCTATTGCCTATTATTGGAGTGTTTTGCTCTAAATTTAAAATTTATGTAGTTTCATTTGTTTTTCATTTTCTCGTGTATGAAAATAGGTATTAGCCATTTATATTGGAAAATACTTACCTTCCTCAATAGTTGTGGGATTTTCATCAGGTTTTTGTGGGCCCCAGCATCCACCTCATCATCCACTATCTCACTCAATTTTAAAACCTCTTCCCCCCATTAGTTTTAAGCTTTTTCTCAGTTTTTTATGGACCCACCATTTTAGCACTATATTTTAATTATTTATTATTTATTATTATTATTATAAAAATTATAATTAAAATTATTATTTTTATTATATTTAAATTACACATAACAAATAAAAATAAATTTAATAACAAAATTTTAAAAAATTAAAACAAAAATAAGTTGGCCGTCAACGACCAAATTTTTTTTAAAAATACCATTAGCTGGCCGCTTAAAAAAATTAAAAAAAAAATCACAAACAAAATGGCAACAGCCATTTTAAAAATGGTTGTTGCCATTTTGTTTGTAAAATGGCTGTTGCCATTCTGAATTTTGAGAGTGGCCCCACTGACCAGCGCCCGCCGCCCAGCGGCTTACTTTTCATTTTTTTTTTTTTAATTTATAAAAGCCTGACATAAGGGGGTTGTTGGAGGAGAAAAATTTCTCCAAATTGCACAACCCCCAATTGTTTAAAAAGCTTGGGTGTCAGTTTATTTTCTTAAAATTTGTGTCTAATAACACTAATGGGGAGGGCCTTATGAATCTATCTTTTGAGGTTAATATAACAACCTTTTACTTAATTATAAAATATCAACTTGAGTTTGGGTTAACTATGACGAATAGTCTTAGAGCCTTTAAGTACTCTTCATGATGTTGGTGTGCCTGATGCATCATCGTTTTGGACATGCGTCTTCATCATATTCATCTCTTGTAATGGTTAAATGTTATACCAGCCTATAAATATATAACATAAATGTACTAAAAATAAGATTGATACTCTATTTAATAGACTACACAATTTTTAAGTTCACTAAAATCTATACATTTTTTTATTTCAATTTTATATTTAACTTATGATTTAAATTGAGATTGTAACTGAATAAATACCAAACACTATCACTTGAATTCACTTTGCATGGTGCATACAAGTACTTACATTAAATGTATGCAAGAGTATTATTGGGTTTTATTTCAAAAAATTGTGTATGACGATGATTCACAATATTATATGGAGTAAAAAACAAACAACACATCTTTGTTTCTTTGAATTTAGAGTCCTATTATTATTATTATTATTATTATTATTATTATTATTATTATGAAACTTGATTAGTTTTTAAATGAAACAATATTCGACTATTTTGTATGAGAGATTCAAAGGAGTTAAAAAGATTGTATCTATAATTTGATTGTTAATTAAAACCAACAAGCGCCCATGGCCTAATGGATAAGGCGCTTGACTTCTAATCAAGCGATTGTGGGTTCGAGTCCCACTGGGCGTGATTTTTTATACCATCACGTATCTTCCAATGTTGGTCTAAACCCAAATGCAGGTTGGTTAGTGAGTATATTTTATGTTTAAATATTACATAATAGTAATTTAGTGATTGAAATATCAATGCTTAGTATTTTTTTATACCACCAAGTCCTACATGTATCTCTTAATGTTTGTCTAAACCCATATGTAGGTTGGGCATTCAGTGAGTATATTTTATGTTTAAATATTACATAATAGTAATTTAGTGATTGAAATATCAATGCTTAGTATTATGTTAGTGTTAAAAATTTTCTTCTCAGTTTGATACAATATGTGGTGAAGTGAATATATTTTTGGATGTCAACAGAAGTGCATGTGCTTTCTGAATTTTGATTAGGTACAAAAAAATATTATCAACATGGAGATAAATGTTATTAAACATGATGAGTTTGTAATATAATATTTATGTATATAGAGACGGTCAGACGGAGCTACAATGGGCGCATCTGCACCTACTCACCGCACCCTCACCCCACCCTCATCCACACCCCCACTCCATATATAGCACTTGTATGTATATATGTATATCAGTATATATAGTACATGTTTTAAATATAAGTATATAAAAACAGATAAATATAAACAAGTGTTTAGTCGGCTAAGTTAGTAGCCATGCGTGTTTTCATAGGGAATGGCAAGGGTTTGAATCCCTTATTGATTTCAATAGTTTTTTTTTTTTTTACATATATATATATAATTTATAATATGTTTTCTATTTGAATTATTTTATCAAATTAATTATGTTTTGTATTTTGTTATGAATATTTTTATAAAGTTTTGATATGTTTTATTTTTCACTTATATCCAACAATATTTATGATTATATTTCTTTAATTGTTTCATTTTTAAACTATCTCTTTTGTTTTAATGTTCCGTCCCACTGGAAAAAGTTTTCAATTAATAATGAGATGTTGTCTATTTGAATTATTTTATCAAATTAATATATTTCATATTTTGGTATGAATATTTTTATAAAATTTTGATGTGTTTTATTTTTCGCCTATATCTAACAATATTTATGACTATATTTAAGTGTTTCATTTATTAAACTATGTCTTTTATTTTAATATTTCTCCTCCACTGACAAAAAAATTCTGGCTTCGTCCCTGTATGTATATGAGTTATTTCCATTTTTGGTCTTACGAGTATGGAAATATATATGATGTATATTTAAGAGTAAATACCCAAAATGGTCATCGATGAGTGACGACTATGTCATAATTCAAAAATTAGTCATCGACTATCAATGAGTTAATACCTGATTTGGTCCATTGACTATTAGGATTTCACCACTTTGGTCATCGACTTTCAAACTTGTTTAATTTCATCCCCAACTATGCAACTAAAAAGGTCCTAATCAGTATTATTTTGGTTTGGACAAAAGGCTATTTTAGGTAAAAATTACACAGTTGAAAATGAAATTGAGCAAGTTTGAAAGCTGACGACAATAATAATTCAAATTTATCGTAATGTTGAAAAGAATGTACTATTTTTTATTTTTTATTTTATTTTTTTTATTTTTTATAGAGTATTTTTATTCTAAAAAATACTCTATACATTATATACGAATTATTTATTTATTTATTTATTAGTGATGTACTATTAATGTTTAATTTGTCATGATCATGTTTGGAGTTATAATTGTATCATGTTACCTAAATAATGTATTTATGTATGAACCAATTTGTTTTAAGAAGGATATGACAATCAAATAATTAAAGAAGCAAGCATCTTGTATTTTGATGACATCACTATTGCTTTCTATAGAGAAAGTTTTTTTTTTGAATAGTATTGACCATGTTACATGTAGTATCTGTCCATATACTTTCTCAACCTACTGAAGCCCAACAAAGTCAACATTTCCCCCACTGAGGCTCGAACCCATGACCTCCCACTTGGGAGAATCACTTCAAGAAAGTTGAAGGTTTGAGTCCATTCTAGTTCAGGATTGACATAATTAGGGGGATATTATCTAAATAGGTTACCATAATTTTTTTTTTTTTTTTTATAAATAGGTTAGAGTATACTCAAAATAAAAAATATACAAAAGATGTATACTTTTATTTTCTCATATAATAATTACTAAAATTTAGAGCAAATTGCCATTTTGGTCCACTGACTATAGGAGTCCTCTTAATTGCAGTTCAAGACTTACAAAAGTGTTAATTGCATACCATGACTATTCAATTTTTGTCAATTTTGGTCACTCCGGCCAAATTGTCGGCCAAATCTCACAGGAATTTCGTAAACCTTAAAATAACGATGACATTTTAGTTATTTTACACCCTATTTCTTCTTCTCCGGCGAGCTACCACTTTCCCGGCGACGACAAACCTCATCCTTCACCTCTTCGGCGAGCCCTTCACCCCATCCTTTACCTCTTCTTGTTATTCTCCAGCAACCTGCAACGCGAACTGGACCTAGGACAACCCGTCGCCTCACCAGTTGACGTGGCCGGCAGCCGAATCGTTAGTAGTTGAAGAGGTAACAGCTTCCCATCGGAGAAGAGCTCATCGGCAAGAAGCATAATCTTAGGACGGTCGAGTCAGAACTCGGATTCCGCCGCATCAGTGCCGAGAACTTCCGGATCTGAATCTTCTTGCTTATCATCACCGCACTTGTCCGCCGTGCGTGGTGGTGAAGATGAATGGTTAGCTCCAGATCCGAATCTTCCAGTGTTATTGATGCACGCCGACAAATTGTCGGTCAAATTTCATGGACTTCATTTCTTTATTTTGATTTCTCTAATTTTATAATGATCTAATTTTTTGTTTTCTAAATTTATTTTAAACTCAATTTTGAGAAAGCAATGTTATTTCGCCGGAGAAGGCATTTTGGTTCGCCGGAGAAGAAGAAGAAAATGTGGATTCACCGGAGAAGAATAAATATCGTGTGAAATGACTAAAATGCCCTCGTTATTTTCAGGTTTAGAAAATTCCAATGAGATTTGACCGGCAATTTGGCCTGAGTGACCAAAATTGACAAAAATTGAATAGTTATGGTATGCGATTAACACTTTTGAAAGTCGTGAACTGCAATTAAAAGGACTCCTATAATCAGTTGACCAAAATGGCAATTTCTATACTCCGTATATGTTATCATTTAAAAATTAAAATTCATTAATTGAGTGCCATTTCATATTAGAAGAAATTAAATCTATTTATAAAGTTATTGTAAAAAAAAAAAAAAAGTGCCCATGGCCTAATGGATAAGGCGCTTGACTTCTAATCAAGTGATTGTGGGTTCGAGTACCACTGGCGTGATTTTTGACATTTTTCGTTTTTATCTCTACTCTCTACTCTCACTTTTTTTTCCCTTCTGCCCAGGGCTACCTTCCTTTCCCCCTTATCGTCAAGGGCAAATTTGTCATTCCCTCTTTTTTTTATTACTCTACTTTCACTTTTCTTTTGCCAAAAAGGTCATACCCGACATTTCTCATTTTTATCTCTACTCTCACTTTTGTTTCCCCTTCTGCCCAGGGCTTCCTTCCTTTCCCCCTTGTAGTCAAGGGCAAATTCATCATTCCCTCTTTTTTTCTTTTTATTACTCTACTCTCACTTTTCTTTTCCTTTTCTGCACATGGCCATTAGGACATTATTGTCAACTCTAGCCTCGTATCTTTAGTTCTTGATTCAATTCAAACTGGGCGCTATATAAAATGAAACATTGAATGTATATAATCAAGTGAAATTGTAATTGAATTAAAATGAAACTAAATGATGAGAGATTTTTCTATATGAACCATATGGAAATGTGTTGTTTATCATTATTAACGAAAAAACATCAAACAACATTGTATTTTCACATGATTCACGTTGCTACTTGGAAGATTGTACACAGAAAAATTTCCCCAAGGTGGATAAGGTTCGACAAGCAAGATGTGTTCCCACCTTTGACTCCTTAAGTATAAAGAGATCGATCGCTAAAGAACATATAACTGATATAAGGGTATCCGCAAGTTTTCGAAGTTAGTCTATTATGCATTTATGCTATAGAATTGATCCCTCAAAACACTAGCTTGTAGCAATTGGACTTGTTTTCCAATGGTAAAGAATTCATTACCTTGTTTACATTTTCTCAAATTTTCTAATCTTTCTTCTCAAAAGGTTGAATCCTCAACTCCAAGAGCCCCTACACCCTGACCCGACAAAACGTATGGAAGGATGTAAATCATGATAACTCAACTGAACACAAAGGCTAGATCGCTAGACCTTTACTTACTACGCACAAGAAACATTTCACTTTGAGAGATTGCTCCCAAATTTTCTTATTTGTTGTTACTAAAGGTGTCCAAATCCTAAACCCAATTATCACAGTTCACAACTTGATAGTAATTGAATCACTAAATACTAGTGAAAGCCTGGAAGGAATTAATTCTTCTTCTTTTTTTTTTTTTGAAGAAAAAAAATTCTCCACAAGCATTTTTGTTTTTGTTTCCAATTTTCAATATTTTACAATCCATCAAATTCAATTCAAAGTGTTTAAAAAAAAAAAAGGAAGAATAAAGTTCAATAAAACAAAAGGCAACTCTAGAGGTTCCCATATATAGTTAAAACAGTTGGTGAACCAACCATCGTCATTGGAGCTATAACATGCTGGTAAGCTTAGTGTTAGCTAGACTTCAATTCGGATTGAGTCCTAACAATCACAATATAGAAGTTTCACTATTCTTTTGAGATGAGTTCTTCTAGGCATATAATGAGATACTAGTACTCCCACATAATAAATTGCTGAGTCAACGATTTATTCCTCCGTATTCCTATCAGACCGGAGGTACTTGTACTTCCACATAATAAGTTTCTGAGTGACCCTTCAGCAATCCTATCATACCGAAAGTACTTGTATTTTCAAGTAATAAATTGTTGAGTCAGCTATTTATCTTTCCGCAATCCTATCAGACGGAATTCTACCATACATACTTCCAAATTATACTCCCTTATTTCTACTCCCTGGCAAATAGAAATTGATTATTTTCATTATGTGGACCCACAAAAAATGTCTACATCAAAAGCATGTAAGAAGGAGTACAAATTTGGAGTACACCCCAAGTATTTTCCTATCTGGAGGTATGTCCTTTTACTTCCACATACTGAGGCAATTCTATCAGACCGAAAGTACTTGTAATTTCACATAATAAATTGAGTCAGCGATTATCCTTCCAAAACCTTATCAGACCTGAGGTACTTGTACTTTCAAGTAATGAGGCACTAATCCTTTCACACAGTAAATTGTTGAGTCATTGATTTATTCTTTGGTAATCTTATCAGACCGAAATTTTAGAACCTAAGATGCTGCTTGGCTTCAATTCCCAGAGAGATTTAAATCGCAAAAGACATTCTGGAATTCATACGACACACTAAACCAAAAGTATATTAAACCTATTCACATGCTGTAACATCTACACACATCCTTAAACTAGGTGATTCAAAGCAATGCAAACACATTCAGCAAAATACTACATACTATAATTGGATCGTGTTCAATTCATCCCGTCACAGAAGACGGATCGCTAGTTCTGTTGTAATGAACATCGTTCAATTCCAGCTCTTTCTGGTGAAGCAGAAGAACCATTCTCTCGTTCTCCAATTTCTTCCGTTGGTTCATCATCTTCTCCCTCTCCATTTCCCTCTCCTTCTTGCTGCTGAACTTTTCCCATTTCAATCGCTGCTTTTCCAGCTCCAATGCTTGGGATTGGAACTCCACGCGCTGCTCCTCCAATTGCATCGTTCTTGCTTTTATCCACCGCCGCTTTTCCCCCGGACTCCTCGTACTGTCTTCACACACGTTTCTTAATTCCCCGCTCATCTGTTCTAGCAGGGGCGACCAAGGTTCCGTCTTTTTAGCCTTCTTTCCTGATTTTTCGTCTTCTTCGTCCTCCTCGGATTCCTCGTCCTCGTCATCATCGCTATCCTCGTCGTCTTCGTCGTTGTCGTTGTCTTTCGGGTCCTCTACCTCTGCCCGCCCCAAATTCGGCCCGATTCTGACGTTCTCAGATGAATGCATACACTTCTGCTGATGATTATTAGTCTGAGAGGTGGGATCGGATGTGCTTCCACTAGCGCCGCCGTGGGCGCAGCTGTTATGGTAAGCGCACATTTCCCGGAAAAATAAGTGTTTAGAGTTGAGCAGTTTCTTGGCTTCCTCTTTCATCTTTGGCGATAAATCCAATGTTTCCAGCAAGGTTTGATTCTCGACAACCTTACACGCGGTGCCTTTTCCGATGATATCGTTAACCCTTTTGTACCTTTTGTTCAGATCATTGAATTTATCCTCGCATTGTTGGGGGGACACGTAGAATCCCCTCTCCATCATCGCCCGCGACACCGATTTCCACTTCCCTTTCTTCTGCAAAAGGCCGGCGCCGGCGCCGGCCTTTTTCTTGTTCCCGGCGGCCGGGTCGTTGCTATTCCCTTCGGATCCAACCTCATCGCCGATATAATACACCACCATAATCAACAGCCTCACCATATTATCCGTCCATTTCATTCGCTGCCACGGGCACACTTTCCTCTTCCCGTCATCAGCGCTGTTTTGATCGGCGGTGGGCCCTCCGGGATCATCTTCGTCGCTGAGGGTCAAGCCTGGGGTGATTTTGGGCTTGTTCCCGGAAGGGTAAGCGCCGCCGCCGCTGCCTGGCCTCAACGGCGGTTGACTTTGTTGACGGTGGTCAACGTAGGACACCATGGGAGGGTGGGATTGGTGCTGCATGGGGTTTTGTTGAGGTGGGACATGGTGAAGTGACATTTCTAGCCCTAACATTCCAGACCCCATGTTCGAATACATACCATTAGATTCCATCTTTACACCTTAAATAGAACTTCTGGTCGGTAGATTATGGGGAAATCAAAATACCCAAAATTCTTAACCAACTTTATTACATAAAACTCACCAAAACGTACTAAGAAAACAAAAGCAAATTAAAAACCAAGATTTCAAGAAAGGCTGATCTGCAACACCTCGATCTTCTCTTTACCTCAAAGAGATGAGTGGGTTTTGGCCGCAGACAATTTCTGCAAATGGAAGAAAAGAAGTGCAGTTGATATTGTCGTTATGTTGGCGCAATTCAATGGAGTTTTGAAGAATGGGTGAAGAGGCGATAGATAGATAAAAGGGCAGTTAGAGGGAATATAGAAATAGAGAATTGCAGCTGGTTTTGGGGGTGTGGATGTTGATTTGTGCCGGTAGAAAAAATGGAGTGCCCATTGTTTTATGGGCTTTCCCGGCTAAGCTTTTGAGTGCATGCGTGTGGGCGGATTTGGATGGACACCGGTGAGAGAGTCCACAGAATTTCGCAAAACTGCCAACTTTCTTCAGTCTTGTTTTTGACCAATCCGCTCATATTTCACTTTTTCCGTCTACTTCACAAATATATTCAAAATTTCTTTAGCTATTCTTGCTCTCCTTCAGGCTACAACCTCCCCATTGGCTTTAAAAAAATTATATAAATAGGAAAAAAAATACATTTTTGTTATTTAATTATTGACTACTAGTTAACTTAGTTATTTCTTATTATCTAGTCTCAAATATACTAATAAAATTAATTTTAAGAATGATTCCTTAATTATTGACATTTATTAATTTTTTTCATCGATTCTTAATTGGATTATATTTGGTGCATTGATTATTGGTCTTTATCAATTTTTAACATTAATTTTTTAATTTAGTCATAAACGATTCATTGACTATTGACTTTGTTCCAAATTTAGTCATTAAGTTAAATATTTAGTTAGTAAACATTAAATTTAAGATAGCAATAATGTAAAAATTGACTTCTTGTTGAGATGAACAAATTGGGGTCATACATTTAATTATTCATCATTAGTAGGAATGTAAAGAACCAATGAGGAAGGGTTCGGGCTGGAAATTTGACCTTACAGTCCGTGACGTACGCTAGTTGCCTCGTTAAAAACTTTAGCCTAAGAAGAAACCCAATGGGAAAAAATCTTAGCTAAGGAAAAAAGAGCACAACCTTACACGCCAATGAGGGAGAGTTTGAGCTGAATAAACTGACCGCATAGTCCGTGGCTTACGCCAATTCTTAATTCTTGCATCTATTTTGTACTTTACATATATTGTTATACACCCCAGTAAATTAAAGGCAATTTACTATTATCATAAGGAAATAAGGAATTCACTTAAATATGATTTAATTTTAATTTGTTAAGTATTGTAATCTTATGTTGACTGATTTTAGATTTTTTAAAAAATTGTCTAAAATGAGCAGGAAAATGACACTTTTGTTTTAATATATAGATATAGATATAGATGTTTTGTTCCCTCTAAAATTTTATCCTCCTAAAATCTTTCCTAACATAATTTATAACTTTGTGATATAGTTGCACCCGGTTGCACTCTCACATGGGAGGGGGTGTATTTGAGCCATAGTGGAGGCGATATTGGCTCTTTGTGCTTCATTTGATTAAGTAGCTATGACCAAATACTACACTGTAACAGAGTCAATAATACTCAAAAAAAAAAAAAACATAACTTATAGCCAGTAAATAAAACAATGTCTATGTCAAGCAGGATATGAGATTAGAATAAATATTTAAGGAGTCGATGAATTTACTCATATATAATATTATAAATTACGGAGTAAATGAGCTCCACAATCATTTTCATATTAATCTTTCCGTTCATAGATCAGTTATGAGCGAAGTGGCTCGTTGATCCCCGACGTAACGGTTTCGTATTAACCTGACGAAAAATTTAAAAATCATCTATTATGAGATTCACATTTTTTTTTCATTCTTATAGTGAAATCACATTTTCAACATTATTTTCCATTCCCTAACTTCAAATTTCAAGGTTTTTCAACTCAAAAAATATTGCATTAACCCTCGTATGACTTGTAAGGAACCTAGACTGAGTATAAATAAGAAAACACTTGATCGCCTCTTCAGACGTGTGAAAGACACTATACAAAAATTTTATGATTTCCCTCATTAAGAAACAAGAGTAATTCTCAGGTTGCTTATGATAAATTCACCAAGTGAGTAACTTGAGATTTTTAGTATGTAAAATTTCTTTCGTAAACTTACAATAGCTTAGGCAAGAATCCCATATCCTGCCAACATATTAAAATTCTAAAATATATTCCCCTGGCCTCTACCTCCTATGTCCTCTTCAAAATCATAGTAATGAAGGAGAAACCTGAGTGCCATATAAGGAACCTGAGACTCAATTATAAAAGTTACAAAAACTTGTAGAATTTTCATAATTGAGTCTCATGTTCCTTATAACTGAGTATCAAGTTCCTCTTTCATTACTAAGTTACTATGTGAGCAAATTATTATGTGCACCCTGGTCCACATAACTGTGTGGACCATGAATGCAATATACATTTTTAATATACTAAACGTACATTATTTGTGTATTGAATTATTTGATAATATATTAAAAAAATCATGTACTTTCAAATAATGTACTTTATATATACAAATAATGTACTTTTAATATATTTAAAATGTACTTTTTATTTATGATTTATACAAATGTGTGGACCATGGTCCATAGAATAATGATTGCATTGCACTATGTGTGAGCATATAGCTCAATCATTATTGCATGGACCATGGTCCACACAGCTGTGTGGATCATAAATAAAAAGTACATTTTTTATATTGAAAGTACATTATTTTTGTACATAAAGTACATTATTTTAGAGTATATTATTTAAATATTGAAATTACATTATTTTATATATATACTATCAAATAATGTATCTTCAGTACAAAAATAATGTACTTCTAGCCTAAAAAATGTAACTTATATTCATACTGCACACAGCTATGTAGACCATGGTCCACACAATAATTTACCCATATAGGTTTGTTAGGCCATTATTAATGGGTCATACAGAAAAGAAGGCAGAAAAGGTGGATCCTCCATAGTCCTTGTCTGCAACTACAAGTGATCATTAAATTCGGTAACGCTCCATCACAATTGATTCATAGTCTTCAAGTTAATTGGGTTAGCTATAACTGGGCCACATCTCCAGTTATATTGGGCCGAATCGAAATTGGGTCAAACTTAAGGCTTTATAAAAAAAAATTAAAATTAAAAACCCACAAACAAGCTCATAAATTGTCATTCATCAAAGCATCCAAAAGATTTGGGACTAGAGTGCTCAACCTTCACTTTTAATCTTAACAATCTTGTCTAATTATCTTATCAATCGGATATGATAAATGCGTTAAGTTTAAAAAATATGCAAGATATCATGATTATCTGCAGCCTTTTCTCTCCTAG
>CM008332.1:952576-964049 GCA_002525835.2 Ipomoea batatas
TATACTTCAATGAGATACGAACGGTATAATATTTGAACTTGATTTAGTCCCCTATTAAATAACAAGTACAATGAAAACTCTAAAATTATAAAATTTTGCGGTAGGGGCCAGGGGAGTGGTCCCATTTGATCCTATGGGATACAAGGCAGCTTGAAGCTCCTATAAATGTGTGTGTGTTGTTGTGTTTGGAGCAATTCAAAGATTCAAAGGAACTTGGGAATCATCAAAAGAAGTTGAGGGGTTTCTTGTCGCAGGAGAGAGGACACTTGGCTTTGCCTGCCAGCGGCGACAATGCTAATTAAGTGTCCTTCTCTTGTGACGAGAAGCCCACAATTTCTTGTTTGTTAATGGAGATCAGATGTGGCATTGGCATATCTTCAATGTGTACTTCAAGAGTTGTCATAGGTCAGTAGCTTTATTTTTATTGATTTTTCAACACATTCCAGTAGAATATTTTGATTTACAGGAAGGAAGATTCACGATGAATTTGGATGAAGCATGTCTTTGTAACCTTAGTCGGACAATCATCATTTGAAGTTTTGGCTGGGTGAAGTCCATCTCCGGCATAAGCTAATAAGTTCGGGCTAAAACCTCTTTGTAACCCTAGTCGCTCATGGTCTTTTGGGACGTGAAGACCGCATTGACGGCATTGTGATCCTGGATGGACAGTTCAAATAAAAAAATACCATATCAGTAGATAGCTCGTCTTGGGTGAAGCTCACCTTGTAAACAAACTTATTAGATTGTTCATAGATGACCATTTCAAACCAAAGGAGATAAATCAATTTAGATTACTCATAAATAGATGAACAGTTCAAATTAAGAATACCATATTAATAGATAGCGCAGCTCTCAGGGAGAGTCAAGAACTTTGTGATTAAAGTTATTGTCCAACTAGCTTGATTGGAGTTGTTCAATACTAGCTTGATGGTAGATGAGCCTTACTGAATTGTAATTCTGACAGAAAATATTATATTTGTTCACAATGTGTTCTTTCAAAGATAGAGAAGCAAATAAAGAAATCTCTCCCCTGGGTCATGCAAGCGTAACCAAAAGTAAAATAGACAAAACCTGGTCCCAAAAGTAAAGAGTCCTCTCCTGAGCTTTGACCATGTCTCCAAACACTTCTCAGCAATCAAGATCAAGCTTTAAACATATATGCCTCCAATGACTCCTCAACAACACTTGCAGAATGCATGCATCTGTTCGTTGCGTATCAGCATCATCCTGTATTAAATCTAATCAAATTGTATTAACTCAAATAAGAGAAAAGAAAAGGACGTTTAGTAATTAACTCGCTCTGCAACTTTGACTCCATAAAACTACAAAATTTTGCACGTGGTTGATACACGCTGAAGGATTCAAACTGACCATTTCAAATGGAACGTAACTGATAGAACAAATTGTACTTACTATCTTAAATTTAAAAAGAATAAAATAGTAATTGTAAAATCATAGAGAAGATCTGAAAAATTGGCTCCCAAGAGACTTTCCTTATTAAATGTTGTAGAGAAAAGAGAAAAGGCATTGCTCTCCTTTCCCTTCTGTGTGGAATGGCTAATAAGTGGAAGCCTTGACCCGAATACGGAATAGATGCACAAAACCTATAGGGAGGAAGTATACTTGGGGAATATCCCTATAAATAACAAAAGAACTACTTGGTAATAAATTACAGACAACTATGTTATAAGTGCATGCAGTTACTAAGTAAGTATTTCGGCAGCCTATACTAATTTATTTCTCATTTCCTTTCCTCATGTACAAGAGCGGGCAGTACTAGTAAGGGTATAATTAGTTTTATTTATCCATTTACTCCCGCCTTGTTATCGGAGCCGGCAAAAGAGACCATAATGATCGAGTTAAACTAGCTTAGGCTGCCATGGTAAAAATATTAAATATATTAAAACAAATGGTTACGTTTCAAATTAATAATAACATTTAAAGAATAAATAAATATGGCCTTGGGGAAGAACTCAAAATCTAATCCCGGTTGAGCGAGAGACCAGCGGCTGCATTCCTGAGATCAGTCTGGGACGACGATACCGAACTGCAAATTAATTAAAGAATTGATTTTAATTAATTAAACAATTTAGCACTGTACTTAGCTAGACTACGACAACGTTGTTGTAATAGGATGAAGAGAATGGAATTCATAAAACCTCGAATTAGATGCCTCCTTGGTTAGAGGTTGTTCGCCGGGGATGAGACCATAATAATCTGGAAAGTTTTCATGCGGAAATATAGATAAATCGTTGTATTCTGCAGAGGAAATAGGATCAAAACTCGACAGAGCTTTGGATTCATCCGTCCAAGCATAACCGGTGTCGCAATTATAATTACTGTTATCATCATTCGAGTTCATAGATTTCAGTAACTGCTCGCGGCACCGATCCAGCTGCGCACGCACGCACCGGAGCTCTTCTTCCGCCTGCGAGACTCGATGGCTGAGATAATAAATGTATTTCACGCAGCCGTGAACCGGGAAGCGGTGGCGCATGTCGGACTCGAAAATGATTGATTTCATGGCATCAGCCTTCTTGTCCTCGCCGTCGATGTGCTTGAGCGTTTTGAGGATGTTGCTCACGCCGAAGAGACGGTGCGCGTTCTGGAATGTTTTTGGTTGGGTGGATGGGAAATACGGGGCCAAGACGCAGTCAGATGAACACTTCCTTCTTTGGTGTTTGCAGGCTGCACAGGCTTGGCTGGTGCCACCTTTTACAGTCATGATCCCTCCTGTTTCCCTGCATTTTCTTTACTTATAGTCTGTGAATATCATTAATAAAATCAGGGATAATTAATCACTAACGGCCGATAGAAACCCATCTTGAATTCAAATTAAATTTTCCCAAGATACCAGATACTGTACGCACAAAATAAAAAAGGCCCAGCTATCATGTGGCTCTAAATGCTTGAGATGAATATGGAAAGGCAAGGCTAATACGCCTTTCCTCAATTAGTTGATTAGATGGCGTCAAAGTTTCAAAGTTCTTAGTTGATTGCATGCGGTTGTTATGCCACGGACACGTATACTTGTGAACATAAAATTCTAAAATTTTGAACATAAAATTCTAAATTTGTGAACATAGACCCGAATCTACCTTGTCAGGTGGACCCGAATTCATAGCATAATTTGTGGATTGCATGTTTTTAAGAGCCCCTCATGATCGTTATCATCTTCTTTGAAGCACATTTGGATCATAAAATATGTCAAAAATATAATAAATAACATTAATGTGAAATTATGAATAGACAGACATATTTCACTGTTTATTTTGGTTATTTATTTTTGAAAATACAATATATATGGGAATGATTTATTTCTTTTGCATGTGGAATACTCCAATAGTCATTTTTAGAGAACCATAGTATTAACTACTAATTATTCTCAAATGGTAAGAATTAGATTTTTTTATTATAATATTAAAAAAAATACTCTATACACACATGCTTATATATATATATATATATAGATATATGCAGATGTGTGAGTATATTGCGACAGTTGGATGAGTTTAAATCAACAGCTAGATATGTTGGTGCATTTGAATATGTTTGGGAGTGTTTTGAGTCTAATGCACGATAGTATTCCTGTGTGCATCACATACCATTAATGCATTACTCAATAAGGGTGTCAAACCTATTGGTCACGGGTATATCAACTGGTTCAATAAACCCGTCAAAAAGTTCAATAGACCCGTTGGTCCAACAATACTACTCAACGTCATGTACAATTCATCTTTTTGCTAAAGGAAAATGAAAAAATGCATAATTTCTAGTAGCATTTTCATTCACTCTTAATGCCTGAAAAATGGAAGGAAATTCATTTCCATCCACTTTGGATGGACAAAAAACTCCGATTTTTCGGAGATGTGTTGTTGTGATACTCTTATATCTTGTCCACGTGCATGAAACTGCATGCATGGTGTTGCTTTAAATTTTAAAATGACAATGAAAATTAGAAATGTAGAACGAATTTAGCTCGATCTTTGATACCTCCTACGTATATATTGAATACATGCATCTGCTCAGACGGCTCCCACCCCTCCCGTGATCAATTTCATGCATATTATTCTTGGGGGGATTAATTTATTTGCAACATTGTTCAGGTATGATGATTTTATTATTTCTTCTTGCTAACAGGTTTTTTGAATAGAATATTATGTGCAGGTATGGATCCATTGGGAAACGCAAGAGTCGTTCGGCTGAAAGAACACAACAAAGGGAAGTATCTGGTCGCGAATAACGACGAGAAGACGTTGAAGCAGGGCCGCGATGGTTCCTCAGCAAACGCGCTTTGGACGGTGGAAGTGGTCGACGGGCAACGTTACCTGCGGCTGAGGAGCTGCCACGGGAAATACCTGACGGCGTCAAACATGCCGTTAATCCCCAGGGGGAGGTGCCAGAGGGTGGTGGCGAGTTTGCCGGACCGAAAGTCCTCCTCCACGGAGTGGGAGGTGGAAGGGGAAGGGATCGTGCGCCTCAAGACTCGGTACGGCCAATTCCTCAAGCAGAACGGCGGGATTATGCCGTGGAGGAACTCGCTCGTGCACAACAACCGCGTCAGGAGATCCTCGCTCTGGGAAATCGAGGTGGTCGACAATGAGGCCGCCGCCTTCGAGGAGGAGGCGGCGGCGGTGGCGGTGGTTAGCCACCACCAACGTTCTGTCTCTGATTCCGCCATCGTCAAATCGCAAGCTTTCGCTGCCATTAAGTTCCCCAATCTGACTGGTTTAAAGCATAAACGTTCCGGACAAGATCAAGGATCGCGTGATGTGTGCTGAATTGTTACTTATTAGGGGTGTACTGTTCATTATAGTTTTGGGAGGTTTTTCGTTTTCCCTCCCCCTTTTTTTTGTAATTAATTGTGATTTCATATGAACGAAATGAAACCTATAATTATCCACAAAACCGAAATAATCCTGCTACTTGGTTTCCACATGATATATAATTAACCTATAATTATCCATGAAATCGAAATAATCCTGCTACTGATATTTACATGATAATTAACCTATTTACATGATAATTAACCTATAATTATCCATGAAATTGAAATAATCTCTCTCTCTCTCTCTCTCTCTCTCTCTCTCTCTTTTGTGAATAGTCTAAAATTTAGGAGTTAATTAATTAATATGGAGTATAAATATTGATGGGGATAATTCTTCGATTGTTGTGCATGAGTGATGGTCGGGGGCAAACCCACTACGGGAGAGATGCTCATACTGACCTTCACCGACCCCTCACGATCATCTTCCTGACCATATTAGCTAGCCATCGAGCCCCTCTAGAAGGTAGAGTATGCAGGTGCTCAAATAACCACTATGTCCCGGCGGCCTAATCAAATCAGGACTGACCTACCGACCTAGCTCCAACAGTAGAATATAGTACTCTAAGGAGTATTAAGGTACGTAGTTAGTTGAGCCCTCTTGGGCCTCGGCCTGAACCCGTGCATGAGCTCTACTTGCCCTACATGCATGCCGAAAGACCGAAACTTGTTCCCTCCCTCTCCCTATAAATATCGCATTTATTGTTGAGATGAAGACTTTTGAATATTCTTATATGCTAAGCCCTTTCGAACCTCTGACGCACTGTTACGTATTCCGAGCTTTTCAACTTAAACTAACAAGCAAACCATATAAGGGCAGGGGTCCAGTTCGACCTAGTACTTCGTATGTATTCGTAGTAAGCCTTGTATTTACTACATTAAATATATTTTCAATCTATTTTTTGCTTAATTAGCTTAATGCATGGTAGCGTTGGGGCTATGACCTTGTTAGTTTCACGACTAAAGTAGTCGGGGGTGGACCCGATTTGTTAAAGGAAATAGAATAATAATAAAAAGGGAGCAATCAAGAATCTTCTCCTCCTCTTAGAGAATATTTATACATTCCACTGTCCCGATTCGATTGAGTTGAGCAGCCCGAGCACCAGCCCCAATCCTCTAGCCCATCAGGCCCAATGGAGTTAGTGGGCCAAAGTTGGGCATGAACTTCAATCCAAATAAGTAAATATATAACATGTGCGTGTTTCTTGTGTTATAAAATTGTATATCTTACGAATATAAATTATGTATCTCGTCATTTCAATCAAAGGTCCATAATGCTATGTGGAGGTGTGGATCCTAGTCTATAATATAAATTGCCAAGTTCATTGGCATTGCTTTTATTGTATTTTTTTCTCCCTTCTATTCCAAAAAAAAAAAAATAATAATAATAATAAAATCGGTAGTAAGGCAACGTGGATTAGAATAGCCGGTCCGACCGGTTTAACACAGTCGGATTTATCGGGTCTTGTTCTAGACTTCTAGCAAGCAGTTCAGTTCGTTACTCGACAAGAAAGCCCAAAATGAGCATCATGAGTTTCGCCTCTCCGCAGTACATTTATCGCGTCGGCTTTGCTTCTCAAACTTCATCAAATCTCTCGAGAATCTTCAGCTACGCATTCTTCGCCCGCCATCGAAGAAGATTTAACGCAGTTTCGCTCTCTCTAACTCCAAAGGTAAGTATTAGCCGCGTGCGCATTGCGTTCCTTGTAATTCAGTTCATGCTCAACTCACTATGTGTATTCACTAAGCAGTCAGATGAAGAGCTGCTGCTGGTGGTGGGTGGCGGAGCTGCCGGAATGTACGGCGCAATTAACGCCAAGACGGTTGCGCCGAATCTTAAAGTCGTTGTAATTGAGAAAGCGAAGCCCTTATCCAAGGTTGGCCTCTTCCTCTCTGTCTATTGTTGAAAAAATAGCAAAAAAATGTATTTCAAGTGGCTATGTCTACTACCGATTTGAGTTGGTTATAGTGTATTCTCTAAGTGAAGAAATTGATATATTGTAAGCTAATAATGAGTGATTGTGGAAATGAGTCTCAAAATAGAGCCATTAGAAAGGGCTGTGGATTTGCACTAGTATATATACAATTTTATTTTAGAAAGAGCTTGAACTTGAGTTACTTATGTCGAGAATTCAGAAGTTTGTGCTGTCCTTAACCAGGTGAAAATTTCTGGAGGAGGCCGCTGTAACGTGACAAATGGGCATTATGCTGATCATATGGTGAGTATGCTATAATATTGGATTTCATGAACTGATGGAACTTCGACAGTACCACATGCTTAAAATTTTCACAGTTCTTATTGATGGAAAAAAGGCTCACTAATCCAGAAAAGAGATGAATGGTGTCTTATTATGGCGTGGTGTGTATTCATATTGGAACAGCTGCTCAAACACTATAACCTTTTTCATTGTGTTACTGTTTTTTGTTTATCAATTAGAAACATACGAGGATTCTTAGTGGGTGTTATTTAAAACTTTAGTACTGTGCCTTGTTTTATTGTACCACTTGGAAAACTTTGCAGCTTGGAAGAATATGTTGCCGTTATTTTCTTTATAGAAACAGTATGCAGTTATGCTTGAGATTCTCTAACATTAACTGTGTAGCTTTTGGCAGACAACTATCCAAGGGGCAACAAGGAACTGAGAGGCTCATTTTTCACTGTCCATGGTCCAATGGATACTATGTCTTGGTTCTCCAACAATGGAGTGGAGCTGAAAGTAATCTCAGAGCTACATTCACTTTGTTTTGTTTGTTTTTTTTCCCCTCCTGCTTGATGTTAACAAGAAAATATTGTAATTCTGCCCCAGATTGAGGAAGATGGAAGGGTATTTCCAGTAAGCAATAGTTCGTCTTCCATTATTGATTGCCTCATGTCTGAAGCAAAGAAGAGGGGAGGTATATACACTATCATGCTAGGAGATTTAATGTCCTCTATGCTGGGATTTTTTGTTTTGTTTTTTTTTTTGGTTGGGAAAGATGGGTGGGGTTCTTGAAAGTTTATGCTTTCATCCATTGATTAGTTAGTTCCTCAATCAGTCTCACTGCAGACTGGAAAAACTGTCACAAGTGTGTCTCACATTACTGGTGGGAAGTTCACTGTCAAGCTAGAGAAACGTTCTATTGACCATGTTGAGTATGTGGAAGCAGACTATCTATTAATTGCTAGTGGTAGTAGTCAGCAGGTATTTTATCTGATTGATAATGGTAATAGTGCATTGTTTAATAATTTGAGACATTGACTGAACCCCGCTAATTTTACTTGGCATGTATTTGTGCTGCTTCAGGGTTATGATCTTGCCACTCAACTTGGCCATTCTATCGTAAAACCTGTTCCCAGCTTATTCACTTTCAAGATTGATGATTTGCAGTTAATAGAGTTATCTGGGGTAGTTGCATTCTTCATTTACAGTCTCTTATCACAAAAGTTGCCTTGTACACTTTCTTTTTACTTTTTAGAACCACAACTTTTGGTATTTAACATATGTTTTGATTGTCTTGATTCAACGCTCTGTTTCTTTTTGGTGTTTGCTAATGACAGGACCCCCATGCCTCATTGCATATGTTATAGATGCTTGTGGTAATGATGTATAAACGTAAAATCCTTATTCATATATTTCTGATGTATCTCTTTCAGGTCACATTTCCTAAAGTGAAAGCAAAACTGAAGTTAGAAGCCCTTCAGAAGAATGTCCCACAGCTTACACAGGCATGCTTTTCTGACAAATTGTACGTTGAATTAACTTTTTGTGTACAGAACCATAACCTTGAGTTGTTAGGTTGGTCCCATGTTAGTGACACATTGGGGACTTAGTGGACCAGTGATTCTTCGGTTATCTGCTTGGGGAGCACGTTATCTTGCAAGTTCAGATTATAAGGGTACAATATAAGTTTTGAGTTTTATTTATTTCCAGTATAATTGTCCCATTTATTCTATCTAGTCATACATGAATGCAGGAACACTGTTGGTGGATTTTGCTCCTGATCATCATATTGATGATTTGAAGTCTGTACTCATTAAGCACAAGAATCAGTTTGCGGTACTTCGGTTTTCAAACCATTTCAACTCCATGAAGTTTCTTGTTCCTCATTCTGTTTACTTGAAGGAGATTTGGAAACTATTTATAACTTCATATTTCACAATCAAATCTATGTTTTATTTGACTCTTTTAATAACCTTTTAACCTAACATCTCTTTTCTTCCCATGCAGAGACAAAAGTTGCTCAACTCTTGTCCAATGGAGCTTGGCCTTGTCAAGAGATTTTGGAAGTATATATTAGACCGTGAGGTTGAATGATGATTCCAGTTGCAGAATCACTGTTTATGTTCTATGCATCAATATCTTCTTGATTGTACATGTCCACTATTTCTTTGCAGGGACTAGATGGAGATATCTTGTGGTCTTCCATTTCCAACAATTTGTTGATGTCCATTGTGTTTACTTTAAAGCATTGTTCCTTTACTGTGAAGGGAAAGGTAAGCCGTTCTAGTTTTCTTGCTTTTACGTATTCAGTGGGTTGCTAACAGAAAGAATATTTGTGTTTTCATAATACTTGAAGGGACAATTTAAGGATGAATTTGTCACCGCTGGTGGAGTTCCATTGTCGGAGGTGCTCTCTTTTTCTTTTGCCACTGCTTCAATGGGGATGCATCATATAATCTATATATCATTTATATCAGTTGCTCTCTTGAAACCTTGTGAGCTGATATGCATTTTGATTACTGAGTTCAACTTTTCTACCTTATGCCTTTCAAGCAGATTTACTTGAATACAATGCAGAGCAGGATCCATCCATGTCTATATTTTGCTGGAGAGGTTCACTATCCTGCTTATGAATTGCTTTCTTTTGCTATGTATGATCTTATGTTTTGATACCTGATGATTTCTGTAGGTACTAAATGTTGATGGTATAACTGGAGGGTTTAATTTTCAGGTAATGGGTGCGTGTTCTGACAACTAGATAGAATAGTATACTGATCTCCCACCATTGACAGATTGTAGCTTGACAATTATTTATGCAGTTAATAAATTGAATTTGTATACGGTTTGGAAGGAGCAATAATTTAGCAGCTTCCTTTGTTATGTCTTATGAATTTGGTCATCTTCTTTGTTTTTCCCATTTTCTTTGAGAGGGAGTGTGGGCTATAACAAACTTATTTTTGTTCTTCGCTTCTCTGTTCCTCGCGTTCTAATTGTCTAAATTCCCAACTGGTGCAGAATGCTTGGTCAGGTGGATATATTGCAGGAACAAGCATTGGCAACCAATCTATAGCCAATATAGAAGGAAAATATGTTTGTGAAAGCATGCTTGGTGACAAGAGTTAAGGACAATATTGCCTTAATCTCATATGATATGAGTTAAACTCTCCTATGATTCTTCAGTGCACCTGTAAGGTGTGGTCCTGTGAGCAAAGGTTTTGTTTCTGTTCTCTTTGTTGTAAGTGGGGTTTGTTGCATTTTCTTTGACATCAACTTTGTATGTTCTGTTATGTCTTATTATGTGCTGATTAAGTAAGTTGCATGACCAATCAGATGAAGGGCGTTGCTGACCTTGCTTTGTGGCAATCCCTGTCGACGATCAATCAGTATAGCATAAGACTTTATGTCAATTAACAGGAAATCGGATTACATTTTATATTCTTCTCAGTTCTCACTTTATGTGTCATACCCATTTCCCATTGGCCGTGTACGAGTAATAAATTACTAAAGCAACATTATTAACGTAAGAACAAGTTGGATTTGTATAGTGATGTTTGCAAATAGGACTACTTATATTGTAGGGTGCACAAAGTGCAAAGTACAGCCAATGTAAAGCTGAGATCTCATGCGTGGCACATAAACTTGTAAAGTATTAAACAATAATATATATCTTACATAAACTTGACTTTTCTAAGATTTAAATGCCAGCTATTTAGTACAGTCCTTGACGTGAAACGTGCGGCAAGCAATAATTAGAACATTGAATCATTGTTACCATTTTCAGCTGGCTTGGAAGGCTACTTACCTACCGTAGTTTGAAGTCAAAAAGTGTGGCTTCAAGCCTTCAACTCGGTTCTAGCTTGTAGAAGATGGTCAACTTTTCAAAATAACAAGACGCCAGGTCTCCATTTGAATGGTAAACCCAATTTGATTGAATAGTAATAGTAATCCATCCAATCGAGTAGTACAAGGTGTACGTAAGAGAAAATATCTATCATATACAATTCAATATATTCTAAAAGGGTTTTGTATATATAGTTGTGCAGATCTCCTTTCTTTTTTAATGTGTGATAAATGCTATTTTTAAGCTTTTCCACATTCATTTTTATTGATCTCTTATAGTCTCATTATGAAAAATCAGAATCCATTTTGACTCGATCAAAATCGAAATTAAATTCACATATATTTGTAATGCAAAATAGTCATCTGTCATTTTTGCTATTTTTCCAACATTTTCTAACTTACCAATTTCCTCTTCATTTGCTGTTTTTAACTCTAACGATTTGATTGCTGGGACGGTTTTTGTTATACAAACGTGATAAATGAGATAATTACTATAAATTTGAGTAAGACAAAGAGTACCCAATATAGGCTTATTAGTTTGTTAATTAGTTATAACATATTGTTACTTATTTATTGTATTGACAAATATAAAACAAAAAGAGATATG
>CM008332.1:964584-983905 GCA_002525835.2 Ipomoea batatas
TTTGTTAAATGTGTTTATTGGATAGACACATTTACCTTATGCGTTTAAATAATTTTTTAAAATTCACGAAAATTAATTTTGTGGAATTTTTAAGAAATTAAATTTATAATAAATGCATTATGTTTATGTGTGTATACCAATTTTTTCCCATGAAAAATAAGAGAAATACACCGTATACCACATTTTTAAAAAATAAAATGCATAAACAAAACGAGTTTATGCCGTTTTATTCCCGCCCAAAGCTACTAACTTAGTTTTGTTTATTTTTAGGAACGAAATGCGTTTTATATAAAAGAAACATGACTAGCGAATTATTAGGGAACAAAAGGAAACAAAATCAACCTTCATAAGTCTACTATTCATTCCAGCAAACTTGTTCAAAATTCAGTTGCCATGTAGATGATTTTGCTTTTAAGGTAATTTTTTGAATTTATGTATTTTTTGTTCTTGTTTTTCTTATTTAAATGATTTTTTCAGGTTTGTGGCTTTGATCTATTGCGTTGCGAGGGGCGTTCCTATGTTTGTGATGTGAATGGATGGAGTTTTGTGAAGAATTCCTACAAGTAATTCTTTAGCAAGATTTCTTCTCACACTCTCTCTCTCTCTCACTCTCTTTTAATACTTTGTATACCCCTAGAGTCCTAGACCTCCCTTTGTGTCATTAGAAAAAACAAGCTGTTTAGTCCCTAGTTTGGATCAAATTTCTTTAATCTGCCAGAATTTTGACTATATATGTGGTGGATATAAAAAGGATTTGGACCCCTGGTAATCTGGTTTTCACTTGGCCATTCTTGATTCAGCAAACTCATGCAATAAAGTGGAAGATTTGTTGATAGCAATGGAATTCTTGTATGCTTGTTGTGTTTGTTCAAATATTGCATGGTTAATGCTTGAGCGCTCTACTATCTACCCCTTCTGAATTTTGTTTGTTTAATTGGTATTTATTTGTTTGGAAATCTTTAAGGAATTACTGCTGACTGCAGATACTATGATGATGCTGCTTGCGTGTTGAGGAAGCTGTTTCTAGATGCCAAAGCCCCACATCTTTCCTCAACTATTCCTCCAACTTTACCATGGAAGGTCAATGAACCAGTTCAGCCTTCTGAGGTCCTAACACGCCAAGGAAGTGGGCTCATTGGCACGTTTGGGCAATGTGAAGAGCTACGCTGTGTAATTGCTGTAATTAGACAGTAAGAAGACATATTTTACTGTTTCTTAGTTTGCTATTCCTAGGAAAGAGTTGTTTGTTAGCTTACATAGTACATACTGTTCTGAATTGGTCCAGTGGTGATAGAACTCCGAAACAGAAAGTAAAGTTGAAAGTTACTGAGGAAAAGCTGTTGAATTTGATGTTAAAATACAATGGGGGAAGACCAAGATCTGAGGTCTTTTTCTGCTCTTCATTTTTCTACTTATTTTGTTTGTTCATTCTCAATGTTGTCCAAGCATGATTTTTATTCTTTTGCAGACAAAACTTAAAAGTGCTGTTCAATTGCAAGATCTCTTGGATGCAACAAGAGCTTTGGTACCACGAACTAGGTAAACTCTTGATATAATTTCTCTTATATATCTATATTCACTAATTGTTTGTATTAATATACATTGTCTATGGTGATACTGTTCATGGAGAGAGAATCCAAAGCTGAAAAATATTTTTCTTAACAGAATTGATCTCCTAGATCAATCTGAACTGATTACATATTCTTGTTCTATAGACCTGGTCGAGAAAGTGATAGTGAAGCAGAAGACCTTGAACATGCTGAAAAGCTTCGTCAAGTTAAAGCAGTTCTTGAGGAGGTCTATATGATAACCTGTTTTACAGTCTATAATGATCTTGAGAGCTTTCTTGAATGCATGAATTACATTGTGTCTGCAGCTAATGTGGCAAATCTTAGTGTTATTTCTTGCTTCTTTCCAAAACCTTAGTTCATTGTTAATAGTTGAGAATTTGATTCCAGGGAGGACATTTTTCTGGTATTTATAGAAAAGTTCAACTGAAACCACTCAAGTGGGTTAAAGTTGCAAAACCTAATGGTGAAGGTGAAGAAGAAAGACCTGTTGAAGCTCTTATGGTTCTCAAATATGGCGGTGTTCTCACTCATGCTGGTAGAAAGCAGGTGCTTGATTAAGTTCAAAATCATTTGATACAGTTTTTGCTTGTGGTCATGATTGATTTTTACATTGGCTATAACTTCTCTGTTTGTTAAGGTGGGCATATACTTGCTAACCCTTCCATATGTGTTTCTCAAATTCTTTTGCAGGCCGAAGAGCTCGGCAGATATTTTAGGAATAATGTGTATCCAGGTTACAATTTGACCTAATTCTCTCTCTTCTTACCAGAGAATGATGCCATGTTTTAACAACTGAAAATGTCATTATTCCATATTTAACTCCTTTAACAATATACTCTCGCTTTTTATTTATTTATTTTTTCATTTAAAATATAGCTTCAATATCCAGAGAAATACCTGCTCCCTTTTATTGTTTATTTTTCTCTGTTTGATTTCCATTGATGTGTTTTCTGGGTGAAACTTCTGCAATCCATTACTTTTGTTTTGAAATTCAGGTGAAGGTACGGGCCTTCTTCGTCTCCATAGTACATATCGCCATGATCTTAAAATATACAGTTCAGATGAAGGTCGAGTACAGGTGCACTTTATATCTCTGGATGATTGCCAACCTCTAAGTTCTTTCCTGCCTGACCTTGAATTTTGATGCATTTGGATTTGGTTGGCACTTCTTATTTCCTTGCTCCCTTACATGTCTTTTGATTGTTCTAATAACATTTACTTTCTTGTCTTCAATTATGAATGTTGCCTTCTACATGGTCTGTCATAGATGTCAGCGGCTGCATTTGCTAAAGGTCTTCTGGACTTGGAAGGACAATTAACACCTATACTGGTATGGTTTTTTTTATTTTTTTATTTTTTAAATCAAAACCCAAACATTTTATTAAGCATCAAAGCAAATACAAAGAAAGAGACTGGACCAAACCAAAGTCTTAATAAACGGGAACAAACCCGCTACATAACCATCAAAACCTGTACCTAAACTCGAAGTGACCATGCCTCCTGTCTCTGCCACCACGTGCCCGCGCCCCCAACCGCGCTCAAACTGCTCAACATAGCCCTCATCATCAAAATCTTCATCATAGTCTGAAAATCCAAAGCTCTGGTCATAATCCGAGTCCGAACTCAGGTCCGCTAAAATGTAGCTCCGAGGTGATCCTCGGACTGAGTAAGCCCTCCAAGTCCCTCGACCCTAGTAGACTAGTCGCAGTAGACCTCAACAATGCCAACTGACCCGGTGTCCTCATATCCAAGGTATGACAAAATTCCCATGTCTTATTCGACGGAATAGACATGGTATCCGTATTATCCACACAAGTGAAATGGCTTAGCATTAGGATTTAAAGCCTTAGACTCAATCCTACTAGCTTGGCCCCAATTTATTTATCCTAGGCCCACTAGGAATCAAGCTTGATCTGAATGGTGTTTCTTTTGTACTTTGTGTTTGTTTATATCTGTGTGTAAATGAAACTATTCATTTTTTTTGCCCGTGTTTCCCTTTATAAAGGTGTCCCTGGTTAGCAAGGATTCTTCTATGTTGGATGGACTTGACAATGCTAGTATTGAGATGGAAGAAGCAAAGGTTTCTCTTACCTTGGCACTTGTGCTATTCATATTTTCTTTAAAAAAGTTAAAATTGTATGTATATATTCACATTTGACTTAAACTCCATTTAGTGCAAGTTACTGTCAATTCACAATATGGTTAAAGAAAAGTAGTTGGCAAATAGAAAATATGCATTTGATATAATGAATTGAGTGCCACGTAGTATGCATTATACTATTATAGTCAATCAATTCTAGGCTCACAATGGACATTCTTAAAATTTCACAGAATGCTCTATAGAGGTAAGCTAGTTCTTGATTGATGATATTCATATTATACTAATATAGTAATATGTATTGATAATGATTAAGCTGCCATAATTGCATGGCCTGGAAATATCTCTTGCTCTGTATTGAGTGTTATGAGATGCAGAAGCTCCATACTGTTCATAATTCATATCAGCTCATGTATGACACATAATATATAGATAAAAATAAGTTTCATTTCCGGATCTCATTGACTCTGGAATTGCAGTATTTTGCTTCTATAATTTTAAATTGAATTTTCCTTTGTTCCCCTCTCAGGCGAGATTGAATCAGATAGTAACTTCTGGATCAAGGACCATTCACAATAATGGATCATCAGTGCAACCTTGGATGGTTGATGGGGCCGGAGTCCCTTCAAATGCACATGAACTTTTGCATGAATTGGTAAAAGTCTAGATATGAATCTAATTTAATCAATTTTCTGGCTGAAATGAGAACTCATTGTTCTAGAATCTTGATGGTGGTCTTGCCAATCTTTCATGCAATCTATATGATCTGATTGTACCCCTAATTCTGCTTTCTTTACCTGACCATTGAATTGATTTATTTATTTTTTTTTCTGGAATTTTCTGATATTTTCAAAGTACATATAACCAGTATTTCAATTTTGATTTTAAATCTTTGTTTTGTTTTGTTTTGTTTTGTTTTTGTTTTTGTTTTTGTTTTTTGTTTCTTTTTTTTTTTTTGGGTGTGTTTTGGTTTGTTTTGTGTGTTTGTTTGTTTTTGGTCTCCTTTACTCCTCCCCCTCATACTTTGTTAGTAAATATTCTAATCTTTGTTTTGAACATATATTCTGTGACCAGGTGAAATTGACTAAGAAAGTGACAGAACAAGTGCAGCTTCTTGCTAAGGATGAAGATGAAGAACTTGCTGAAACAAGCTCTTATGATGTGATTCCACCATATGATCAAGCGAAGGCACTTGGTAAAACGAATATAGATGTTGATCGGATTGCTGCTGGTTTACCTTGTGGTAGTGAGGGGTTCCTTCTCATGTATGCAAGATGGAGGAAACTTGAAAGAGACTTATATAATGCACGCAAGGAGTAAGTCTTACTTTACCTGACTATTGTGGTTTGTTCAGGCTTTTAAGATTCTACTTAATTCATGAAGTTTTTTCGCATCCACTTTCACTGCTGACTGCCCAAGGCTTGACATTGCATAATGTGCAATTGGTTGAGATGTTGATTTCAAAGATCAGTTGTGTTGGCAGTGGACAGCATTATTGAGATTTTTCCCTAATGCTGTGTATTTCAATTACAGACGCTTTGATATTACCCAAATTCCAGATGTTTATGACTCCTCCAAGTAAGTTATCTAGCACCAGTTTAGTCTCTTTCTTCATGTGGAACAAGTATTCTGCATGTACACCAAGGTTGCTTTACCTTACTTTTGGAGGGTACTAATGATATGCATGGCATCTATGACTTTGGAGGTGATTTTTATATGCATCTCCTTCTCTCATTTCCCCTTTTTCTTTTGCCTGGCTGCTCTACCTTGCCACCTTGGGTGTGCAAATCATTTGCACTGCTCAAATAGACATGCATTTGAAGAGTGTATCCAACCCTTCCGGATTTAGATGTGAATTTCTGAATCTTGCTACCTTATGCAATTATTTCAAAGAGAAGTTTTTCTTCTTAAAAAAGTTTCCCATCATTGATCAGTGACAAAACTTTCAAGACTTCTCTTTCATTTCTCTGTCAAAGACATTTAGATACCTTTTATTGAAGATGCTGGAATTCCTACATTATGACTGTGTTTGCTTCTAAGTCTTAATGTGTCCTCTGTTTTTTTTTAATTATATTTTTTAACAGGTATGATCTTTTGCATAATTCACATCTAAATCTGGAAGGGTTGGATGAACTCTTCAATGTTGCACAGGTACAAATATAATCAATATCTGACATGAGTTACTTCTTATGTAAATGAAAGAGAGATAAAAGTGATAGCTGACACATGCTCAAAGCATTTTTCTCTACAAATTTCTTTCTATCAATCAAACTACAAATTATGGCAAACCAATGTTTAACAGTTTATATATGTGAGGACCAGCAGTGTCGTCAGAACAGTTGTTGTTGTTCTGTATGATTTTATGATTCTACTTCTTGTTTTTCAGTTACTTGCAGATGGGGTTATTCCGAATGAGTATGGAATTAATCCAAAGCAGAAGCTAAAAATTGGATCAAAGGTAAAGATTGTCCTGTGCCTGTTAAAATTAATTGTTCTTTTTGCATACTAATCCCTGCATAACATACACTTTTCTATGTATGGAATGTTAGATTGCTCGCCGCTTGTTGGGTAAAATTTTGATTGATTTGAGGAATACAACTGAAGAGGCTGCCAGTGTTGCTGAGTTGAAGAATAATCAAGACCAGCAGTCAACAGTTAGCAAGAATGGGAAAGAAGAGACAGAGCATCATCCCAAGCCTCATGCAAGGTCAAAGGAAGAGACAGAGTATCATCTCAAGCCTCATGGAAGGACTGAAGAACCTAGAAGAACAAGCTTCACTAGTGAAAAATCAATGGATCAGGATGATGATGATGACAAGGAGACCAAGTACCGTTTGGATCCAAAGTATGAAAAAATCCTATGGTTACCTTCTGTTGGCTAAGCAATCTGGAAAGATTTATCTTTTCTGATAAGGAAAGCAAAGATGGAATACCTTTATTATACATAATTTCTTAAATTTTCTTTCTTTCAGATATGCAAATGTGAAGACTCCAGAACGACATGTCCGGACACGGCTATACTTTACATCAGTGAGTACTTTATTTAGGCCTATTGTTTTGAATGTTTTGATCAACCAACTGTAATTACACAACTACTAAAGTACTGATGCTCTTTTTTACAACCTCTCCTTTATTCTCCTCTTTCCCTCAAAGGTTTGAAATTGATTGTTCTTGATATTTGTCAATGAGAAAGTCCCAATTATTTTTGTTCCTGATTGTACCCATCTCTACAATTCATTTCTCAATTAATTTTCTCATGGCAGGAATCACATATTCATTCCTTGATGAATGTTCTGCGTTATTGTAACCTGGATGAATCTCTTCAAGGAGAGGAGAGCCTAGTTTGTGATAATGCTTTAGAACGCTTATTTAGAACAAAGGAGCTTGACTACATGAGTTACATTGTATTGAGAATGTTTGAAAACACAGAGGTTGGTATTCCATAAATCATTTTTATCGGATTATGATTTTCGAGAGATTGACATTGTCTCATATTTAGCTCATTTCCTGTGTTCTGATTGGTCAGGGAAGGGGTTAATATCTTTTGTGATTCTGCTTATTATCTGAATTTGTATACAGGTGAATTTAGAAGACCCTAAAAGGTTTCGCATAGAAATGACTTTCAGCCGTGGTGCAGATTTATCACCTTTGGAGGTAATTAGTTTGCATTTTGGAAATTTCATTCAAATATTTCCATAAGAAGCAATTGACCTACTTGATTATGCCTAACCATGTAATCTTTGTTGTGCAATGTATATAGCCAAAAGATGAAAGATGCTTTCTTATGAATTTGCAGAATCAAGATCCGGAGGCTACTTCATGGCATCAAGAGCACACATTGCCTATAATGGGTCCTGAAAGGCTTCAAGAATTAGGATCATATCTGACATTGGAAAAGGTTGAAAAGATGATTCGTCCTTTTGCCATGCCTGCTGAAGATTTTCCACCACCATCAGTCCCTCAAGGATTTACAGGCTACTTCTCAAAAAGTGCAGCAGTACTAGAGCGTTTGGTAAACCTTTGGCCTTTTCACAAGAATGGGAGCACCAACGGGAAATAGTTCTCCACATTTTTAGTTTTCCTTGCCAGGGTGAAGCTCAAGGCCATTTTCTGCACACATGGATGATAACTCATTCTTCGCTCATCATTTGTTCATATATAGAACATTGACAAGGGTGCGTTTATTTTGTATTGTTTCTTCCACCCACTTTGTCTGTCAAAGACTGTCGTTGACTTGTACTAATGCTAATCACATATGTAAAAGCACTACCTCCTAGTTCCTACCCATACGTTGGTGGTCATGGTTCATGAATGATGAATGAACAGGAAATTACTTGGCCGAATGCAATTGTTGGTGATGCATGGATTTTGTGATGGCTTGATGATCGACTACTTTGACCTTTTGGTTTACTAATTCAGTTCTTAAAGACCGAGTAGAATTCACAAATCACACTAGCAGCCCATTTCGTCAAGTACTAATCTTCCTAGAGTAAATACACATCCTAAAATCCATGGGAATATACAATACGAGGAAAGTAAAGGCATAGTTGGGTATAAATGTTCATCTTCCTAGGGCAAACCACAAGCTTTGAACAACTGTAAGTAAAAAGTAGCATATGAAGTTACCACAAATCCCCGTCAAACTAAGGTTTAATACTACTGGCCTGAAGAAGACCCTCCCGAATTTGTGAGGAAATGTCTTTCACAGCACCTGGACCATGTGGGATAAACACAGAAGAGGACTTTGAAGATGAGCCAATCTCCTTCATTGTGTCGAAATATTGAGTCACCAGAACCATGTCCATGATGTCTTTTGCTGTTGTCCCGGGAACATTCTCTGAGAATGCAAGGACACTGTCTCTTAGCCCATCCACAATCGCTTGGCGCTGACGTGCAATGCCAAGTCCTGACAGGTATTTTGATTCCGCTTCCCCCTCAGCTTTCTTGATCTGCAGTATCTTCTCAGCTTCAGCCTTTTCATTTGCGGCAACCCTAAGTCTTGCAGCTGATGAATACACAGATCATTAGACTAATCAAATTTGTGTGAAGCATTGACAAAAAAGATCAAGTTGATTCATATGAATGACAAAACCAAGGAACGAAAAACATCAAATGCAAGGCAGTCAAATATGTAAACATGCAAAACAGAGTAGTTGCATAGTCCAAAAATTTTTGCATTCAACTTATATATAGACTTTACCAGCATTTATCTCATTCATTGCCCTTTTTACATGAATATCGGGCTCTATATCCACAATGAGGGTCTGGACAATCTCAAATCCATAGGCAGACATAGCCTGCAAAGTAAACAAAAACAAAACCTCTCAATCTAATGATGTAAGAATGTAAGATACAAACATCAATATATGTATGGACTCTTAGTAGTCAATATCATAACCTTTTCTAGCTCATCTTCCACTGCTTTAGCTATTTCATTCTTCTGCTCAAATGCAGCATCCAAGTTCAATCTAGGCACAGTGGCCCGTATAACTGCCACCATAGGAGACAATAGTTATTTCCCAAAGGCAAGATAGTCAATCCACATGACAATCTTATGCAAAACTAGGCAGGTACAAACTACTCATGCACTTTCTAATTCCTTAATATTGCTCAAATAATGGAATAGTGCTAAGAGTGTAACATAATATATAAAAAAACAATAAACTAATAAAATGTACATGCAAGAGAAAATTACATTAACATGGAACTAGGAGGTGACAGCTAACAATAAGGAACAACCATAGGGAATCCTACCATCAAATACATATGATTGGATCTGTGCCTTTGTGTTCGAAAGCTTGTAAAATGCATCAGAAGCCTTTTCTGCCAAGGCTCGGTACTGAATGGATGCAACCACAGTCACAAAGACATTGTCCTGTAAAAGCAAGACCAAAGCATCCTGAGTAATTACCAAAAAAAATGCGAAATGAAATATAAGTAATCCCACCTAACACAAGAATTATCAACCTTCTGCAATTCAAAGTAAAATATCATCCAATTTTTCAAGAAGCTATGTAGAATTTCTTTCTAAAATCATACAATGGAAAAGGCACAATGTTAATATCTCAAATCATATTTCCAGAAAGATATATAAATGTGTGTGTGTTTACTAGTGCCCTTATGATTGTTTAGAAAGAGAACAGAGTTCTTGATTGTCAAAAGATAATTGAAATTAAACTGATAAACACCTTAGTTTTTGTTTCACAACGAACATCAATCTGTTGCACACGCAGAGAAAGAGTACCAGCAGATTGATACCCCAAACACCAAGGAACACAGTGACACCCAGGCTCCAACACATCATCAAATTTGCCAAATTGCTCCATCACAGCCACAGTGGACTGATCTACTTGAAGACATCCAAGTGATTGACCCATTGTTCAAATCTGCAAACACCATAATACATTATAATCATTTAGATTCATTCAAGATGCCATCATTGTTTTTTCACTTCTCTGATTCATAATAACTCTAGGTAAAAAGATAAACCTGCAGTCGATTACACAAACATCAATAAACCTCCCAACAACCATGATAGCAACTTTACTGATTTAAGAAAACAACTATCAACTGTTTTCCTTCATTTTTTTACATCTAATTAACCAGGCATTTTTAACTTTTAAAAACAAAAGGAAAATGTTATTTACACCAGGCAATCATGTACATCTGAAGTTACTTTTAACAAGTGTTACAATATTTTCCTTCATTAGATATTCATAAAATGGTGCAAGTAGTATTATTATATAAAACACACACAACAACAACAATAGATCAACAAACTATGAAAAACAGAGCGATCTACTGAAACTCAAGGAAGATAAGGTAACACACACGTCGAGTGCTTAGAAAATTCAAGGAGAGAACATAATAATGGAAAAGCAATCATAATCCAAGCATAACCTAGTTCACCGAACCACAATGTTCGAAGATGAGAAAGAAAATACAAAGTAAAATTGAGCGGAAAACACCAGGCGTTACAATTTTCAACCGTAAGCTAGCGAAACATCACAGTAAAATGCTCACCAAATCAACGGAAAATTCCAAAAGAAAAGCTCAATGATGCATCAAACGAGTAGGATTCATAATCATAAAAATATGCAACAACGTAGCTGAGGTTCAAGAGATCACCTTCGGAGAAACGACAGCAACGCGGGAGTTAGAAATTTCCGGCTACTTTCCTGACGGTAAAGTAGGGTACAATTAGCAGTTGCGACCATTTACAGAGTATTTATAAGCGGGTAGGAATTAGGATACTATACCACGAGCTGTTAACAAACCAGCGGACTCCACTTACGTCAAAGGTGTGATATCAATCGTGAATCGTTATGCTTGGGGACACGTGGCATTATCTTTTACATGCCTTTGCGACCAAATATCGTCATTTATCATTACACCTGATATAATGTTAGTGGAAATTAGAATGATCACGGGACAAGGAATATATAGAAGTATATTTTACGTTTTTGAACTTAATTTTGTACCTCCATCCCTGTCCTTGTTCCTATTTTTGCATTCGAGAAATTATGTGAAACGAGGATTCCACGTCCTTACAAAATTTTATTGGGGACAGAAAATTAAATTTCCGTTCTTACTATTAATTATATTATACGGAGTATATAATTTAAAAAGTTAAAATATGTAATAAATTTAAATAGAATGAGAAAGAATTATTAAAACATATATATGAGGGTGTTCCTTGTCATCATTCCCATTCTCCATCCCCTCATTGAATGGGTAATCATATTTCTCATGGAATTTGGAAGACAATAGTCATCTCAAGTGGAATGGGACCAATTTTAGTACTTTTATTTTATAAAGAAAAATGGTTAAATAAGCTCTCAAACTTTACTTGAAAAATCAATTTGGTGTCTAAACTTTTTAAAGTTACAATTAAACATATTAACATTTTATTTTAGTGTAATAAAGCCAAAAAAACAAGTTAGCAACCTATGAACTGAGGTTCTGACACCATTTCCCACAAAAAATTGGTCTCCGGCGACCAGCCATAGAAAAATGGTCGCCTTCTCCGGACGACCAGAACTGGTTGCTTTTCTTTGGAGAGGCGACCACAAATGGTCATCGGAGAAAGAGGCCGTTTTTCTATGGAGACCGGTGATCAGCGCCAGTTGCCGACAGTCGATTTTTGGTCTGAAATGATGTCGGAACCCTAGTGACATGCTATCACAAGTCACTAACCAATTTTTGGACTTCATTGCACCAAAATAAAATGTTAATAGGTTTAATTGTAACTTTAAAAACTTTAGGTACTTAATTGAGCCAAGGACATTGTAGTCCAGTGGCATCAAACCCTTCCCTTTATATGGGAGGTGGTGGGTTCGAGTCTTCAATAGGTTGAGAAAGTTTCAATGTACGTTGAGGGCCTATTTAACCATTTTTCTTTTTATTAAAAAAATTTCTATTTTATTACTATTTTTTTTAATGTAGAAGATGTGATATATAATGTGTTATAATTTTTTTTTTTGAAAAAAATATGTGTTATAATTAATTATATTCATTAATATTTATTTTATTATGATATGATTGTGAGACAAATAAAATTTCAACATAAAAATAAAAATAAAATTTAACTAAGAAAACTCAAAAGTCAATTTAAGAAAGAAAAAAAATATCAATTCAAGTTTCAACATAGCATAAGGAAAAGTTTAGTAAAGAAACCTGAAATCCTTTGTTCAAAAACAAAAACAAAAAAACAAAAAAAAAAACCTGAAATCCTGTACGAAAATGCGCGGAAGTTTCCGTGTAATTCCCAATGAATTGATTTCTCCTTTTCCAATGGGCTCACTCTTCGCCGAAGTTCCCAGGTGATTACGGAGAATCGGATTGCAGGTTTTTCGTGAAAAATGGCGCTTAATCTTGGAAGTTGCTGAGGAATAAGGAATAAATAAATACTCTCTATCTATGAATCTATCTATATATACGTTATTTGTTTGTGCACACTCAATATGCAAGAACGAACACAGCAGCATAACATAAGCAAGCTAAGGAAGCACTGCAAATTAAAGGTTTCCGGCTAAGAGAAGCAGATCGAAAGAGTTTATATATTCATTTCATGGCTTCGTTCAGTAGTGAAAACGACAGCGGAAGGAAATGTAAGATGGTACCTGCGATCGCTCATCTTCTATTCACAGTATCCAACACGATGGTCATAATCTTTAGGGCCTACGTTAATCGCCAGTACTCCCTGCTGGCTTTCATATTTTTCATGTACTCTGCTTTCTTCCTGTTAGACTACTTCTCCTTCGTGTACCACCGCCTGTCGCTGTCGGCGGACCAGAAATCGCAGCGGTACAAGGATATGCTGGGACTAGCGATGTGGTTTTTGTTCTCGGCTATGATGTTCGGGTTGGTTTACCAGCTTGGCCCCCTTTTCCCCTTCTCATTTGCGCTGTTTCTTTACGCCATTGTTGGCGCTGGCAGTTGCATTCTTTTCTATCTCTACATGATCTACGACGACCGTGGCGATTGTCGATTTGATCACAAGAAGTTTGAGGAACAAGAGTGCAATAATGTTTGAGTTCTGCATTTATGATATTGTATGTATATTTACTGCATTATATATGCAATTTCACCAAAACTAAAAAACAAAATCAGAATTGATTATAAAAAAAGTTATCTAAAGAAAGCTAAAACTCTTTCTAGTGGTTGACATCATTCAAGTTTTATGAACAAATTTTGAATTAAAATTAAAATTTTGTTGAACCCATTAAACTTACATTCGGTGTATAAATACATGATGTCCATAAAAGCGAAGTAGAAATCTAATTTAATTTAGTTTCTAAACTTTAAAGTGCTACTTTAGAAACATTCACAATACCTGTTTCATAAAAATTTTCAAAAAGTACGACACCCTCTTCAAGGGTGAACATTTTTTTATACAAATCTATAGATTTCCCAAGACATCTACCCATTAGAGGCAAGAGCACAAGGCCCCCCAATCACAATAACCTCTCAGAATGAACATAGACCCATCAAAAAGTTCAAGAGTGGGTCGACTAAGCAATGTCGGAACATGTAACTGAATATTGAGGCATAGGTTCTCAACAAATCACCAAGAATTATTTTTTGAAATCCAACTCCGCCAAATTAACAGCCGATTGAGCACGTTCATGTGACTGTATAACGTTCCTCGACCTAACTACTCCAAAACACAATTATGGCTTGAGAGCCAAGGCCAAACCAAACTTTGCCCTCTTGTCAACAGACTTTGTGTCCACTTCTCCAGATACAGTGAAAAGGGACTTGGGGCGCCATTCATGCTGAACAAGAGCACTTGCCTTTCCAAAGTTGTTAACCCTTGCCTTCACTGTCGTCAATGGATCCAACTGATGCTGGGTACCAATAGTGAGGGTATTCTCATTGGTTGAGAAACTATGGGTCACCTCAGCACCAATGGAAGTATTGGTCAATGGTTTCACATTGTGGTAGTACGAGGCACTTAGAGAGTCACCCTTATTATTCCTGACATCAATATATGATCAAAAGTCAGACCAAAGACAAGCAGAAAAGGAAAATAATTGCAACCTTGAGTTGTAATTAATAGTCAACAAAGTCGAATTGAAGTTGCAATTGTTTTCACTGCCTGACTTATGATAAGCTACATGTTTAAAGCTAGAGACTATCCAATTATATATTTGAACAAAATAATCACTTACAAGGTCAATGCAGCAATGAGGTCGGAATTTGTGAAGCTTACAGCAGCATTATATTTGGTAAAGGCTCCTGATTTTGTGTCAAAAGACACATCAGTTCCAAGTGCAAGAGCATTACTTCCCACTACACTAGCGAAGTTGATAACAGGGCTGGCTGTCAAAGCAACACTGGCGCTTATTCCAGCATAGTCATGTAAATACTGAAGTTCAAACTGTATGGCCAAGAAAATCAGGTAAGTAAAAAACTGACTACACACTTAAGGCAGACATAAAAAGTGGGCACTTACAAAAATTATATATTCTTTTACAAACATGACCAAAAATAGAATAGCTACTTACCTTTTCTGATCTTTGATCAGGAACTCTGAAGCTAAATATTGTCTTCAAACCAGGAGCAGGTTCATCAGCAGTGATAGTTGTGAAAAGCTGAAATTTGAGACACCAAACAATTAGGTGTGCTCCTAAACTAAAGCCAACCAGTAGAAGAGCATAAATTAGAAGATCGACTCTTCCAAAGTCCCTAGGGAGGGGGGCAATGCTAGAACTCTAACATGACAAGGGAAGTTGGAAAAAATGATCAGCTACTCAACAGTAAAGGTAAACATTCACAGTATATAATATTGCCAGAAGATCCAAGTAGGTATGTACTGTCATCAAATAGCCATACAAAGACAAATGATAAAAAGCCTTATTACACTACATCAGTGAACATTTTGCTTTAATGTCAAGAAAACCTTTGCACGCAGGTTGCAGTGTCCCCCACTACCCAATTTACACACAACACAAGTAAACATTTAGGCAGTGAAGAAGACCAATAACAACTCGCCATACCAGCCACAGTGGTGCCAGGTTGGCAGTGATTTACACATTCAAAAAAAAAAAAAAAGGAAAAAGAAAAGCCAAAGCACTCCACAAACAAAAAAAGTTAAAAACAACTCTGATGGAAATAATGACTTTTAAAACAAAAAATAGAATCAATGTATCAATCCTGTCCATGATACTGATAAATAGAATATTATGCAATAGGCATGATATGAGGTGAAGTAAATGTATAAGGGGAGGCTCACATTCGAGTTTGTGTCCACTTTAATATCTGTGGTGATATTCTTGTTCTTCAGCTGAATGTTAACATCACCTTGAAACAGATCTCCTTTCTTTATTCCCGATGAGGTGATAGCCTGTTAAAAAAAAAAAGGATGATGAAAGAGAGAACCCCCAAATACATTAGCAAATATAAATAACTGCAGGCAATCTAAAATAGCAATAGCAACTTCAAACATTTAGGAGCAATCCCTGACAATCTCAGCAATTGATTTTGCAGCTGAACAACACTAATGCCACATATGACAGTAGTAGGGTTTTATCTACTACTGGATAAATGATCAATCACATTTCACCCCCAAGAAGATGTACATATTTGACCAAAACAAGCAGAAACACTAAACCACTATAATCACCACCTCATAAGACTACAAAAGTGCTCTTCAAGCACGTCAATATACTTTAATGAAGCAAATGATCTCATGCTGCATGGAGTAGAGAATTATTCACAATTAAACTCTCAATAATTTTAGTCAGACAAATAAACTTCATAAACTCAGTAGTTAATATTATCTGTTCAACTAGACAAAAAACAGCAACCATTCCTATGTACTTAGAAAATCTAACTACATTAATATTTACTGCTCAGATCCAACTAAAACGAAGGAGAAACTCACAACTCCAGTGGGAGAGTACGTAGTGATCGTGAACTTGTGGTCGGTCTGGTAATCCTTGTACAGAAGATCTAATTCAACAAAAATGAAAACACTCCAACATATCAGCATCATAAACTAGAAAAGAAGAATCCATCACAGCATTTCATTTCAGAAGCAAGCGAAGCCAAAGAATAACAAAAAGAAATCGAGCTGCATGCATCTATTAATAAGCTTCAATGCACAATTCTACGCCTACGACTAGAGAGAATAAGCTTCAAAAACACATTTCTACGCCTATGAACAGAGAGAGAGAAAGAAAGACCTCGAGCTTTCTTGCCGATGTCGGTGTAAAGACCAGGCCCCTTGCCCATGCTTGAATCGGAGACCGGAGTTCGAAGGACGCAGAACACCGGAGAAGAGCTCTGAAGCTTCGGAACACTAGTGAGAGGAACAGAAGAAGTGTAGATTAGTATACAGCAAAGCCCTAATTTGGAGCTCCGTTTTGAACGGTGTAGGGGAGTTTCCTGTGTTTCTCCGAGCGCAACCGGAACCGTTGATGTGAAATTATGTGGCTTGATCCCATCCGGACCGTCGGTTAACACTCTGAGAAGCTGGAAAGAATCTTTGTTTCTAGGGCTATATATGGAATTTCACTTACTATAAGATTTGTATTTTTATTTTTTTGCCACAAAGAAAACTGCAATCGTTACTCGAAAGTTTACACTACGTAAGACAAATGATACAAGAAAATAACTTAACTTAAATTGTCATAACTGACGACTTAAATTAATAAGATTAACAAATTGCTCCGCTAATTGTAACCTCATAGTTATAGTTATAAGTAACATATCAATTTGGATGTGCCCACTGACGTATGCTTGTACTGGTGTAGTTTAAGGTTTTCACTGTCGAACACAATGATCAATTCTCTTGTTGAATTATAAGCACTTCTATTTAAAGCGATGATCAAATCATTAATCTTTAGTTAATGATGGATACCACTCCCTTCAAATTATGGAGAAATTTTTATATGGATCATGATTCACACAATAATATATGAACTATAAAAAAGTATTTTTAATATACCAAAGTATATCATCAATTTTTTTTTTTTGAAATATGGTCCAAATAATGATTGCTCAACCTGGTATTATGCTGACTGAAACTTGGCCTGGTTTAGCGGAGAGTGTCGAGGTCCAAGCTCCTTCCAGTGTTCTACACTCCGGGGAAGGATAGTCGGCGATAGTCCAGCTTAATCTCCGGCCGCCGGTACCCTGCAATTCGGCGAAGTATGCTTTCTCTCTCTCTCACTTCTCTTTATCTCGTTTTCTGAGAATACAATTGCTTCTTAAGCTTTAGTTTTTGTTGTGAATAGTTTGTGCTGGCTTGAATGCTATCTACTGAAACCGAATTGCGGAACAAGAAGAAGTGTATGGGATAAAACAATTCAAGTTAATGGCTTTCTTCTCTGTTTATTATACATGCTGCCTGTATGCTAATATAGGAATTGTCATTTCAGTTTCTTAAAGAATGAAAGAAGTCTAAAATTTACATGCTTTTTTCTTGGTAATTCTTCATGCTACACTTAGTAATCAAGCTGTTTTCTCTTAATCGGTTGAGACTCCAATTTCCTTGTCAAATGTGTCAACTTATAATGTCAAGAGGAAGTAGTATCCCAATGCAATTGGCAAGGCGATCAGCATTCCAAAGATTACCCTGAAATTTAAAAAAAAAAAAAATTAAAAAACAGATGAGAAGTGTAGGTGTTTATTATCGACTGTCTTGAGGTATTGAGAAGTTAGAATGTTGCACAAGTACCCAGTGCTGAGGATGTCTGGATGCACGTTATACTCTTTGGCAAACACAAATGGAACAATTCCTTGTGGAAGAGCTGCCTGCATTATGCATATGATTGTTAACGTGTAGAGTATATATGCAATAGATTGTGGAAAATAAGTAATATTTTTGCACCTGCACTATAGCAATTCTAAGCAATTTTCCCCTCGCCCCAATAGCAAGTGATGATGCTGACATGAGAATTGGTCCACCTAAAAACTTCATGGCCATGGCCAATATAGCCTTTTTGGTACCACATGGTATAATGCTAGCTTGCGAAGCCATGAAAAGGCCTATTAAATAATCAGAGTGAGAAGCCTTGATATCCACTTTATTTACAAGTAATCTATGTTACTTTTGTTGATTTTATTGTATACCTAGACTGAAAGTTGCCATTCCAAGTCCCCCATCTGACAATATTGATATTGATTTTTGAACAATTGTTGGCAGAGACAGTCCCCACCTGCACCTCATTTCTTAGACATGCTAAAACAAACAAAATCTGTCTTTATTCATTGGTAAAGGAAATCTTATATTCTTATCTATGAGATTGGTTAATTTTAGATTTTAGTGAAGATTAGTATGGGTTTTACCTGAAACGGATGCTTGCCCAAATAAGACCCGCCAAAGTTGCATGGGTGTTGGGATTGGCTATGAACTTCTTTCCTACAGATATTAGGATATGCATAAGTTTCATCTTTCTTGGAGATCTGGTTTCTCCTTCCTCTTCTCCTTCTTCCTTTGGCTGTGCTTCTTCAGGTGCCTCTTGCTCCACTTGGAAATGAATAGGTGCTTGTTAAGGAGAAAGGCAACACAGAAACATACATTTCTAGACTATATTTACTCTGCACCATTTGGTATCTTAAGACATGATTCATATGTAGCCTAGACTTCTGGAAAATACTTGCTAAACTAGAGAAACCTACAAAGGATTTAGAAACCTACAAAGGTTGGGGTTACTTTTCTAGGAACCTATTGATAATAGTAATTATTAATTATTGGTTTGTTTGTTTTTGAAATCAAGTGTTCTTTTATGATACCTGGTAGGATTAGTCAATTAGCATTAGTATTTCCTCTATAAACACACTTATAGCCTTTGGTATAATCATCCAACTTTCCATAAACCAATATTCTTCTTAAATTTGAAGCTAGTTGCTTATTTTACCTTTCTCCCTAACTTCTTTCAACCAAAAAAATCTCTTTGGTTCTAAAAGCCTAAGTGAAGGTTTTCACTTTCAAGGGTGTCAAAAACTTCCTTGATTTCTGCTTCATCATGGTGTAATTCTTGTAAGGAGGAAACTTCTTGTTTATTTTTGGGAGAAAGCAAAATCTTTCTTTGTTATTACTATTATTATTAATTTGCAAATTCAAATAAATATAAATCTGGTGTTTACTGTGCATAGTCATTATAGCACCTGAATAGAGAGGCCGGGCTGGTACTAAATTTGT
>CM008332.1:990439-1001024 GCA_002525835.2 Ipomoea batatas
CGCACTTATGACATTTGATTCTGCCGGCTTAGCATCCTGGCAGTAGAGAAAGCAAGTGAAATGTGAATGTAGAATTGACACCAAACAAAGAAACAAGAAACAGCACAGGATAAATTAAGGAAATCAGAAAAAAATGAAAGAATGCCAGGATAGGGGAAAGTGATAGGGAACTGAAGCAGCTGATGAGGTCCTATATTGAGAGTTACCTTTCTTTCTCCCAAACTGTAGTTTCCAAGCCCCCGAGACACAGGATTTGAAAGTCTGACTCTCCGTCCACGAGCCAAGGCCTGAGACCTAACAATTGCGTGCATGCAACGCAATGTAGCAACTGCCTGCCGCCTAACCAAGTGCCCGCGAATAAGTGCTTGCAGCCTTATGATTCCCTTAAGAGCTCGGAAAGCACGACGAGCCTATAGGGAGGCATTAATTCATTAATCAAAAAGTGAAATTTGAAAAAAATAAAATAAAATAATGTATCAAGATAGGTGAAATGATTTAAAAAGTCAGCATAGTCACCTCTAATTCTAGTAAATATATAATTGGAAACTAAATTACCAAATAACCCCTAAAGACCGCTTGTGCTTTTGTTGCAGCTTTGTCTTGCCTTTGCAGTTCAGCATCATCAACTGACACAGTGCCTAAGGTTAATTGTGAATCCACACCCTGTGCCACAGAGGACAAAACAACAGAATCACCTGGTAACCCAGTGGTTGTGCCCTTATCCAGTTCTGTCTTCTCTTCACCTCTATTAATATTGTGACTTGATGAATCTGGGATCACTGGAGGATCCTCCACAAGATCTGATACAGGTACTTTCTTGGCGGTGCTTTTGTCAGTAGCGGCATCCTTCACAATGAAGTATGGGATCCAGAACATTATTCTTAGTCATCAAATTTGTAAAGTTATTAATTCAACAGAAACAACTGGAGTAGCTTTTTTGGGAAAAGTAATTTGGACAAGAATTTACAATTCATCCCAAATCAAAATGTTAAAGTAGAAGGGGAAATTTCTTTATTAAAAAATATAAGAGTGAATAAATCTTATCAGTAATCTACCAGGCAGACCTACTACATAGACTCTGCAACATTTTACATCCAGAAATTAGTCAGCACATTGTTTATACTCCATAATTGAACTTATTTCCTTTGTTCCCCTGACTGGAAAAATGACACATTCACACTGCTATTTTGGATCAAATTTACCAATGAGCTCCACAGCAAGGAAATGCCCTCAAAGCTTGCATAATTTCATTAGATTAATGTACTCAGGTTTCTAAGCATCAGTTCATATAATCAGGTGATTTCATTGACATCTAGTCATTTGACAATGTCAAGAACATGTTCAATCAGTGACGACAGTTGATGAGATCTGATAACAAAAGGCAATACCTAGCATATGAAAAGGTCAATAAAATGATTCTCACCTTTGATAAGCTTGACTTGGAAGATTTCTTCCCAAAAAGCACAGTCTTGATCCACTTTCCTGGAGATTTCCCCATTTTGCTGACAGCCTGCTGCAAGGATCAGAGGGACTTCAATTTTTTCAGCCTGCATTGTTTCAAAATTGCAAAAAGACTAAATTTTGAAAGAGCTCTAAGGTGTGCACATACACAATTTAACCCAATCTCACTGCAAACGAACTTATACCCATAATTCAAAAAACCACACACTGAATTAAGCAAATGCATGCACCACAAATGAAATAACCCAAATTCTAACTACTCTCAACTAGGAAACTACCCAAATAACTCCACAAAACAGAAATTCAGCAAGATCTACAATGACCCAACACCAAACAGTGAAAACCCAGGAATATCTATGCACATGCAAGCTAAACGAGGATTCCGTGAGAAATGCGTTTCAGATCTGAGACGTACCTCGAGAATGAAGATATTCAAGATCCGGGAACCACCATAGCTGAAACTGAAACTGAAACTGAAACAAAACATCAAACAGATAACGTGCAAGCGGAAGAAAGAGAAAAAAAAACAAATGTCACTGAAACGATTGACTGAGCTAAGAGCTCAAACCTCAAAGGAAAAAGAGGATAGCTCTCAGAGTCGGTGCACGTACGCCAAACGGACCCTTCTCCACCGCTCGTCTCCGCCTCTTCTCTTCGCAAACTGTGTAGAGAGAGTAGAAACCCAACACTCTATAGTCTATAGGCTATAGGCTATAGGCTATTGCGTGGTTACAGAGTCGCTTTTAGTAAAGTTGGTGCAGCCTACTGGCTACTGATCTGTAAGTATTTGAGGGAAAACGGCGACGTCTTAAACTTTTTCATCTTATCTTAAGCTTAAACTATTACACTTCAATTTTCACCCAATCATTATCTAACTTGGACTTCAAAGGTCATGTCTTTTTTAATCATCACATCATCTCTAAGCAATTAATATATGATTTGATATCAGTCAAAAGTTTAAATTAAACTATTATTACAGTGCACTATGTAATATTTAAGTCTGTTTTCTTTGGCATTAAGCACAAGAATACTTCACAAGAGGCAGAACAATATGATTTTGGGCTAATCAAGTCAAGTTGGTCGAGCAATTGACTAAACTCAAAATTCTAAGCTGATTTGAGCTGGGTCATTTTAGTTTGAACTGATTAATTATAAATACTTTGTGTTGATTTACTTCTTTGTGATGCTTTGTAACTAGGATTACAAGACAGACTTCTCTTAGAGCGTACATTTAGTTGCAGCGGTAAACTAAAGAACGGTCTGATTGCTTGTTTGGCCCTTGGCAGTATTGAAGCTTATAGAAACAGAGTTTCTAAAACATTTGTAGAAGAGTTTTTGTCTCTTATTTTACTTCAAAATTTTTTAAAATGTACTATGATTTAACTTGTATCCTAACATTAGTAATGATTATTAATATATACCATTTATACTATTCAAGAGCTTTTAAACCGTAATTGAACATGTTACGTTAGTCATATTCACAATACTTGTGCAGATAAAACAACGACACGCTTTCACTCCCCAGTCTTTATGTATTTGAGAACTCCTATTATGGTATTCGTTCTCTGTTAATTGTCAGTTTTGTTGGTGTCGTGTATATATGATGATATATACACCTTTACATTTATTTACATCCATAAATTTTTATAATTGATTATAATAAGGTACAATATGTAACTGAATCTTGAATGTTGATTAGTCAGTCCAATATAATTACTTAATGTGTATATATCACTGCATATAGCCCTACCTTATGTATCCTGCAAAAGTAAAGAATGCAGTAGAAAGCAAAGAGAGGGTCCAAAATTAATGTGGCTAGTTGGCCATCTGCTTGACTTAACGTGCTGGTCCCCATGGGTTTATTAGGTTTAGGTATACCAACTGCTAAGTTACCATCATTCGGGGAGAGGGCAGGGCCTTCTCCTCTCCTACAGCTACAAGGTCAACGCCCAATTATAGCAGTTGTTACTCTCAAAGAGTTAAAGTTATGATCAAGTTAACTTAATAACTACAATGTTACAAATTAAACTCTTAATATGAGTGGTCTTTTTTGTTAGGCAAAATGTATCATTGCATACTTTCGGATAATTGTTGCGAATTTTCATTGTAATTCAAAAAAATGATACAATGCATAAAATTATCAGGTAGACACCGACACTGGGGAGATACTATTGATATCCCACAACGTATGAGTATAAGTTTTAAAGAAACATAGATGGAAAATTCATTATATCAAATATACAGCTTGGGGATGTGATATGTGAATTCGCCGACATATTTGGGTTAGAATAAAGCATGGACAGGGTGTAAAATGCGTATTCACTATCACACATAATTCTTGACCGACCATACGACAGGTTTACAGTTTACCAACTCAATATATATTTGAATATAAATAAAAACTAGAAGATAAAGAAAGCATGATAGTCCTCCACTTGAAAATGACAGGCAAGCGACGATGAGGGGAATGGAATCATCTGCTGCAATAGATAGCGCGTGACTTGCCTCCACTTCAACATTTTGGCAGACACGTACTGCGTCTCTAGGCCACCCTTGTTCTTTATGTCATTCCCAATTCCTCATCCAATTCCATCTGGCACCATTATGATGTAACACCAACTCGTTTCTCTCTTTCCAAAAGGTTAAATCCCCAACCCCAGTTTCTCTCTTTCCAAAATGTTAAATCCCCAACCCCAAGGACCCTTTACGTCACTGGTCCGACCTGACAGAACATCTAAAAAGATGTACACAAAGACTAGACATTTACTTATTGCGCACAAAGAACCTCCTCACTTTGAAAAATTATTCTCACAATATTGTTGGTGAGACTTAATCCTTGATCGTTCTTTCCAAACTTCACCCTTGTGACAAACTGAGCTGCCCATGTGACAAACTTCACCCTTGTGACAAACTGAGCTGCCCATGTGACAAGTTACCACCGGCGGACAAATCTTCCCTGCAATCAACAAAGGAATACAATTAAGTGTGCAGTCTTGGGTACATGGAAACACCTTTCCACCACAAACTGCTCCACACCGACTAATCGGATCTTATTACAACATTTCAATATCGGCAATCCATATTTCAGAGATGGTTCATAGGGGAGAGAATGGTAAAACAACAACATTTATTTAGTTCAATTTGTTCACGTCTTAACAATGATTATGGGAATAAACGTTCCATACAATTCCACACTGGATACAGAAGATTATATGTACAAAAAAGTGGCGCAAAATAGCAACACAGTTTAAAGACCATTAAAGTTCCTACAACACTTGAAAAGGATAGAATGTAGTGCAACATTAACAAGTAATGTAGCACTAACACTAAAACACCCATTTTATAAGGCCATCTTCACCCCCTACCAGGAGAATCTCCCAGAACACTTCGAAGTATCACACATTTAATCTGCTGTCCAGCTCTGCTCAACAATCTCACGCACCTTCCTATTGTATTCACGCTTGTTCTCACTAAACATCCTTGCTGCTTCGGAATTGGCTGGGGAATTGGGGTTCGGATCACAAAGCAGTGACTGCAATTGATAAAGATAATCAGCGAAACGCTAAGTATTACCCAGAACTGATTAGCATAGTCATGTCCAAGCTTATTATGTAATACACTGAGAAAAGTTAAGTCTTTTTTTCTTTTCCCTAGCCTGTTCAGTATACTGACACCAAAGTGGTACTTGATTTTATGAATTTATACAGACTAATTAATAAAGGCATGACCTCAGAAATATTTATTAAGATTAAAGTGAACAGAATAAAGGCATGTCAGCCTTAAAGCAAATTCTTCACATCCAGTCCTTGCTTTATCCTTTCATTTATTAACTAATTAAGCTAGAGACAGAATCTATTGGCAAAAGAATATTTGCATTTAACTCAGACCCCAACCAATAGTTTGGAAATTATTACTAAGTACAAGTAATAAGACTCCCATTTTTCACTAATAATAAGACACTTCTATAAGACTCACAATCCCACAAAGGTAAAATTTTCATTTTCCCAGTGGATTAATTTTAGTAATTCCAACTCTGCTTATCCAAATAATCACTATTGGGGAAAATGGTCAAATGATCCCACTGCCAAAGCATTGGCATTGCCTCAGCACCCCAGCTTTCCAAGATAATAATTCATCTACAGATCACTCCTCTTTTTTTATTATTATACTGGATTTTCAAGATATCAGAAGATTTATAAAAAAAATAAAATAAAATAAATAAATAAATAAAAATAAAAACAGATTCCAGCTATTTCCCCAATTGTACCATGCTGTTAAGAAAGTATTTCTAAATAAAAGATTATTCAACAGGAGAATAAGGATAATCAATCGGTAAAAAACTCTTCTACTATAAAAATCAAACAAAAACTAAGGTACAGTAGGCGCTAGAGAGCACAAAGAGATGCTCTCATGCTACAGAGAAGCTAGAATCATCATAATATCTAAAAAACTAATGGCAAGACTAAAGGTTTCATGCTCAGATTGTTAATATTCTGTAGCAGCCCAAGCATTTCCCATACAGTTTTTTTTGGGTTTGTTTGTTGGGGCGATAAGTTGGTTTCAATCCAGTACTATACACATTTATAGAGGGGAAGGGGGCCTTAGAAGGTGGGTATGATTTTAAATGTTAATCTTTAAGCCGTGACTCATACCTGGATTGAAGTAAGTATAGCAGCTACATCATATATCGGACTCCATTGATTTTGTAGGATATCCAAACAAATGCTTCCATCAGCATAAACTGATAAATAATTTGATTTAAAGTATGAATGACATGAGAAAGCCGTGAAGTACAATTCCATGCAACATTGTATTTCAGTTGATAAATAAAATGGAAATAGAAGACTAATGCCAGAGATAGTATACAAGAAACAAATAGCTTTTCAAAAAAATGTAATATGGGTGAACAAGAAAATGAAAATATATCACATAACATCTTATATACAGCTTATAATATCACAGAATACTGAAGTGATGCTCAAAATGCTGGAAACTGATCAAGATATACTGATATTCCACTTGAAATAGGAATGTTTGTGACACACAATTACAATACTAAGAAAATGGGGTTAGTTGGAAACCAATCCAACAGAACATATGAAAACATGAAGCTACATCAGATAGTGCAAATAGAATAGCATTGTCCAATAAGAAAATGCAAACATTAAAAAGATATCTAAAAACATAATTAGTCTCAATCTAGGTTATATCCCTTATTTATGTCCGTTTTTTCTGTTTTTCTTTTTCTTTTACATTATGCTATAAGAGTTGTAATATACAACTTTTTGGACAAAAATTGATAACTTTTGTTATCTTTTCCCATTATTATTACCATGCACATGCATACACAATATCTTTTCTTATATTCTTCAATGGTAATAAGTATGTAGACATTATATACTGGAGTAATATAAGAAATAAGTTTGATTTCATTTAGATTTTAATTAAATGTTACCATAATTATATTCAGTAATTCATCATATATAAAATTCTTTACATAATATAATATTTATCATACCATAATTATAACTCAAATTATCAACTATACTTTTAATATAATATGAATTCTACAACTATGAATTTTTTTAAAAAAAATATTACTTTAAAAAAATATTATTTTACTAGAATATTTCTACTAGTATTTTATATGTGCGATGATTTTTTTTTAAAAAATATTATATACTATTATTTTAAAAAAAATATTTTAATATAATTAAGATTTTAACATTGAATATTAATATTGGGCATATATTTTTGCACATCGCACATATAAAATACTAGTATAGGAGATGTATGTCCCTATCCCTTAAAAAATAATAATAATAAATAAATAAATAAAAACAAGCTTGAAAACTTGGCCATTATTTATTAGCTTTTGATTGAAGAAAACTTGATCTCAATTGATGAACCATGCAAGTATAAAGGGACACCAAGTATTGCCCAAGAATGAGGGTGTCAATTCTTATAGCCTAAATAGCTTATTTGTATTAGGGAACTAAATTAATTAAAAGTTGCTTCAAATTGTCAACCTTAAAAACTTAGGGCTTTAATTGAATTGTACTTTCTTGGAAATCAAGGTTTAGTTCAGTCTTTAAAACTAAGCCCTTTTCTAAGGATTAGGATTGGGATTTAATCTCATCACCCATAAGATGTGACAAAAAAATTATATATTGTCAAAAACATGTTTCAACCACAAGTCCACAATGCAGATTATAAGACTTCTGAAGGAGTTTTTGTTTAACATCTAGAGAACTTAAAAACTAGTCGAATTGTATATTATTATCTGAAACATATTTAAATTAAAGAATGTACATTTGTCTAAATGAGCACCAAGATGCAAATGATAATGCCAAAATAGTCACCCACATTAGTCTCAAAATAAAACCCCATAGATTTATCTTTAAAATATAATAACAGATGTGGTGGTGAAGGATCAAAGTCTGAAATGATAATCAGACTGTTGGACTGTAAATACTAAGCCATTGTACTGAATATAACACCAAGGTAATACTGAAGATACTTACTGTTAGGATGGAACATTCGGGAAATAAACCGCACTGTTGGTGGCTTATTTGGATAATCCTCAGTGAATTGAAGTGTCAACTTAAACGTACCTATAAGTAGAAAACAGATCAAAGAAACATGCATCATGTTTCACAATTATAAAATTAGCCCATGTGGGATTTTAATTATTGTTGTGAAGGAACACAATATGTGTAGGTTTTGGAAAGATATCCTCAGTTCAAAGCATCCAGAGTGATTTACAACCCACCTAGAATAGATATTCAATTACATAGTATCAACAAAGAAAAAAACTTAAGCACAGATACAGCTAAAAAGAGGCTTGGGAAGTACAACATCAAAGCCACAAACCATAGGATAACACAGATTCCCTATGGGCCTGGTTGGTTTGAGGTACTGGGGATTCCCTATGGGCCTGATTGGTTTGAGGTACTGGGGAAGATTGGATTCCCGCATTTTCTTGATTGGTTTAAAGAAAGCAGATTTCCCTTGTACACTTCAATTGGTTCAAATATGTTATTTGGGATTGGAAGGGTGGGCGAATATTGCTATGGAAAAGTTGGGATATTACACTAAACTTTATTAATAAAGTCCTAAGCTGATGCCACTTGAATGGCAGTTAATAGAAAAAAAGGGTAAAAATATGCAGTGCACCTGAGGTATGCTTTATAACAATATATAATTAATGTGTGATTATTACAAAAATAAAGGATTAAAGATCCATTAGGATAACTCTTTTTGACTAATAAATGCATTTCTATAATCACATGATTCAGATATAATCCCAATGTACAAAATCATAGAAATGTCAATATCCAAAATCCCAACAAAATGAAAAACAAAAAGGGAAATTCTCTAAGCAATAAATGCCTCACCTCCATCCCAAGGAGTGTCATCAGGGCTGCAAATAAGAAACAAGCAAGGAAAGTAAGCAGTGTGAAATTTAATCTAAGAAACATATGAATACACAATAGTTTTTAAATGTATAGAAAGCATACAACACATGCAAGTACATATACAGAATATGCAATCAAGTTGTGAGGTGATACCCAAAAATAACAGCATTCCATAGCATGATGTTGTTGTCATAAGGAGCACCGCTGATGCCTGCCGGAGGATCCTGTTGCAACCGCCTGAAATCCCTCATCAGTCTTTTCCTCGCTGGTGTCGACATCCTTACCGCCTAATTAGCAATAACAGTTTGCAAAACAATCATTTCAATATTCGAATGATCATTGAATCTATGGAGGAACAGAAAACCTAAATCCACGACAAGTAATTGAGACATCTCCAAATCAAATATATGTTTTCCCTATACTCAATTTCCTACCTAGACACCTTGATTGGTAGGGTTCGTGAGAATTAGAGCAGCAATTCATAAAATGACGGAAATTAGAGGAGAAACAGAGGGATCGATTCATTACCTGAGAGCAAGAGCGGCAAGAATTTCAGAGAACTCGACGGATTAGAATTGAGCGTTGACGATCGGCCGCCTGGGACTTCTTTCTACGCTATGCATCGGCTCCTTATACGATATCTGAAAACGCGATTTCGCGTAATATATAAGCTGTGAAAGATATGCGCGTTTGTACAGTAGTTTATAGGGGCGGGTCCGGGGCAAACTTATTAATTACCCGAATCCGTCTTACTAAATTTTAGAAAGTTGGAGTATCCGATATTACCTAATACATTAACATTTTTAAATTTGATAGTATAATTATTTACACGTTTCAAAATTGAGAGGCACTAAGAGAAAAATATTTTTGGATAAAGGTCACTTAAGATATTAAATGATTGGCTTGGTTAGTGGTAAGATTATATGGTAGTTCATTTGATGTTTTGACAAAATAACATGAACACCGATAGTGTAAATATTATTGGGTATACGTATTTGTATATGTTATTGTATATTGCGGGTACAGTAGTTCAAGAAAACAAGACCAAGTGTCCCCCAATGCGCAAATAGTCTATATAGAGAATGAGCCAAAAGTCCCGTCCACAAGCATTTAGTGCGATATTTATAGGAGGTTGAAGGAGACACATGTCAAGGAATCGGCATATATGTCACGTGTCCTTCATGTACTCGACGATTTTTGGGGCTAGGAAAAGACGTCCACATGTTGAGAAATATCTAATAAGCCAATGACTATTAGGCTCGGTTTGGGTGTTGTTGTTGATGTCTCGGGGGCACTAACCAAGCATCCATATTGTGTTTGAGCACCAAAGGCTAAGTGTAAAGGCTCATCAAGCCAATAAGTTGCTTAACCATCATGTTAGGTCGGTCGGGTACTCTTAGTAAGCCAGGTCATATCGGAAAGAGACGTACCCTTGCTCTGGGAGGAGTAGTATCTGACCATGTGCCTGGTATAAAAGGGTCAGTAGCTCGGGGTATATTCCATATCAAACACTATGTCAAATGTCGCAAACATAATAATTAGTTTTGTGAATCACTAAATCGAAACCAATTAGTTGAAAAACATTTCGGTGCGCTCTACTTGGTATGTAAGAGCCAAAAGCCTGATGAATTAGTCTATGTTTACAACCGGGCAACCTAATTGTTATAGACTTCGAAAGCACTATTACACCATCTGACTAACTAACC
>CM008332.1:1033282-1051483 GCA_002525835.2 Ipomoea batatas
AATTGATATGATGTTGTGTATAAAACATGGGATGGAGCAACATTTTTACATCATTACATTGTTGCTTCAACGTTGCATGACCAGGGTGGAACAACTAGGGCACCACTTATGTATGTTCAATTCAAAAGCATCAAATACTAATAACAATAATAATAATAAGATCAAATCTCACTTTGACAACCTAACCTCCAACTCTACTAATCAATACCTAAGTTAGTTTTGATTAATTAAGGAACAATTAATCACATAAACATTCATCAACTATGACAGTTGTCCAGTGATTGAGAAACTTCATTTAATACTAAATTCTAGCAGCAAAGTTGACAAAAGATTGTAGCTCGATCGGTGTTGAGTCTTGAAATTAGACATGCTCGATTTACCTCCTCATGAACTTTAAGAGCAGGTCCATCATGGTATCCAAGAATTAGTCTGACGATATATATATATATATATATATATGGGGTAATTAGAATGGTCCATAGTCCAACATGTTAGTTTAAGACTGATATATCATAGCTAATAGCTAGCTTGTTCATAGCATCTTCTAGGGAACAATGTCGCCACTCACCCATACCATAAAGTCCATAATCTTAATTAACTACATACAAACATTATTAAATTATTTATAACATCCTACCTAGTAGGCTAGTAGTAATATTATAACATTCTACTTTTTTTTTTCTGCTTCTTTATTGCATGTATTATAAAATAAAGTTAAACTAATAGCAAATCAAGTCAGAAAAGATGACCATTTTATTATTTATATTTTATCAATTAACTAATGATTGTGTGATTCACACAACATGGTACTAGCCAATGGGAATCTCGATATTAGTGTTTTTATTGTTAACTTACCTAGTGAAAAATTATTTATTATTAAATGGGTAGAATATAGTTATCATATTTGAAATTCACGAGTTTGATTATTGTCAGAATTTTCTTAGTTCAGCTCGTTGCGTGCGGTTTGTGAGTTATTGTTATTATTATATTATTTTCTTAAACTTCAGTATTGTATTTTATGATCTAGCTGACGAATCATAACCATGTGAATGAATTGATAGGTATACTATACTCAACTTGTTTAATGACAACATATGTCCTGTGAAGGTACAAGGAAGAAATGGTTTGGTCTGCTAAATATTTGACACACAAATGTACTATATTTGTTTTTTTAGGAGATGCTTTTTTTTTTTTTAATTACCTAGTCCAATATCTTTATCACCGTGATACTAATACTACAATTCATATGACGTACATTTACAAGAACCAAACATCTTAATTACCTTGTAATTGTATTAGCAATATGCTTACCTGTTGTCTCAAGCTATATATTAATTTTCTTAAAAAGAGTTCTAATGAAGACTAATCCAGTGATTTGTTTTGAGAATAACAAGATTGAACTAGTTATACGGGTGAGAGTAAAATGTGAGTGGTTAAATCACTTTAATCGGTTACTTCAATCGTAAATCTCAATTCAAAATAGTTGTTTTAAAGATTGTTACTTGCTTGAAAGTGATGAATTAGGTTAGTACACATATGATGAAGATTGTTACTCAACATACACTAGTTAGCTAGCTAGCTAACAAACAAATTTTTTTTTTTTTGAAAACTAACTAACAAACAAATTAAAGCCTATTGTTTGTAAGGGAAAAGGATTTATTATTGAAAATGAAGTGGCTATGGTTGTGGTGTTGTCACTTTTGGCGACATTTGAATCGGTGAAATGATTTAGAGCTTAGTTTAAGCTTCCCTAATCACATTTACTAGACTTCTACTTCTTCCTATGCATGTGCTAATACTTTTGGCCGAATGCCCTTCTTCCACAATATAATTTTAAAAACTCTTACTCTCTATATATATATATATATATATATATTATCTGTATGTGATTAAAGGATAATACCACTTTTGTTAGAAAAGTGGCTTTTAAAAAAAAAAAAAGACAACTTCTCTCCTATGTCATAGCGGTAAATTACACATGAGAAATAAACTATATTATGAAGACCTTATGTGACAGACTCAACAAAAAAATATTGACAATAATCAAATTTGTGATTTTTTTGTTATAAGAATCGTGTTGGACAATTCAACAACCATTTTAATTTCAAGGCAAATTTATCTTTTTATTTAAATTATAGATAATATTAAGTACAGTTATGTATGATATACCTTATTATATTGGGTATTAATGCAAGATTGTATATTGTATTATCGGTAACATTGAGTTTCTTTTAAAATGTTATATAATCTTCTTCTCTTTTTTTTTTTTCTTGAAAATGTGAAAATGTCGGTCAACATAATTCCTAATTCCTATATATAATTGTGTATTTAATAAGTCATCATTTATAATGATGATAATCATAATTTTAGGATTACGATAATAATTGTGACAACAAGATTAGTATAGGCTATACATTGGTAACAGCTAAAACCTCAAGGCAGTATGGCCATGGACCACAACGTGGAAGGCTCGAGGTAGATGATGCCCATCTATCCAAGATACTCCTAATCTTTATAATATTCTTAATTTTTTCACACCATAATATTTAATTGGGATAAAAGAGAAAGCAACTTTTCGCCATTTTGAAAAAGAATTAGATTTAATTATCGTGATTTAATCTTGTATTGAAATTACAATTTTAATTAAATGGTATCAGAAAATAACTCTGTGATGACTATTAAAAAAATTTGTCTTACAAGGAATACACATTGCCAATTTGCCATGTTGTATACATGCTATTAAGGACCTTTTAAGTAGAATTGGACCCGTTCTATCAAGCGCATTCACAAAGAAGAGAATTCATTCGCAGATTTGTTGGTTACTAATCATGACCGTCTCTTATGGCATGAATTTTTTACATTGCCCGACATATCACAATCAAATTTGGATTCGTTCTATCAAGCACATGCGCAAAGAAGAGAATTCATTCGCAGATTTATTGGTTACTAATCATGACCGTCTCTCTTATGATATGAATTTTTTACACTCCCCGACATATCACGACCAGCCTCTTTGTTGACTCAATAATCGGTTGGTGCAATTAGGCCTACTTTTATTTATTGTGCAACTATTTGAGCTGTGTTTAGGCCCATAAAGCCCATTCTCAAGGGACAATGGCCCATTAATTTTAGATCCAAAAACATCCTTAGAGTTATTCCAGGACAGGATCCCAACACCCAAAAGCCCGTTTGACTGTTTGGTGTTTTATATATGAGAGCCCATGAGCCCATCTCTTCTATACGTTTTTTTTTGTTTTTTTGTTTTTTTTTGTTTTTTTTTGTTTTTTTTTTTTAAAGAAAATTCGGAGTTGGATATACACTAAGTAAACTTCTTTCTCTGTGATGAGAACAACTCTTAATCGGGATGTGCACTAAATAAACATTGTTCTTATATATAATAATGTATAAAATACTCATGGATTAGATGTAAACTCCTTTAGAAAAATTAAATGTGACAAACTCCACTAACAAAAGGTTAATAAAAATTGAACTCCTAAACTTTATATAGGAAAATTATATTTCACCTCTCAATCACCCCTTTTAGTGCTTTTAATTTGTTAATATTTCTTATCCAAATAAAATCATTGGAGTATAATGCTGTGTTTCTTCAGTGGATCATCAGTTAAGTACTTAAGTCCAGTTCAGAGTGTACATAATAAGGTATATAAGCCGAACGACTTTATTATTTCCGGTCACTTTTCGTCGGAAAATCAGAACTCAAGATTTAGATATCCACCGACACAGACATCGATCTTTAACAACTATTGATGTTTTCTTTCACTATATTTACAACCTCGTACTGTACATCAGACCGCATAGATCTTTTAATTTATACCGCAACAACTCAATCTCTACGTCAAAACGTACGTACGTTCTTATGAGCTTCAGAACCCGGCCAGCCGCCATGCATGCATGCCGTCGTCGTCGCCGTCACTGTAATAATCTCCTTAGCTTGCACCTGAAGATTAATAATTATTTTCCATTGAATTAATAATACAATTTAAGAATGAAATTAAATTGAGTTAATACTATCCGAAGTCAATATAGTGATTTTGTCACATTTAGTTCTAAATTTTCAAATTGATCACCCAGTCTTTCTACTTTTAAATTGTTACGAATCAGGTGATCTAAATTAATCACCCATGATCCTTCAATTATTAAATTGAGAAGACGATGACCGATTAAATTTCAAAAGTTAAAGGAACATGTTAACTTAGATCACGAATAGTTAAATTTAAAACTCTAAGGATCACTGATGATTAATTACCTTGAAGAAGCAGTTAGGTTGTGATTGTGGTGTGGACGCCGAGAGGGGAGGCGGGTAAGATGGGGCGGATGAGGACGACGGCGGAGACAACCTTATCTTTCAGGCTGAAAATCTCGGCGGTGTCCTCTCCGATGTGGGAATCCTCGGCTCTGATCCTCAGAATCTGGCTGTGAACGTAGACTACGTCGATGTTGTTCTTTTCGTAGCTGTCGTCGTCGACGTTCCACTTCCGGCCCTTCGCCGTCACCGAGCGAGGCGACTCAATCTCCTCCATGGACCCCACGCTCTCCTGATCCGTATCCACTATCTCTCCTCCCGAAACTACCCTCTTCAGCTTCCCCGCCCAAACGTCGTCGTTCCTCGTCGTCGTCGTCATCGTAATAATCGATCTCCGATGATCGGAGCTGATGATCAGAAATTCAAAATAATGCTTGGCTCTAGCTCTCCTTGGTGAGCGATACGCAGCGGATTTAAAGGAGAGATGAATGCGTGGAGTTGGTGATACGCATCAATGAGACGCTCCGTGTCGAGGGTCACGTGTACGCTGATGTACGACATGTGGTGATTTGGCAACGTGGGACCGACCGACCGTTGCCGTTTCCACTTGGAAACTCTGTCGGGACTCCCTCCACTCATTTGTTTCACGACACGTCACCTCACTCATTCCCTGTTCTTTCTCTAAACGGTTTTAAATTAGATCTTTTTTCTCCTCTAAATCAAGATTAACACTGCCACGTACGTTAAAGAATTCTAAGCCAGATTTCTCGCCCAAATCAAATTCAAGTTAGATCTGGATTACTGAGGCTATATATGGAATATTGTTTGTTAAAAAAGGTATAAGATTTGATTTCTCAATTCGTTATGTAATTTTAATCATAAGTTTTTAACTAAGGGTCATTTGGAAACTAAAAAAATGACTTTTGAAAAATGTTTTTTTTCAAGTTTAGATGCAATAGGAAAGTTCAGTCACCGAAAAATATTTTTCGCTGTCTGGGGAAAATGTAGGCATTTTGGTGGAAGTCATTTTCCGCCAATCCTCAAAACATGGTTTCCGCCGGAAACTATGGCTATTTTTTTTTATAAATAATAATATTATTTAAAATAATTTTTATATTCTATGTAAATATTTAATTATACCATTCTATCCATTTCCAGAAAATGAAAAAAAAAAATACACCAACACAATTTTCTAAAATGTAACAAAAAATTAGAAAGGAAAATATTTTCTAAAAAATGACTAATTTTCTAGAAAATATTTTTACAGAAGTCCTTTTCTTACTTTTCAAACGTACCCTAAATAAATAATAAAGTTTGAAACTTCTAATTCCCAAAGCAACATGTCTTATTATTCATATTTGTAGTGTACGTTTCGTAAATTTTTATTATACATGCGGTTCTAATGTTGCTTCACGTATTATTTGATATGATGTTTGTGACATGTCACCGTTTATATAATTCGGTTCAAATGAGAATTAATAGTCCCATTAGTCTATTATTATAGATTATGATTATACTGCTCTATGTAAATATACTATCAAGTGTTTTCAATTACACATTATTAATTATAAGAATATTACCATATTTGTTTTCTTAATTTTCTGCTATCAATCTATCATCTTAGATAGACATATTTGATTAGTCTGTTCTCACTTAATATATCATATCACCAATTATTAATTTTGCTTTGTCAGCATATGGTAGATTTTTAATGCGAAGGTGGACCATAGACCCCCCTTTTTTTCGTTTAGAATGGAGAGGACAGATTAGTGGTGTTTAATTAAAATAATGACATTTCGTAGTGTACGTGGAGGGGGGATATTGGCGAAGTGTCCACGTCAAACCTGCCAGTCGGCGGCCAAGACAACTAACCAATAGAATAAGAATAATGGAGTCCACATGGCAGCGCGGAAAACAATTATGGAATCCACGTGGCTGACGGGGTCACCTGCCAGCCTGAGATAATTGGCCACGTCAGAGTTTTGGCTTGCAAGACTGGGGGGAACAGGTGGCACGTTTTTCAGGTACTTAATCCCCGGATCTACAAACTTTCGGCCTAATTTTCAGATACTGCCCATCTTCTGTTCGATGATGAAATCATAACCGAACACGTGGCTGATGCCCCGGCTCCGTATATAATGTAGTGTATTTCAATACGCAACATCGTGCTCGCGATATCTACCAAATGGTTTAAATATATGAATATAAATCCGGTAATAATAACATAAATACGGTTTAATTGACATAAGAACTCCAAATTTGATAAGGGCTTATACCAATTTAAGTTGGGTATGTGATAGACAATTTGGTTAGTTGTTAATCTTTAAGTTACTATACAATCCCATCTAGATCTCGGATCCCAATTGTTATATCATAAACCAATGTTTATATTGCATTATAAACCATGATATAACAATTCAGTACCTACAGTTGATAATTGTTGACACATAATATGATGATTACAGATACAGAAAATGTGTTAGATACAGAATTTGAAAGTTATTTTTTAATCAGATTTACAATGCAAGGTAAACCCTAGTTCATGATATAATTTGACCCTGATCCAATATCATCATAGAGACACTAAGGTGATGATTAACACAATAGTCACTTGTATGCAATACTGTCCTAAATGTTTGCATTTTGCTCAGTACAAACTTACAATCTTTCACAAATTTTTTGACTTGCATTTTCCTAGAAATTAAGCATGTAATCAGGTAAACATGATAATAACATTTTCCTCACCTAAAAGGGGAATTGGATGAGTGCACAAGAAATGCGAAAACGTGCACGAGAGTGAACTTGTCCTAAAACTGATCAGTCCAGCAATGTGAAGTAAGCATATCTTACCCCAGTGGGAAACATAACCGCACAACCAATAAAGAAAGCAACCCGATTAAAACCGAAAGAAATCAAGAATGATAACCACATTTACACTAATCAGTTGAGCGATTAGAGATTCCTGAGATGAACAATCAATTACACATGGAGTTGCAGGGTCACTATGATGACGGTGTGGTTATAATATTTAATTACCTAAGAATCCTCTGTTGTGTTTGATGCCACATTGAGCACACGAGATGGCCATGAATCCGAGGGTGATGGGTATCGTGGGCGAGGTCTACTCACACTGGGCGGGAGATTCTGCACAGCCTCTGCATTGTCAGCCGTGCTGTACATTTGAAGGTCATTGTGTAAAGGCACAACCAAAACGGGCCCCGTAGCTGCAGCCGAGGACGATGCATAATCATGTATACTCGTTCTAAGATGGTCCTCTGTCAGCTGTGGCGGAGAAGTAACGTTATCAATGTTGGTAGTTTGGGAACAAATTTTTTCGTTTATTTCAGTCTGCAGGTTCTCAATCTGGGCTTCCAAAGCACTTTTTTCTTCTTTAAGCTCATCCTTCTCAACAGTCATCTGTTCATTAATCATGAAAAGTATAGCATTAGCAGAAATGAGCAAACAGGTACAATGTACCATGATATGTAAGTCCAAAATTAAGCGAAATATAGATTTATTTCAACCATATATAAACCACTCCAATATCAATAGGTGGGTTGATATCCACAGGAAAACTACCATATTTTTCTACACTAAAATAAGGCTTGATATGTACCACTTATCAAGAAAGCAAAAATGCATATATGTATAGCTTATACAAATTGCAACTTGCAAGCCTTATTCTGTGTTGAGTGAGCTAGTGAAAAAAGCCATTCTAGTTCAGTAAACAGATTACTAATTATTTTTGAAGCGATGTCCTTACGTAATGAGATTCTGAATTAAGAGAAGCGTTCTCCTTTCTGAGATTATCAACCTGCACAAATAGTTCCCTCACTAACCGCATTGTTTCTTTTAATATGCAAGCCTTTCCATAATTCTGATGAGATGGATCTGCTTAAAGGCAAAGTTACAAGTATAATTAGTATGCTGAACAAAGAATATCAAGTTGCAGCAAAGTTCTATACTTGGCATAAGAAAGAAGGTGGAGGAATACCCAAAACTTTGGCTAGCTCTGCGAATAGCACATTCATATTATCACGCTTCTGTTTCTCCCTCTCGGCCTTGTGGATTTTTCTAGGAACTTTCTCGCTTGGCTCCCTCTCAGCCTCGTGGATTTTTCTAGGAGCTTTATCATGTGTTCTTTTGCTGGACCTGAACCATAAACAAATTAGAACAACCTATTGACGATTTGGACTGGTCAGCTATGAACAACCTAGACGAGATTAGCTTATGCACAAAACATTATATCATGGAGTTCTCGGTCAAAAAAATTAACCTTCAGATACTATATTTATAGCTGTCAACAATTATCAAATTATTTGTTTACTGAAGTTACAGAATTTTTGTATCAAATTCACAATGCAATATAAAAGAAGCAAAATCCTCCATTGCACAATTATGCCAATTTTCATGAACATCAAATTCATAGGACATTTTGCAATTTTAGTCCAGAAGGAAATGATGAAGAATAGGAATAGCTAGACTAACCTGCTGACGACATGAACAGCGCAATCGTTAACAGCAGTAGAAGCTTCACTATCCATTCTCTGATTATACGCCAATCAACCAGATTCCAAAACCTAATAACATTAACAATCTCAGAAATTTCAGACTACACTTACGATCAAAAGGCGATATGGATCAAAACTGTTTGATTCAGTTTGTGCAAGCGGTATATTCAGGCGGCATTGTGACCACATACCTGGCGAGTTTGGGAGACGACGGAGGAAGGCAGGCAGAGATCTTTGCTACCATTTTTATATATCTTATCCTTACTTAATGCAGACGGACTGAAAGCCATGAGAGGGCGGAGTGCCCCATCCACGCGGCGGCGTGTGGCGAGCACCCGATTCTTTCAGGCATTAGATTCCACCATTTGAGGCCGTCACGTGCCGGGAGCAAGCCGAAACGACTAGTAACTGTTCGAGCAATCATTGGGCCTTTATCCACATGAATCACGGTCTAAAAAGATATCAAATGCATTATTTTAACTCATAAAATATGTCAATGACCTTGTGGTCTAGTGGCACCCAGTGTCCCGGTTTACACTCTCACATAGATGGTGGAGTCAACTATTGACTCTTTGTACTTCAGTAGGTTGAGAAAGTAGCCATAAACATATACTACATTGTAACAGAGTCAGTAGTACTCATAAAATATATTATTTTATCACATAAATTTCATTATTCTAACACATAAAATACATTATACCGGAGTACATTATTATAACTCAAATTATGCATTATTTTAACTTATAAAATACATTATCTTATCCCGTAAATTTTATTATTCTAGTACATTATTCTAACTTATAAAATATATTATCTTATTTTAAAATGTTCATTATTCTAACACGCGAACAAAATAAAAAAAAAATGTAACATTAAAATGACATCATTTTGAACTCTGGTCCACAAAATTGTGTGGACTGTAATTTGCCTTGTTCTAGTTATTAGGCTGATGATATGCATTGAATTGGTTTACTGGACTAAGGCCTTTTGGGCTGATTATGAATGGGTTTGGGCTGCAAAACTTCCTCCGGGCCTGCATATCGTTGTGGGCTCTTGGATCAATCACAACCGTCGATACGAGGTCGGGTTCACAACAATCATTATACCATGATATGTGGCGCACACAATAAACACAAAAAATTATTATATGGATCATAATTCACACAGTGCAGTATTGATCATAATAAAAAGTACTCCGTACATTATTCATGTATTGAATGTATATTATATAAAATAATATACTTTCAGTATTTCAGTATTCAAGTAATATATTTTCCTTGAATACAATACACATTTTAATATATTAAAAATATGTTATTTTTGTATTGATTCTATTAAATGTACATATACAAAACCATATACCCATAATCCATAGTCCACACAAATACACAATAATGAACGCTATTGTCGTGGGCCGTGGGGCCGTTTGGCGGACAGGAAAAACCAGTGACAGAAAACGTAAAAGAGATTGAAAAAAATACAAGGAAAGAGAAGCTGCAATTCGGTGAGAGCTCCGTAGAAGAAACTGTGAATCAAACCTTTAAGCAAACAGCTTCTGCTTTCTCTACGCCGAATGAAGGAATATTCCAAGCCCTAATTCAGCTTCACGGGTTGCAGAAAAGCCCTAAGCGGACAGAAATCTTACAGCGAAATTCAGGACGCCGGTGGCGGAGGTTGAATTATAATCCGGTTTCCGGCGGCGTACAGGTCCGGAGTTGGGACTTGGGAGCTCGAATTCGACGCGGCGGTGAGTTTGGAGCTGAGGAAATGAGTGCGCCGAAGAAGAAAAGCTTCCAGATAGAGGCGTTTAAGCATCGTGTCGTGGTTGATCCGAAATATGCAGAGAAAACTTGGAAGATCCTCGAACATGCGATTCATGAGATTTATAATCATAACGCTAGTGGTCTCAGCTTCGAAGAGCTTTATAGGTTCGATTCAGCTTATGCTTTGAATTCATTTGTCTATCACTTGTTATTAAGCTGATTTCATACTGTTTTTTATGTATAAAACGTGAACTAGTAGGTAGTCTTCAGCTCGACTACTTGAACTCTTGTGTTGTTGAGTTGTTCCTCCATTTGTTGGTATAAAGTATTAATACTTTGAATTTCATTTGCATTATACCTTAGTTTAGGCAGATTACATGCAAGTTGGAATTTGAATGATAAATTATATTCGGTATGTAAAGATATGAATGTTTTCGCTGATGCAGAATCCAGACTGGTTTGTTTCAGTCATATGTCTTATGCCTGATGAGTGATGAATTCTATCTGCAAGAACTTCTCCATGTCAACAAGGCCTATAGAATTCGATATGTGAACCTAAGTATTTGAAATCTAGGCATTATACTTGATTACAACCTTGTGTCTTAGGATTTTGTGTATTGGCTGCTCTTTTATCTGATCGCCTTGCTGACTTCATTTTGCATGACTTAAGCAACAATGACTGAATTTTTGACGGTTTGTTTGCCCAATAATGATAGCATTGGTGTATTGAGATTTTACAATATATTTTTTTACCCCTTTTGTACTAAAGTTAAGACAATCATTTTATTTTTATTGTGTTGTGGATGGTTGGTTTTGTGACTCTAATGTGCTTAGTTTTTCAATCTTTTGAATCTTCAAAGATGACAGTGTACTGCCTAGTGCCTTGTTAGTTTTACCTTGTAACTTACCCATATTTCATGGCATAGATTTTCATTCAACTTCTTGATCATATGATGTTGGCATGTTTTCTTATCCATTCTCCTGCTCTGTTGTTTTTCTAATTATGTTCAGGAATGCATACAATATGATCCTACATAAATTTGGAGAGAAGCTCTACTCTGGACTCGTGTCAACTATGACATCACATTTGAGAGAAATTGCCAAGTTGATAGAGACAGCACAGGGAGGTTTATTCTTGGAAGAGCTCAACCGGAAATGGAGAGATCATAACAAGGCGTTGCAAATGATCCGAGACATACTAATGTACATGGATAGAACTTTCATTCCAAGTACACACAAAACACCAGTTCATGAGCTTGGCCTGAATTTGTGGAGAGAAAATGTTATCCACTCTAGCAAAATCCAAGCAAGGCTTCAGGATACGCTTCTTGAACTCGTGCAACAAGAGCGGAATGGTGAAGTGATAAATCGGGGCTTGATGAGGAATGTAATAAAAATGCTGATGGATTTGGGTTCTTCTGTTTACCAAGAAGACTTTGAGAAGCCTTTTCTTGAGGTTTCAGCTGATTTTTATCGTGTTGAGTCTCAGCAATTCATTGAGTCCTGTGATTGTGGGGATTATCTAAGGAAAGCTGAGAAACGCCTTAATGAAGAGATCGAAAGAGTTTCCCATTATTTGGATGTAAGAAGTGAAGCTAACATAACTAAAGTGGTGGAAAAGGAGATGATTGAAAGCCATATGTACAGATTAGTTCACATGGAAAACTCGGGCTTGGTGAATATGATTTTAGATGATAAGTATGATGATTTGGGAAGGATGTACAACTTGTTTCGAAGAGTACCAAATGGACCCTCACTAATTAAAGATGTCATGACTTCTCACATCCGAGAAGTTGGTAAGCAGCTTGTTACTGATCCAGAAAAGTTGAAGGATCCTGTAGACTTTGTACAAAGGCTTTTGGATGAGAAGGATAAACATGACAATATTATAAACAAGGCATTTAACAATGACAAAACATTCCAGAATGCTCTAAATTCTTCATTCGAGTATTTTATTAATTTGAATCCAAGAACTCCAGAGTTTATCTCTCTCTTTGTGGATGACAAGCTTCGGAAAGGGTTGAAAGGGGTCAGCGAGGAGGATGTAGAGATTGTATTGGATAAAGTGATGATGCTTTTCCGCTACCTTCAGGAGAAAGATGTTTTTGAGAAGTACTACAAACAGCACCTTGCTAAGAGGCTACTTTCAGGGAAGACTGTCTCTGATGACGCAGAGAGAAGTTTGATAGTGAAGCTCAAAACAGAATGTGGGTATCAATTCACATCAAAGCTGGAAGGAATGTTTAATGACATGAGGACTTCACATGATACAATGCAGGGCTTTTATGCTTCTATGGGAGCTGAAATAGCTGATGGCCCTACTCTAACGGTCCAGATCCTTACAACTGGGTCCTGGCCAACACAATCTGTTTCCCCGTGCAATCTTCCTCTTGAAATTCTTGGGGTATGTGAAAAGTTCAAGACATACTACCTCGGAACTCATACAGGGAGGAGGTTGACCTGGCAGACAAATATGGGCACAGCTGATTTGAAGGCAACATTTGGGAAGGGCCAGAAGCACGATTTTAATGTTTCCACGTATCAGATGTGCATCCTTATGCTCTTCAATAATGCTGATGGGTTGAGTTATAAAGACATAGTCCAGGCTACAGAAATCCCTGCCGCAGATTTAAAGAGGTGCCTGCAATCTCTAGCGTGTGTCAAGGGAAAGAATATTTTGCGGAAAGATCCCATGAGCAAGGACATCACTGAAGATGATGCCTTTTTCTTCAATGACAAATTCACGAGCAAGTTCTACAAGGTAAAGATAGGTACTGTTGTCGCACAAAAGGAGTCCGAGCCAGAGAAACAAGAGACTCGACAAAGAGTAGAGGAGGATAGGAAACCCCAGATTGAGGCAGCAATAGTGAGAATCATGAAGTCACGGAGGGTGCTTGATCATAACAATATCGTCGCTGAAGTCACAAAGCAGCTACAGTCTCGCTTCTTGCCAAATCCTGTTGTTATAAAGAAACGAATTGAGTCTCTGATAGAACGGGAATTCTTGGAAAGAGATAAAACAGATAGGAAGCTGTATCGATACCTGGCTTGAAAAAAGAAACTCTGCTACTGTGTTCCTTCATCTACTGTGTTCCTTCATCGGGTCCCTAGTGGTAGATTTGTAAGTAAAATGTGTTCTTAAATCTCTTCTTTCCTGACAGACATTTGATTCAATTTATGTTTTCTGTACATCTTAGGTCAGGCCTAATTTTATTCACATATTGGAACTAACAACTTTTTAGTAATTTCACGTATTAAACATATAAGACGATGGGAAGAGTATTCAAAGGAGCTGGTTTGATAAGGTTGCGCTAGCTATTTATGAGGTTAGGTAAACGCACAAACTGGTCACCTTTCACAAGTCACAACATGAATAGACTGACCACAATGCGACCTAAGAGGCTAAGACTTAAAAGACAAACTTCAAAATGAATAAGCATCGCATGTCCAGAATGCGACAGAAGACATGGGACACAGGAACCGCTTTATATATCACCATAGGTATTAATCTTCCTAGCTACAAGATACGGAGTAGATAGCTGCTAATAATTCTGAGACACGGTTGAAACTTCTAATGAGTATGCAATAAATGATAATCATGGTTTCAACATTCCAATTATCGAAACGTGTGCAATGGGACAGCAAGTGGCAGGAGATGTTCAACTTAGTCTTCATCGTCTTCTTCTTCATCCCCATCCTCTCCATCCTTCCCCTGCTCCACAAAGATCAAGGTGTTAATAGAAACTACCAACAAAAAAAGACTCATTAAATGTTGATACTCGTTCAGGCCCTAAAATATTGTAAGCAGCATCAGAATAGTGGTAATGACAGCATTATGAGCCATGATGGCATATCAGAAATGACAATGGATATGGTTTTTAAAAATCCACTCATAGTGAATATTAGTCAATCCAGACTAATTTCTATCCAATTTAGAATAACCACTCTAGCCTCCTCCACTCCCCCCTTACTCCTACCCAACTTGAACACTAGAGTAACTGTGGTCAAGTACAATCAACTACAATGACTTGAGGTTTTCTATCTCATCTTTACTTACCTCTTCATCATCCTCATCTCCGTCAGAATCTTCTTCGTCAGCTTCCTACAACAACATTTACATTGTTCCTCTTAGCTCAAATAAACGGGTGGAGAATAATTGAAAAGTGGGCGCAGAAGAGTTAAGACTTACATTATTAAAATATTTTAAAGGATTGGGCCATAGGTCCTCCTTAATGATGTCTGCCACCTGCCAGTCAAGTTATAAAATGCATTACTTACATATCATTAAAGATCTCAGGGTTCTTTTATCAGTTCAACATCTTCATAAGTAGAAAATTTTGAATAAATGGAATCATATATGAAAAATGGCTTCAGATATGGAATTTACCTCATCAGTGAACCCCTCAGCAATATCTTTCTGTTGTGTTTCAGTGAACCAAGTAAAAAAGCTGCTACAATAAGCAAAAGTCACACAGAATATAATTTACAGAAATATAATGAATCTCTAGAACAATAGGCCTGAACTATCTCTATGTGGAAGAATTAGGGAAACAGCTCCATCTTATACTTCCAAGTCATGTCAAGCATCAATACCAAGGCTAACATATGCATAACACTATTTATAACTTGCATGCATGGCAGTTTTTTATTAGAATTCATTGCCGTCACTGCTCTTACAGTTACGACACATCTCATGGGTTCTCAAATTTTGAATATCAGTTCAGAAAATAGGTTCAAGATCTTGTGTGATTAACAATTAAGTTGATACAAGAAATGGTAAAGAAATTCACAGAGAAACATCCTTTAGTATAAATTGTTCTTTCCAATGTTTCAGGTGCATCTGAAACAGTCACATATTTCAAACTGGACCATTCATCTCTAGCATTTATGATCAGTTAAAATTTGCAAGAAAATTGAGTGACAGGCACCTCTCTTCAGATGGTGGGCGTTTGTTTCCTTTCTTCTCATGATCACCTCCATTAGCAATGCCCTTCCATTTAGAATTGTTCAATTTATATCAGAGAGAATCTTTTTACATCAAAAAGAGAAAGAGTTTCTAATATAGAACAAGTTGTACAGCTGTAACCATTACCATGCCTTCCTTCCACTTAATGTCTGTACCAGTTATCTGTGTTGTTCCTTCCTCCAGGAAGGTATACGTCTTAACAAGTTTTGCATCTTCAAAATAGGGGTTTGGCTTGAAGTTCTGGAAATTTTGTCAAAGCAATTGAAAGTTAAGAACTCAATAAAATTATTTATGCATATCTAGAATTAACCTTCACAGAGGGCAGAGAGAGCTAGTGTATTCTATAAGAAACTTACAAAAGTTATGGAGTAACCAGAGGTCACATCCTTGAAATCCTCCACATTTAGAGAATCAAAATACTTGAAGATCTGGGTCAAGGAAGAAGAAAATGATAGTATTACTTCGAAGTCGGGCTTATGATGTGAAGAAGAGGCAACACTATCCACACATAACAAGATCTTATTAGAGCAATCAAAACCACAAAAACAGGGCACACAAATTCATAACAAGTCATGATCTATAAAATGGATGGAACATCTCAATTCAGAAGATCAATATCTACAAAGTTAAGATTTCCAGTAGTTATGCAAACAGCAAACCTTCTGGTCTTCCTCACTCAAAAGATCACCAAGTGCAGGGTGACTCAGGAACTGCATAGAGAATAGAGCAGAGGAAAATATCAGATCCCTCAATTCAACGTTGACCTATCAATATACCATTTGAAAGCAAAATAGAATGGTCTGGACTCACAGCAGTCAACCAAAAGTCAGGAATGGATTTGATTACTTCATTTCGTTTATCATACACAGGCCTTCTTATCTCATTATACTTCTGTTCAACTTCCAATACCTCATCACTGGCTTGTTCATTCACCTACATAGCGCCAGTCAAGATTGAAAAACAAATTAATTTACACATATGCAAATAGGTAAATTAATTGAGATAGTTAAACTGAGAGAGCAATATGCAAACTTCATGTGTATAGTCCAATCCATCCAACTTGATGTATACCATATGCACTAAGCCACTTATTGCATGAACCCCATGATCCCAATTACTCATATACTTCATCTACTTAGAGATATATGATACATTTGTTCATGTCCTTAAGATACATGAATTGAAATAGGTCCAACACGGCAACACCAAAAGCAACTATAGACATAATAGAGGCAAGCCATATCTTGTAAGTCAAACAGATCATAGAAAACAATGACTACCACAAGCCTGGAAATGCATCTGGCTTCACATTCAGAAATTAACCAAAATAATTAAGGTTTTGCAAACAATAAGAATTTAATCATGCATTAATCCCACATGATGACAAAGTATAGCACATGAAACTTTTGTTAAGAAGTGATATGAAAATGTCAAGAATAATACTTCAAATCTAATCAAATGAACTAGATCAGTCAAGCTTGCATATAAGAGTGAATGGTCTCAATTTATAGGTGAAAACTTCTTAGTAATCAAGTCTGGCAAATCTGTATGAATCAAGCCCCAGATCTGTTAAAAATCAATATGTGAATCAAATTCTTAGTCATTGTCATCCACTTATCTCTTAGAGTCTAAGAAAATTCAAACCCGATAACCTCAGCCATCAAAGTCTAAGTGTGGTTTCAACATGTGTCTTGAGTGAGTAGTTCTCTTTCTGCAATTAGATTATAAGACTAACAAAGCAGAAAAGGATAGGGAATGTAGATACAAGCATCTAAAGGAGCTTCTAACCAACAAGGACACAAGGTGTTTCCCTTCCCTTGAAAAAATGCCTCATTAAGACATTAGCAATAGCATATGGAACTAAGGATCCTATAAATACCAGACATAATTAGGAAGGCAGCAATAGCATATGGAACTAAGTATACTATATAGATCAGACACAATTAAGATGGTAGCAGTAGCACATGCCACATGGAGCTAAAGATCCTATAAAAATCAGACATAGTGTGAGTCTCTCACTGCATTTATTACTAGGCCAAAACTTTTGGCTTGTATGAATAGGAACTACCGTCCTTCTAATTGGCAAATGGTTGGCTAGGTACTTGGATTTTAGAAGGTTTTAATGTAAACATACAAAGAAACATAAAATGTTTACTCTATATTTAATTTTTAAGTGAAAGGAAATAGCACTAACACCAAACTACAGCTTAACTCAGCCCATTCAGCTGACAGATAAAGCAAGAAAAGCAAGGATATTGGCCAACTAATGAACCAACAAAGTAGCAAATACATTAAACAAGGATAAAATTGTATATATAATTTTTTATATCAGGAGCATATACATTTATGCATGCGTGCACACAAGCAAACTAGTACTAAACTACTAATATCCCCATTTCCTTTCCTAACCTCACAACCATTTCTAGGCTTAAGCAAACATGGCCTAGATAAAATACTTATCCCTTGGAAGCACAAGAATAGTCACAAGATATGATCACAAAATTGGCCACAATCATCACACAGGTAACAAGTGTTTAGCACTCAAGACATCATAACAATAGATTCTGCTCTATGTGCTATACACTCTTAGAAGGACAAAACTTGGCGAACCAAATAATTTTCTATAACAAGTACATGGTGAACCAATTATGGACTAAGAGATAATTATAATGTTCTAGATGGCGTACATGTCGAACC
>CM008332.1:1052366-1070009 GCA_002525835.2 Ipomoea batatas
TTATAGTAAGGGGAAGAAGCAAGAACGGCGTGATAGCATGGCTTCCATTGCGGGTAGTACAGATCAGCGGTGCTCTGAATTTGCTTTTCTCCGGGCCTTTCTGCCCGGATTATTCGTGTTTGCTTTAACGGATGACATTCTTAATATTGAAGTATTAGATGTTTATACTTTTCTTCTAATGATCTTAACTTCTTAGTTTCTCAACCTACTGAAGAACAAAGAGACAGGCTCGAACCCACTACCTCCCGTATACAGGGAAGGGTTTGATACCACTGGACCACAAAGTCCTTGGCTAGTAACTTAAATTGGTTACTAGCCAAGATTGGTTTATATGATCCTTAGCTAGATAAAGATAGAACCATTAAAATAAATTTTACCTGTTAAGTTTTCTGTCCGTACCCTAATAAGTTGCAAATTATACCGTGGGTTACGGTTCACAATTGATTGTAGACCGCGTCATAAAAACGACGTGGTTTTGATTAATGAAAACAGACGGATGAAACGGTATCTGTTCTGTGCAAGGGCAGTTCTCTTTCAACACAACTGTAATATTAGTTCAACACAACTGTAGTATTAGTCATGACTATGGTCCACGATATAACAACTACTAATAAGTAGGGGTAAGTGCATGACTACTACAACTAGAATTGTGTATTTTAAGATCCATAGAATAATTTGTCACAATATGAACCTTAGTCCATGATATAACAATTGGAAATTGTCACCCTTGTTTAGAAATTTTGAGTGGACTGGATTAGACCCAAGGCCCAATGTTGATCCGTGAAATAATGGATATAAAGCCCAATCGGCGTCGGCAATGAGGCCTATATATTTAAGATTTAAGATACAGTATAATTTCTCTGTTGAGAGGAATAATACGACGTCGCTTTATCATTTGTTTTCGTCCGATATTTAGAGGCTCGGGGAAGAACTCAACGATCACAATGCCGGCTATGGCGGATGAAACGGAAACGAAAATCTCTGACGATGGAGAAGAAGGAATTGTAGAGAAAGACGCAAAAGTATTAAATTTTCTCGATTCGTTGGATAGCTATCTGATTCTCATGGACACTTTATCTTCAACACTTCGCCAGGTACCGATTCCTTCACTTAATTTTGATTTTTTTACATTTTATTTTTTGTTTCTTCTATCCAGAAATAGATTCGTTTAGTTTGGATTTGTATCTATAATGATCTACCTGTATGTGTGCAATGATTATCATTCGATGCGAATTTCTAGTTTAAATTTGTAGATTATGTGAAATTAAGTGACTAAAGTATCAGAATGAAGTATTATTTGTTGCTAATTGAGTGAAATGATAGCTCTTAACATGGCAATGTTGCGTTTCTGATTAGTCTTTGGCTCTATTGTATCCGTTGCAGGGATGTCTGGAGTTGGCCAGTGCTCGACTTTCTATGGGTGCGTCACGCATCAACAGCTCATTGCTTGACCTCAAACCACATTCTGCTGCAACTACATTGGAAATCGATCGTTTGGAAGGTTGAACTGTTATTTCCATCATTAAATTATGCACTTAGAAGTGACAAACTCATATAGTTAGGTTTAAAGTATGTGCAGATTGAGTATTAAAGATGGTATTTCTTCTGTAGCAGGATCCAGGATGGAGCAGGTGCATTTCAGGTTATGCAAGTGGGCTTCTTCTGCTAGTTCACAAACCTCACCCAAGGAAGGTAAATTTGATGAGGACGAGCTGTTGCATAGAAAATCTTACAATCCAGAGTCCACGCACCATGGTGATGATTCTGGTAATTACTGTGTATTTGTTTTCCATCTTATTCACTGATTTACTAGAATTGGTGTGCCAAGTCTTTAAAGTGAGAATTCTAAGAATCTACTAGTGATGATCTTTTAACTTTATTTGATTTTGACATCTGAAATATTAATTGTATTCTACTCCAGAAGCTCAGGGGAAGAAGCAAGAAAATAATGGGTCTCAGCGAGCAGTTGATGACCAAGTAAATTAACCTCTTTTCTGACCAATATTGCTCTTCTTTAACTTGTGTGCAACACTATTTAAGGCATATAACCTACAGTTGGCATCAGCTCCCAATTCAAACATAAATTTAAGCCAGGCACTGTTCACCATTTCCAAAATTCAGTTTCAGTAGTATTGGTTGAGGCGATATGAATTTATTTTTCCAATTCTTAAAATCATTAGATGTTGGTGATGAGTTTTCCAATTTTTAAAATTGAAGTTAAATTGGTGATAATTGAATCAACACTTCACTTTTACTATGTTCTTCTAGGCTCAGAGAGAGCGGCGTAAAAAACTATCTATGTTTGGAATGCTGGTTTCTCCAAAGCTTCGTTCTGCCCAACTCTCATATGAGACAGGTGAATAACTTAAACCTTTATTTAAAGTTCACGCATGTTTTCAAGGATCAAAGTTGTAACAAGATTCATTTCTTTCATTCTTCAAGGTTTTGTCTGTGAAGGATAGTCTCAACACATAGCAATGCTGTCCCTTAAGAAAATCCTGAATATGTGCAGACATTTAGGAATTCTGGATTAAAATTTATTGCACATCCCTCACTTCCCCTCGTGTTAATCATGTTCTGACATTTTCTGTGGCTTAATCTGTTCGTAGCTCTGGATACTATCATAGAAATAGCAAACATGCGAACGTCACTGCTGCATGCGTACAATCAAGTGGCGGAAGATATGAAAACCACTCCAAATGACTAGAGGTTTCTCTTTTTTATCCTGGTTGATCAATTTTTCATATTTAGCCATTGTTTTTTCTCAATACTGGTTCAGATTACAAAGTATGATGGTGTGCATTGCCTTCCCCTCTGCCCCCCTAACATATTAAGACAGATAGACCCTTCTTCCCCTTTCTTCCCAAAAATTTGAAAATAAAGAAAAAGAGGAATACATGGCATCAAGGAAGTGTGTATGAAAAAGGAACATTTCTGATCTTTCTAATTTATTCACTCAATCTTGTAGCCTTCTCATGATTGATAACTTGTTTCTTCTATATACAGCTTATGTACCCTGGGATGACTTTTCATTGGAAGGAATCAAGTTTATTTTCTAAGCTAAAATTATAGAGCATTTGAAGCTCCTTACACCTCATCTGCTTGGTTCTCCTCCTAAATCTATCTCACAAACCATTTTGACTTGCTTTTTCATTCTCTTGTAATGATGGATTTATGCCTTCCATTGTGCTCGATTTTTGTAAAAGATTGTAGCTTAGCTAGAAATCACAGTTAAGCTTATCATATAGTTAATGATGGTAGGCTGTAGCATTGCCTTCCTTTCTTTATAACAGTCAAATGCAGAAAGTCAGTCTGTACATTTTTATTGATTATTATGATGTTTTGTACTCCGTACTTTTCTATCTTAATAAACTGTCCCTTAATGCAATATTGACTACACTTCCAAAACTTTGAATTGTGATGCTTCAGTGTTAAGATGTCAAAGTAATATTCAATGTTTTAGTTGACTTCTGAATCTCATTATTTCAATTGAAACTTATTTTAGTCAAATTGATAATAAAAAAAGAGATAATTATGTGCTAAAAAGAGAAGAATGTTAACATGGGAAGAGCAAAAATGAGGGGTCTACATGAATCCTTCTATTTACAAAACGAATCCTGCTTAGCTTGTTATGGCACCAAACCAGTTGCTCTTTTGTTAGCCTAGACATGTTAAGAACCCTAGAAACTAATTTCATGTCTACTTGTGAGAAGAAGTAAAGAACATGATCTGAATCTTCGTCATAGTCTCTGCACGACCTTCTGAATCTCCTCAACACGCAGTTTTCGCTCCTCAATGTGTCCCGGAGCTTCCTCTCCTTCTGCAATCCAAGCCCGAAGAAGAAGAATAAGGTACTCGCGAAATAGCTAATGAAAATAGATGCAGAAGTAGACCATTTTCTTTACCTTTTGCAGACTTCTTCTGACCTCCATTAACAGCTCGAGATCATCTGCATTTTCAATCTCGGGGTGCACTCCTCCCTTGTGACACTTCACTGGCACGGTGGAGGAGTCGTTATCAGCTTTAACAAACCGCCAAAAGATTCGTATACATTCTTCCAGGATCTCGACTAGAATATCGCTTGTAATGGCAAAATCACCCTTCTCAAATTGCATCGCCTTCTTCCTGTCCTTCAGGTTGTCCTCTGCACAGAACCCTAATATCAGTATCGTTTGTTACAGAAACTACTCATTCGAAAGCCCTAAAACCTTACCTCTTATAACAGGAACTTGGAGAAGATTACGGAAGTCATATCTGCTCTTGATATAGTATCGCACTCTTGGCCCTTGGAAACGCTCGTCTTCGATGAATCTTTGCAGGAGCACCTGAAACTGCTGAAACTCTCCAGCAACTTCATTGTATCGATGGATCCCACGCGGGTCAGAATCCCACAGGTCTAGGGCCTTCCCGTATTGCCAATGTAGGAATTCCCAAGAAAGGCACATCTGTCCAACGTATACCACTTCCAGTTCACACTGTATTTCCTTGATAAACTTCGCCACTGGATCAATCTCACCGCTTTTTTGTTTGAATGGCCAAACACTTTTCAAGGATTTGAGTGCTGGACCTGAAGATTTCTGGCTCGAGAGCAATTGAAATGGATCTTTTAGCGGATCTTTCTGCAGAAAACCTGCAAGTAATTGACATTAAAGCATATTGATTGACTATTATCAACAACGATGTAGCCAGTTGATGTTCGATCTCAATACAAACAGTTCAGATGAATATAACCTTTACACGAAAACAGGAAAGAAAGATGCTATGTGATAATTATGCGGAGAACTTAAGGGAAAGGGACATTATGGCGTTTTAGGACGAGATGAATTACCTATTGCATACAGCTTTTGGTACGTCAAGATATCGAGTTTACGCATCCTTTCTCGGTAGCTCTTGTTGAACTTCATTAGCTCGCCTATGCAGTCTTCGCGTTGGAACCGTTGATCAATTTTCCAAGGCTTTAGGTCATCCATTTTGGGAGACTCGGACTCTTCGAAGATTGTAGGCAGCCCTGTGGCTCTGACCTTTTTGAGCTCCATCTTTATTTGTTCGAGCAAATCTTGATGTTCCCACAAGGATTCCATCTTGTTTGCATCGCCATAATCCAAATCGGACTCGTCTTCCGACATGGGATTTTGAGATTCTGATAAATTGTTGGTGAAGAACTCATCATCTGAGTCCCAATCCTCGAACTCGCCTGCATCTTCACGAAAATCGTTCTCTGATAGAAACTCGGGTTCCAAACTTTCGAGGCTATCGTTGCCATCTTGCTTGAATTCTTCAAGGACTTCTCCAATCATAGAACCATCATCTAATCCCCAATCCTCGAAGCTCCCTGCACCTTCATGAAAATCGTCCTCTGATAAAAACTCGGATTCCATAGTTTCAAGGCTATCATTACCATCTAGATTGAATTCCTCGAGATGTTCATCCATTACAGCACTATCATCTTGATCAGAAGTACCAAATTCTTGATTTTCCTCGGAGATTTCATCATGGCTCTCCTCGGTATCCATATCGTTCGAGTCATCATCAAGCTTGAATTCTCCCCCGAAATCCTCATCAGACAAGAAACCTTCACTGTACGAATCAACTAAACGAACCATGAGATATTGCATATGCTCAAAAGTAAGCGACGCAGAATCAGAATCAGTAACCAATGAATCTTTCTCAGATTGAAACAAAGTCTTGTCAGTAACATCGAGATCACATTGAGAGTCACTCTCTGCTTTACCAAACTCTCTCTTCGCTTCTCCCAAGTTTGCAACCTCGGTTTCCTCTTTTCTGCACACATCACTGTCAGGATTCTCGTTCTCTTCATCAGAAACATCTTTTCCTCTATAATCAGATTGCTTCAAATCCTTATTTTCTCCAAAGTCTGTTACCTCAGTTTCCTCTTTGCTGCATACATGAATGTCGACATTCTCATTTTCTTCATCAGAAACATCTTCTTCATTGGGATGAGATTGCTTCAAATCCTTAATTTCTCCGATGTTTGTAACCTCAGTTTCCTCTTTGCTGCATACTTGAATGTCAGAATTCTCATTTTCTTCATTAGAAACATCTTCTTCACCGGGATGAGATTGCTTCAAATCCTTAATTTCTACAAAGTCCGTCACCTCAGTCTCCTCTTTGCTGCCCGTCACCTCAGTCTCCTCTTTGCTGCCGACATTCTCATTTTCTTCATTAGAAACATCTTCTTCGTCGGGATGAGATTGCTTCAAATCCTTAATTTCTCCAAAGTTCGTCACCTCAGTCTCCTCTTTGCTGCCGACATTCTCATTTTCTTCATTAGAAACATCTTCTTCGTGGGGATGACATTGCTTCAAATCCTTAATTCCTCCGAAGTTTGTCACCTCAATTTCCTCTTTGCTGCATACATGAATGTCAGAATTCTCATTTTCTTTCTCAGAAACATCCTCTCCTTTAGAATGAGATTGCTTTATATCCTTATTTTCTCCGAAGTTTGTTACCTCAGTTTCCTCTTTGCTGCACACACGAATGTCAGAATCCCCATTCTCCTCATTAGAAACATCTTCTCCTTCATAATCAGATTGCTTCAAACCCTTGTTCAATGCAACTTCTAAGCACACATCCTTAGAAGAAAGACCGAATTCGTACTTGCTCCCAGATGATAATAATGGTTCAGAATCAACACTTTCAACCCCAATCTCAATCCCTCTCTTTCCACTAATGAATTCCTCATATGTCGGGAACCTAAAAGTGAAACCGCCACTGTTCTTCTCATCCTCGACCTCTGAATCCTCAGACATGTTCATCGTCTCTGTTTCACCGCAAGTAAACTCCCCAGCAGAAGTTTCAGAAAAATCTAAACTTTTCTCCAAAGAATCAACAACGCCCTTTCCCTTTCCCAGCCTGCAAATTCCAAAACAGCAAAAAACCTAAACAAAAAACACAAATACTAGGCCTTGTTGGGTAAAACAGTTAGCCTATCGGCCAATTTTAGCTTATTTGATCACTAATATTTGTTTGATTGGATTAAAAAAATCAATATAAATGTTTGGTTAATTAGTTTTTTGTAACTCCAAAATACTAAAATTCAAAAAGATATTCAAAACAACATTTTCAATTAGTTTTTTGAGAGAAAATAATTATTTCAAAACTAACAGCTAACAAAGACAGCAAGAAGAGGCTAATCTGAGCTTACCTGAAAAGGAATGCAGAGAAGAAGCCAAACAGAGCTTGCAAATACCAGTAAACAGCGACCTTCAACCGAGAAACATATCCCATGTTTCAGAGAAACAAAGATGACAGTGAGAGAATAACCATAACCCGTCTCAAATCTCGCCAAAACCCAACAGCAGGGGGAGAAGAAATCATGGAGGAAAACTCAGGGCCAGTTTTAACACGTCAAAAGCCAACAGAAATAGACTAAACACCTAAAAAAACCCAGAAAACATCCGCAGAGACGCTGATAGCCAGAAAGAAGCTGAAACAGTGAAATTCGACCTAATTTGAAACAATTTCAGTGGTGGGGGCTGTTCAAGAATTGAAGGGAAATGGGAGATACGTACATACTTAGTACTGGCATGGCTGTCGCCGTATAATCAAGAATTGGTCGCCGTGATGGGAACGGAGAAGGTTTGGGCGTTGGTAGGAAAATCAAAACGGCTCCCGCTCTCCTCTCCGGCTTTATTCTATTCGTTTTTTTTTATTTCTTTTTCTGCGTTGATTGGATTTTTCTTCGGTAAAACCGTAACGCCGCATCGCTGATTGGGTCGCGAGAAGTCGAATGGATCATCAATTTCACAGATAAAAAAGTTGCGATTTTTAATTTGGTAAATCCTTAAATGCACACCTCTTTTCACGCGTCTTTCATAGATACTTGTTGAGTTGTTGTACAATGTGTTTGTTACTTTGGTTGGTATGGATGGAGTATAATTGAGTAGATTCATGCTATATTTGAGATAAGAAATTAAGATTTCAAATTTGATATTTTTGTGCACTAGCATTTGGCCTTATTTGTTAAGCGACTTCATTGAAACATGAAAGGTCTTTAGGGCTTGGATTTAATCCGTTAGGAAAAGAATATTATAATTGAGTTGTTTGGACTTATATAATTTAAACTCTTATTTAGTAATTGCTGATTTTTCTCGTGACTCAAAAAATTGGTTCAAATGAATGATTAAGCAGGTAAAGCATGATTTTTTCCTTGAAAGTTAGTCAAGTCAGTCGCACAAGATCTTTCTAGTGCGATTTAACTTTATAATGTAATCTTGTGCGGGTTGCATTCTATTACACATGAGTAGGGTTTATGAGTTTATCAATTGCAAACCTTCGCGTAGAGATTGTGAATTTTTCTCATCAATCAAATAAAAAATAATAATAATATAATCAAGTGGAGTTTGATGCTGCACAACCTCCTATATGAGGGAGCAACTTGATGCCACTGTACCACAAGGTCCTTGACTCAGTTTGTTAATTGAACATTGTAGTTTCAAACTCGGCTCTACAATGATCGAATCAAATGTAAACATTCATCACATTGAACCTAAGTAAGTCTTGAATATGTGTTTAATCGTTATACCAAATAATTATAAATGTAATGATTCATATAATTGGTTAAATTGACTATTCATCGAGATAAAAAATTATTATTCTTCACCCGCATGTGTAACTCAGTTGGTCACAAAGATCAAGTTTGAGAACAATGGCCATGATCAGTCTTACTAATTGCGATGTGAAGTAACATCTCAGTGTGAGAGACTAAGATTACATCCTCCCATATATTTTATTGGGTTAAAACGTGGAGCCTTGAAAGTTGTGAATTCAACTTTTGGGACAAAATAATTATTCTTGGGATGAAAACGGAAATGCAATAAGTAAAAAGTAATTAAGATGGCAATAAATTATGGTCCCAAGATGCTAGTAATTGGATTCCTACAGTCAAAACTGAAATGCAATAAAGTAAAAACAATTAAGATAGTAATAAAATCTGGTTAGGTTTCCACTACACATCTACTCACCATCATGCCATATCATGTGCTTCTCATTTAATTGTTGTAAATTGTAACAATCCACAATTATGTCAACTTCATTTACTAATCACTCCCTAAAAAAAAAAATTGATAAGGATATTGTTTACATTTTTTTATTTTGACTTTTTTTTTATTGAAACCAAAATTTATAGTCGGATTACTTTTGGATCCTCGGAACTCATCCCTAAAATTTTAAAGCAAAATAGATTGTGAGATATATCTTAGTTATTAGTTTAGATAAATAGTCTTTACACTATTGTTTTCGAGCACTAATTGGCAAGCTTCCTTGATGGCATGAGCCGCTACCTGATGTTGTGTATTAAACTCCTTATCCTGTGTAATAGTTTATAAATTATACAAGAAAAATAAATCACAATAAGAAAATCTTGTGCAACGGATTTAACCGATAGAGAGTTGGTAAGAATCGAACTCATAACTTTCAGATATGAAAATTATGTTTTACCAACTCGAATACCCTTTTGGACAAATTTGGTGAAATTTTTACTATTGTATGAAAATTTCTCAAGTATTGTCTTATGATTTGTGGCCTTGTGGAGTTGTGGGTGATTCGATGACCAAAATTAGCCAATTAAGGTTTTTTTTTTTTAATAATAATAATCAACTTTAATCACTTGTAAGTGGTCTTACAAATTATAGTATACCTACAGTCATATTGTGATAATTGTAATTATTTGTGTGAGGAAAGTGAAAATGTAAACAGATTTATGCAATATTCTGTAATAATCATGTCCCTAACGGCCAAGTTCAAATCTTTTTTAAAAAGTAGTTCAAATTATTATAATTATTATTATTACTATTTTAAAAGTCACTTTGCTTTTTTTTTTTAGATAACTCGTAATCATTATCAAAGAACATGTCCCGTGTAAATTATCATATTGTACAACAATTCACATAATACACAAAAGAGTAATATGTATTATAAAAATTATATACCATGAGTTTATTTGATAAATATTAACAAATATCAAACTAATAATATTATGATATAAAAATCATACTTTTTTCACTCGGTCATAGTCTACTTTTTTCATCATATCTTCCTAGAAAAGTTGAATCTTCAATTCTAAGAGTCGCCCACAATTCGACCAACAAAATATATAAGAAGATGTAAATTATGATAACGCAACTGAATAGAGAGTCGGCCATCATTTTTTTCATTCTATATATGTAAAAGGAAGATGATGATAGTGAAAAGGTCACATTCACATGACACATGTTAGCTTTGTGTGCAGATTGTATAATGTAATGAAAAGGCGCGCTTCTTTTTACACCCAAAGCTTCATATTCCCAGTACACCTTTCTCAACACCACACTTATTTTTATACCATAAAACATTAAAAATTATAAACATACATGAAAACAAACATTGTCTTTTAATTTCATATGGTGATAATAGTTAGTGTATATTATATGTAATTCTAAATCCTACTCTCACACACTTATTATGATGTAACAAATAAGAATATATTATTTTCATTAGGCGGTCATTCGGAACCGTCCACTGGGACTATTTTTTGGGTGGCTCATGTGAGGCGTCTGCCTCATTTTTTATTTATTTTTTTGCGCAAAAATTAGGTGTTTGCATGAGAAAAAAAAACATTCAGACACTAATTTTTCTGTATGTTAAAAGCTATGGCAACATAATATAATAATTAATTTTTTAAGTGACGAAAAAAGCGTGCAACGCGTCACAATTTTAATGTGTGAACTGAATAGATCTTGCTAATTATTAAATTTAAAAATGTGAATTGGTTTACTTACAAATATTATTGTACAACTTTTAGGCAAATCACGGAGTATATTCAACAAATCAATTTTATAAAATTAAAATATAATTAAATTACATTTAAAGTACACGTAGGGTGTGCGTTAACTGGTTGGGCCCTGCAGTTGATAATGGGGAAGACAGACAGCGTCATTCCAAGAAGACACCAACGAGATTCAAAGTTTCATAGGTACCGTCGCTTAGCTTCTAGAAGGTTTGATTGTGATGTTGGGACATTGGAAAATGGAGTTTCTTACATACGACTCTCTCCATTCACGTGTTGTTTTCCTATATTCCTGTTGTCTTTACGTTAGACAAGTCGGTATCCCCCCACCGCCCATGCTCATTTCATGACAACCAAATTTCCAATAAAATTGTATTCATCAAATTTCAATAATAATAGCTTCCGAAGAATTTCGGGAGAATTCGAATTCGATTCCCACAAGTGACAATTCTTCTGGACCAGTTCGGCAGTTCCTGTGTCTCTTGGAATGAATGCGGGTGGATCCGAACCGTTAAACGAACAGAGAAAGACCCGGTGAATTTACAAAAAAAAAAAAAAAATCAACTTCCGAGCAAGTAATTATACAAGGTGATGGATACCCCGAGTATAATACTCAATCAGAAGATCCCCCAGTGTTAGGAGCTCGAAGTGTAATCACACCGACCAAGAGACAGGTGGGGCCCGACAATCTGATAGTCCAACTGTTGTTGGCAGACTGGTTGTAGCACTCAATGGCGATTAAGTGAAGATATTCTAAAGCGTGTTTCAAATTAAATCTGAATTAGTCTACAGTGCGATTTGAATTCTATATGCAAAAAAGCAAAAAAAAAATAAAAAATTAAAAAAATACTAGAAATCTTAAAATTTATACATGCATTGTAACAAGGTGGATTTATAATGGGCCCTAGAAGTATTGGGCTTCTTGTGGATTGGCCTGCTAATACATGGACCAAATGCATGTTTCAAAATGAAATGCCTAGTAGTCTTGTTGGGCTTTGAGTTGCAGCCCATTCAACATAGAATCTTTAACTCAAAAACACAACATTAAATAACAAACTTTACAGCTTTATCCCCAACATAAATATAAGATGCTGGATTGTTTGATAAGATGCACTTTAGGACATGGCCAACAGTGGATGTTGGAGGAGGAGGTCCGCCATGCCTCCCAGCTTCCTAATTTGGTTAAACAAACTTATTTTCACACTTTAATTCTAACACGACTCTTTTCTTTTCTTTCCATAATAGACTTTGCTTTTAATTTATGATGATTTTGAAGTCTCGAATATTTTCATCCCGACCTAAATTAGGTTAATATTGAATCACGACACAAATAAAGGGGCATATATATTGTATATGGTTCTTTAGTGAGATTGTAGTATAACCCCACACACTGAGACTAGGGTGGCAAAGCATTGGCTCGTGGGTTTTAAAGTATATATGTACTTGCATTTTCAGGGGCAATCCCAACCAAGTCCGCAATATAGCTGGTTTGGTAATCACAAGTTCCAAGTTTGACTCATCGTGAAAGTTATCTATAAAGTTTCTTAGTTTGAGTTGTTCTACTATGAAAAACTCAAAATGATTTATTTCATTGTGGTCATTTGCCAACTAGGGCCACAAGTTGAACTTGCCCAAAATGCACATTTGGGTAATAATTGCGAGCTTTTCAGTAAATCAAAGTATTTAACTATATTATTGGGACTCGTTAATCGAATTTGAGACCTATAGTTAAGCTAAAAGATATCCACGTAATCTAATCCACACCATGCGAAATGATTGTTCAGAATTTGAATTGGAAACAAATATTTAATGGTTCGAGATCTCGTTTGAAAGTTAAATAGATTTAAGATTTGATTTAAAATCCAACGGTGTATAGGGTGCCCTCGTGAAGTTGACATTAAAACGGGTAAATGTTGGACCACCATGAAAACACAACAAAGTGCAAAGCCCCTTTCATACGTTCATCATTAAGATAGGGTGTCTTGTTTTAGCCCCAGCAATCCGCCTTGGGGTTTTCCAAAGGTCCATTCATGTTCCTAACATCATATGATAACCCTAGCTAGCTGTAATTGGTAATTTCTAGTGTCCTGATAAAGACAACAATGATGTGAATTCATACTAGATAACAAACGAAATAAATAAATATGACATATGAATAATTGTATATAGAGGAAACTGTTTTAATTTGTTATAGTAGCTGAAGTTGGTACAAGATGATTCTCGTATTATTTCGTACGTAAGATATAAATATGAGGTTCATGTATATAGTTCATCAACGTAATAACTAACTATGAGTCTTTCAGATGTAATATTATTTCTAGACAAGTGTGATGAATTGAGTTTTTCGAGATGAACCGATTACATCCTTATACAATTTTGGTGGACTAAAACTTTTAAGCTTAGCCGAGCTCCCTCAATCTATTAAAACGAATTGAGTTGAGTCCAACATAAGTGGGTCCTGCATAATTACTCCAATGTCCTCTTACATAAACTTTCTTAACTCTCATGACACTCAGCTTCGTTAGGGATCCTCAAACTCATTCCAAACACAATTAGCCAATTATCTTGGAGCACACAATTTGCAAGAGAGTTTATAACAATATTTTGCTCCTAAGAACATTCCCATATAAGTTTTTAAAGGAAGACTTATGTGGACTGTGGTGGAAAAAGATGGAGGAGATCGAGAGAAGCTTTTGTGTCTTTGAAGGATGAGAGATTTTTGGACTGAGCATGTAGGGTCTGCATGGAGAAATGACATCATCTATTCGCGCGTTTAGCGCACTTATCACGCTCGCTGAGCGCATAAAAATTTCTGTTTTAATTTTTTTGTCGAGTTATTTTTTCATTTTCTCTTCTCTCTCATCTTCTTTTTTCTAATTACTCTACAAAAATTCTTCTAAAAGTATAACTATTGAAGATGTTCTTAAGTCGGTAATCTAACCATGTTGCTTTAGATCAAATTTTATCACAATACGAATACGTGTAGTATTATTATTAGGATAATATTTTGATAATATTCTACACTTTTCCAAGAATCGGAGCAGAAGTGTCAGCGATGCATGATCAAACCCTAGATTTGTATTCCCCAAGCACTTGAAGGGTAGACCAGTGATGTGGGTCATTACAAGATTACGTATTGTATTATACATCTTAATAAATCCAACTTTCCATTTTAGTATATGCATTTCAACAGGGATAAAAAGGGAAAACCTACAGTGTGACTGAGTGATGGATAGGTGCAGATTCGTCATTTCACCCCCACCCACATCCAATAATTTTCCCCAATTCCCTTTCAAGGGAAGTGATGTTACCCAACACCATCTACCAATAAGAGATTGCTTTTTTGCTAATCCCAAAACAGGATAACTTAATCCTCAAATCAAACCCCCACCCAACATCATTCTACACACAAACCCACAATATACTAATCCTTAATTCCTTATTATAGTATAATCTCCCCACACATGTACATCAAGATTGTGGCTTTATTTAGGGTTTCCAAAGAAATTCCCAATTAAAAATTCAGGATAATTCGAGTTTAATTTTTACAAGTGATAGTTTTTCTTAGACCAGTTCATATGCCTCTCAGAGCGAGCGGGAATTAATTGGATGAATCAGAACCGATAAACAGACGAAAAAAGACCCGAAACACCCCATGAGTTCACACACACAAAAAAGATCATAATTATTATCCGAAATTGTATGTGTACATTCAATAAATTTTATATTATTCCATATAATTTTAGCCAGTAAGAGATTCTAAAGAAGTAAACCATTCAATCTAATTTGTTCAAAATTGACTGAAACCAGGAAGCAAATAGACTACTCTCTCACGAAAAACTTGAAACTTTATGATTACTAAGTCAGCAATCCGATTAACTTGGTTGAAATTGTATCAAGATTGTAACTTTATTTAGATTTTAGCATGCCCATCATTACTAAATTGCAGAAACCAAACACGGTTAACGTAAACATACAGTGATTTAAAGTTGAAGAAACCTAGGATGTATGTATTTGCAGCTAATGATTACATTTGGTATAATCTGTGATGCTAATCCAGGTTGGACCACTTAAGAAATCTGTTTGATTAAGGAAACTCAGATAAGATCTTAAAACATAAAGAAATTAGATTGCTGAAGAATGTTGTTTTTGTCGTGATCAGATAAGCAGGTTTAGCAGTGGTAATCATTCAGATCAGAGAAGAAGATAATAGAACAGTGAACAAAAGGTTAATTAATTAGAGTAGGAAGTACACTAATCTAATAAGCAGAAAAGCTAATAAGAAATTAAGAACTAATAAGAGCTAATAAGAAAGAAAAGCTAGTGTTTTTAATCCATGGATCCATGGCGGATCAAGAAGAATAGAAAGATCCATTAGTGGCAGTGAGAGGAGCGGTAGGAACACTACGGCTGTTGTTTTCATTCTTCACGTCGAATTGACAGGCGGCGGTGGCGGTAACTAAATCAAAATCGCCGCCGTCAACGGCGGCGTCGGCGGCGGCGGAGGGCGGTTGATCTTTTTTGCCGGCGGTGTTCTTGTTGTTGTGCATCCAGACTTTAAGAACTCCTCTTTCTACGCCGATTTTTGCGCAGAATTCGTTGATGAGATCTTCGTCTCGCTTCAGAATCTTCCAACCGATTTTATCGGCGAACTCCAACATTTTGTCTTTCTGATCTTGGGTGAATTTTGTTCGGAACCGTTTTCTGCCGTTAGGATTTGACGGAGGAGTGACGGAGATGTGGTTGGCAGTGACGGAGTCCGTTTGTAGCGCGGACAGGCCCGTGCCGAGAGCGAGAAGCACGTGAGGCGCCGCGGAGGGGTAATACGCCGAGGAGATCGGCGGCGGGGACGAGGAATTGGGGCTGCTATGGCACCCGGCCTGCAGCGGCGGCGGCGGCGGAGGATGGTGGCGGTAGTGCGGCTGGTACTCGAGCGCCGCCACCGACTCGTGGTGCGGGGACCGCGCCTCCTCCGGCGGCTCACGGCGGTGGAAATTGCGGTGACACCCACACGCGGCGCATTTTAAGGATGTCGGGTCGGCCGGGTTGGCAGTCGGCGATGCCATGAATTCCCCACACCCATCCACCGCGTGTCCCCCAAGCGCCGCCGCGTGATTCTTCAAACATTCCCTGTAGTGCACCACCACCGCGTGGTGCCCGTTGCTCCCAAACCCACCGCCGTAACGCGCGTGGTTCAGCCGCTTCAACACCCCGTTGCTGCTGTACGACAACGGCTTCGCCGGATAGATCCGCGCCGCCGCCGTCGGCGTCTCCGAGTCCGCCTCCGGCGTCTTCACGGCGGTGTTGCAACTGCTACTTATCTCCATAACTAAAATCCCCCACTAGTGGACCTTTTCCAATTTCCACTCTTTAAACCTTAAAAAAACCACTTTTACAACGTTAATCCGACGAATATAGGGCCAAGATTTCACAGAAACATCTTATCCACGGCTGTGGGGGGCCGATTGAGAGGATGAAGCAAATAACTAGAGTGAGTGAGTGATGGGGTTGTTTTGGAATTACGTTTGATGAAGATGAAGATAAAACGGGGTTGAGGGATATATGGTTTGTAGTATGTGGGATTAACAATAAAACACATTTCATTAATTCCTTAAACATTCTTAAATTCCTATGATAATCAATAATCAATCCTTCATGGGTAAACCTTGTACCCGCAACCGCAGCTGTGTCCTGGCCCCACCTCACTTGCTCTGTCTTCTGTCATGTGTGTCATAATTACACATTTACACTGCTACTCAACCCACTTTAAATATATTGTGGGGATTTCTTGCCGCTAGTAACATCCGGTACAATCGAGTATATTATTATTTCAACCCAATAAAAAAAATTAGCATATTATATTATGTACAGAAGTTTATATTGTTGATCGGTACTGTTGAGCATATATAATATATAAACGTAAATGTATAGTTTAACTATCAGCTTAGATTTTTAATCGAGATAGAACGCATACTTTAATTTGGTATCAGAGTCATTATAGTCCACGTGTTGCTTGCAGTCTATCAACATTTTTTTTGGAAACCCATATTTGTATTTTTTTTAGTTGTACTATATTAAATATAAATATTATTTGTAATCGTACTCGATACAATTATAAAATTATTAGTAATTGTGCCTGGTGTTAATTTTATGATCGATAGATTAAGGTTTGAACAAACGTAACATTGTTAAAGTAGTAAAAAGAATTTGAGGGATGGAGAAAAACTTGTATATAGATATATAATATATTGTTGTCACTTTTGGCATTTTCCTTCCTTCTTTGATTTTATACTTATATAAGTCATAAATGTCAAGAGAAATCGGATCCTTAAAAATATGTTAGTATACAAATTTGGTAGATTTAGATTTTTCTTAACAAACGCCTAACTTTATTGAGTATCAAGATTCTCCAAATTTTTCATAACCAAACTCAAAGTTGCCTTATGTTTCATGTCATTTCACCCTAGGCCTAAAGCATTCACCTGCTGGAGGGCCCTGTCCATACCACCACGTCATCCTCAATAATTTGTAATTTTTGAGAAGTTTTTGCAGGTGTAATTAAGAAAGATAAAAAGAAAAAAAAATTTGCCAACAAAAAAACAGACAAATTTAACTGCCCAGGCGTATGGGCGCGAGAGTTGAACGGAACGCGCGATTCTTGCGCACATTCTTATCTACACGGGCCTCACATTTTCAGGCAAAAAACCTCATATCGTACAATAACCTCAGTCATTCTCTTTCTTTACCCTCTCTCCTCCACATTATTATTATTTCCTCAAAAATCATTGTTTGAGATCACCTTAGGCTAAAGTCCAAAATCTACCATGGTCGAGCCCGAGAACTCCTCTTTGAACCTA
>CM008332.1:1070413-1080784 GCA_002525835.2 Ipomoea batatas
GCCAAACTTCTCACCTTTGATTATTGACCTGACAATTGACAAGGCATCCCATTCACCACATGCAGTGTATACAATTTCTCTAATCCCATCATATATACCTAGCTTCCCTACTACTACCCTAATTGATTTAGTCACCCCAACCCATCCCCTGAAGCATAACTAAATAATATAAATTTCGCCAATCAGCTTGTGATTTAGTGGCACTCGGTTACACTCTCAGAGGAAAAAGGGTGGGTTCGAGCGTCAGTGGAGGCGATGTTGACTCTTTGTGCTTCAGTAGGTTGACAAAGTAGTTAGTCCGGAGACGTCGGCGGGGGCCTCGGGAAGAGTTATCTTTTCTGTTTAACAGTCTGCCCACCCTGGAAACGGCTCAGCCGGAGGTAGGGTCCAGCGGCTGGAAGAGCACCGCACGTCGCGTGGTGAACAGATACTACATTGTAACAGAGTCAGAATCAGATATGTCTCAATAACTTTGACGACGGATCATGAGAACAAGACATTACAATGTATGTATACGATTTCTCTAATCCCATCATAGCATCTACATTGTAACAGAGTCAGAATTAGATATGTCTCAATAACGTTGACAACGGATCATGAGAACAAGACATTACAATGTATGTATACGATTTCTCTAATCCCATCATAGCTAACAAGCTTCCCTACTACTACCATCCCCCGATGCATAACTCGACGATATAAAAGTCAGGACAAAATAAGTCTTAGCGATGTTGGCAACTGCAAAGTGATACTTCTATTTTTGCTTGATAACATGTTTGGGGTTCGGTTACAATCCAAAGCCCTGTCTTTTGAAGATATAGTGACGGTATATAAGTAAAAAATGTTGCACCTTCAATTTGAGCTATAACTTTTGACACAGTAATATAAGGTTACTTGTGGGCATTATTGTAACAAATTCTTGTTATCTAATACGATGAAAGCGGTTTAAAAATCTCCTTACAAGATCTTGAGAATAAAACATTATAAAGTTTTTGAGATTGGGGTTACGAGAAGTGACAAGTGTTAGCACTTTTTAGTCTTTTTTAATTTTTTAAAGTTGGCAAGTTATGAAGCAAGGTAAGCAATCAGTGCTGGAACATTGAAAGCTCATCTGCCTTTTTATATATTTTTGTTTGTTCCTTCTTCTTCTTGAGCTAGTGATTAATTGCTTACCTTATAAAAAAAATTCCTTTATTAAAAAATTCCTTTAAAAAAAATTCCTTTTTTTTTTTTGTTCAAAAAAAAAAAAAAACGAGTTAAACTTATATAAGTGACATGACGAGAGTATATATTTAAGAAATATATATAAATAATATAAGAGTTAATAATTAGAAATTGACTTAACATATTGTAGTAAAGTCAAATCATATTGGGAAAAAGAAAAAAAAAATGGAATGGACCAAACAAATGAGTGAGGTCACTGGGCCATTGGAAACTGTAAATTTATATGGTAAGCACAATCGAAAGAGAAGAGAATCAAATTTTAAGTGTCAGTGGATACATAGTGTGCACTTTGGAGTTTAGTTAGATTGGGTTGAGGTCGTAGGCCTATAGGGTAATACCATAAATGGGCAAAAGATTTGTATTTCACATGCAAAAGTTTCTCCAACCTCTACCATTTGCTAGGGGCTGCCTACAATGGTAGGCAAATAATCTTTAAATTTTGTATTTGTAATTGACATATTCTCTGTCTGCTGTTGACAGTTTATGTACATGTAACTAACATATTATGTGTTAGCAATTATCAAATTATTTGTTTACATGTACAGAAATTGTTAATTGTAAATACATAATATGTTAATTAAAGGTACAAAATTTTTGTATCAGAATTTATAATATAATATGAACACTGGTCCATGGTATAACAATTGATAATGGTAGGCAGTAGGCTTAGTTATATTTATTGAGAGATGAATTCATATATTGAATGATAAGATGTGACTAAGATACAGAATTGGGCTGGGCTTTGTCTGTGAAGAAACAGAAGCCGATTTGGGCTGCAGAACTAGTCCAGCCCACTCAGTTGAGGTGATCCGAGTTGGACTCATTGATTTTGGAACACCAAAATTTAGAAGCTATATATATACACACACATTACATGCTTTACCCATCCATAAAATCAAGAACAATGTTCAATATTCTCAGTTGACCCATTATTTAAAAATGTTATGGTGTGTTTACCTGACTTGTGAGCTATTACACAAGAGTACACATTATCTGTAGTGGTTGAAAGGATAGTATACATGCCAACAACTTCTAATGTCACGAATTCGACTATTGCCAACACCATTTCTATCTCACACAGAGTCTATTTTCTTTGTGCAATTTACCCCTCTTATTACATAAGAAAGTGATTTTCTCAATGTACATTTTTTTAAGTAATAATTTTTTGTTGAACCCGTCACACATGGTCTTCATAGTGTGATTTATCTTTGCTATATGATTTCTTAACTATTCTATAATTTCCCAACTATTATATAACAAGGTGTTTGGTTGGGAGAAAAGAATTAGGGAGCAAAGTAATTGCAACTCGGTGAGAAAATAATAAGACAATGGAATAAAATAAGAATTTAAATTACATTGTCTGGTAAGGAGAAATAGAATTATTGAGAATGATAATGAAAAAGTGGTATAAAAATTAAAATGTCATTGTATAATAATAATAATAATTGTTTGTTTTATCAACCACGGATGGTCGATCGGAAGGCCAACACCACCGGAAAATTGCTTAAGTGTTTAGTACAGAATTAGAGCAGCGTTTAGGCTCTCTTGTATTATGAATTGCTTGATTGTCATCTAATGTCTTCCTTTAATGTAGCTTTGACTACCCGTTATTCATATCCCATCAATAATAATAATATGAAATTATAATTCCATTCAATTAAACACGATAATTAGGGTGACTAAAGAATTGTGGTGAAATTGTAATGCAACTAAATAGCTTGTAAATGCATATGCCGACCAAAAAAAAATGTCCGACATGCTATTCGTCTTCCTCCCATCGAAGAGGACAACACACTGCATTTTGCCATTATGATAGCAGCCATAATAATAATAATAATAATAATAATAATAATAATAATAATAACACCCAAACATTAAAAACGTGACTAAGAAGGAAGATGGTTTGTGACGTAGAAACCTTTTAATGATGATAATGTAGAATGCTTATTGTGACATTAACGCGTTTAATTTGATATTTATGTGTAATATACTAGGTAAAAATGGCTCAATCATATTTTAGAACAATAAAATATTTAATTTTTAAAAATATAATATATATTTATTCAATTACGCATGCATGATCATAATTACACGTATTTCTTATGGTGTCTTATGGTGAGAGCACTTATTTCTTAGATTATTTGCTTAATTTATATTCTAGGTATATTATCCCATATGTGAGGAATTTGAACATGCTCCTTGTCTAAGAAGAAAGAGCGAATGACTCTCATATAAAAATTATGATTTTAACTTTGATCGATACTTTCTCTGTTGAACTTTTCACATAGAGTCTTCAGAGTATTTTTTTTTTTTTTTGAAATCAATTACATACTCCGTAATTATTAGTTGTAGAGGTCACCATTCTCTACGTATTTTCTATAACACCATTTTCATTAATCATGTCGCTTGTCTTTGACCCTTCGATTGATTCAATAGTCATGAAAATAATCATAAATTCTACTATTGAAAATGATTTTTTCCTAATTTTCCCTAATATTTTCTTTCATGATGTAACTTAAAATCATTGACGCCTATAACTTGAGTGATCCTACCGCTAATTAAAAGGAAGTTAACTGTCCAATTAAAAAAGACAAATATTTGTGTGAGACCTTTCACGAATTCTTGTCCTGAGATGCGTCAATACAAGATAAAATGTAATACTTAATTATACTAGCAAATGTAATACTAAATCAGGACTAAAACGTTTATTACTTATATATGTAAAAATTTAATACTTTTGATGTAATTGTAATACTTTTACATTTTGATATAAAAGTATTACATTTCATCAAAAGCATTATATATTCCTATATATATATATATATATATATATATATATTTATATATATATATATATATATATATATATATATATATATATATATACACATACATACATACATATATATGTCAACTAATTTAATGCACTCAACTAACAATACTCATCACCCAATTGTATGATTTGTATCCACTCAACTAATACTCATTAATTTCATGAACAAATTTAATGCACACAACTAATATCAAACAATTTTTCAAGTCCCATGACCCATTCATGAAATACTATAAACATTCATGAAATACACTATCATTTTTAAAAGTAGTGAATCGTCATTTCATCACATTTGCAGGTATATATTATTTTACTTTACACCTTGTAATTCAAACTCACTTTCAAAATTGACTATCACATAAAAACTTTTTTTTCTTTAATTAATAAAAAATTAAAACAATTTTTTAACAAAATATAAATTTAAAAATAACTAAATATATTTCTATAATTACATAATAAGTTATTTTTTTTTATTATATAATATAAATAATAATACATTGACCTATTAAAAAAAAAAAGTGAATCCATAATAAGACATTTTCAATCTTTTCAGAAAGATCTCAAATTTCAAATCAATTAAAAAAAAAACAGTAAAAATGGTTCAATTTCATTTCATGTGTCATAGTATATATTAATGTTTTATTATTTTATTAATTTATCAGTTTAGCACCATTTGGTATTTTGTCTTGTATTTGTTGTCACTTTTCGAAAAATGGAGGATGTTTCTTTTTCGTACTTTTGCTATAATTATATGTGCAGCGGCTCCGATCCTCTGCTTTTCTTCTTCACATGTGCTTAATTAGTTTTCCCTTTAAATACAGAAGCAACCCTTTTGAATAGAAATCATCCATAATATGCAAAGCAAAACACAAGCTATTGCATTATATCTAAAATCTCTCCCAATAGCTAGATGAACCCTACTCCCAAAGCAAAACCCTAGGTCAAAAATTAAATCAAAATTCTTTTTTATTCTGATAAAGTTTAGCTACTTATATTGAAATGGATGATGGGCGCTCCATTACAGTGCACCTCCTGAACGGGCATGATCTGCAGAAAGACGGCGGCGATGATTGCCGCTCTTTTGGCTCAGCCTCTTTTCTGAGTACATGTTTTAATGGACTCAATGCTTTATCTGGTATGTATAGTGTAATCTAATTGTATCTGTGGTTGAGATTATTTGTGTTTATTTAGTCGGGTTTTAAATATGTTCCTGTAGACTAATCATTAGTTGTAACTTCTCACTACTTCTCTGCTGGCCGGGCAGGAATAGGGATACTTTCGGTGCCGTTTGCCGTGGCGGCGGGAGGGTGGTTGAGCTTGATATACCTCTTCATTATCGCCGCCGCGACGTGCTACACCGCCGTGCTGATCAAGCGGTGCATGGACATGGACGCCGGCGTCAAGAGCTACCCCGACATCGGCGAGCGGGCGTTCGGGGCGGTCGGACGGGCGGTGGTGTCTTTGTCGATGAACGTGGAGCTTTACATGGTGGCCGCGGGTTTCTTGATCATGGAAGGGGACAATCTTAACAACCTGTTCCCTAATTTCCGGGCTAAGGTTTTCGGCGCCGTCATTGGTGGGAAACAGTGTTGGGTTATTGTTGTTAGCCTCCTCGTACTGCCCACTGTCTGGTTTAACGATTTGAGGATTTTGTCGTACGTTTCTGCCACCGGTGTTTTGGCTTCTTTTCTGCTTCTTGCGGCGGTGTTGTGGACTGCTGTATCTGATGGCGCCGGCGCCGGAGACTCGCCGCCGGCGAATCGTAGGGTTGTGAATTGGGGAGGAACCCCCACCGCCGTCAGCCTCTACGCTTTCTGCTACTGCGCTCATCCTGTTTTCCCCACGCTTTACACTTCCATGAAGAATCCAACACACTTCTCTAAGGTAAATATAGGTTCAAATGGTATTAACTTATATTTTTGAAAAAAAAAAAAAAAAAAACATTTTTAGTTGGGAAATGGTAATAAGGAATTTGATGGAATTTTCCACTTGTTGTAATTTTAATTATAAAAGAGAAATTTAATAATAATTGGTATGGATCAATCAGAATTAGAATAGTTATGGTGAAAATTTGAGTAAATGTAATATTTTAATCTTTTTAGTTCATTGTCATTGTCACCAGGCCAAAATGTAAATTCAATCCTTCAGGTATAAATTTAGTCTTTCAAGACCAATTTGGTCCACTTAAAACTAAATTCACCATCAATATATTACTTTAAAAAGTAATTGATCATAATTGGTGATAAAACAAATTTATACCGGGTGGTACCACTCTCAATATCATGTAATAGCTAGTATCATTTAATATGGATCATACGTGTTATTTGGATCGATTTTGACACCTAAAGTAGGTTACACCCACTCTATAAATTAAATTTATCATTTCATTATTATATCCAATTTTTCAAAATTCGATTAGTACAAGACTGTACTTTATATACTAACTCATGTCATTTCATTATTATTATATTAAAATTTTTAAAGTTCAATTACTACACGACACGACTTTATATACTAACTCATGAATTACGTGTAATAGGCAATTAGAACTTTATATACTAACTCATGAATTACGTGTAATAGGCAATTAGGAATACGATCGAAAACGACTCTATATGACAGCTCAATATAGAGAGAGTCTTAGTTAGAACTTTATATACTAACTCTTGAATTACGTGAAATAGGCAATTAGGAATAGGAAAACGACTCTATATGACAGCTCAATCCAGAGAGTCTTAGTAAGAATCGAACTCGTAATCTTATGATACGAGAATCGCATTCAATCCACTCGGGGACCCATTATTTTGGCTTCTTTTTTTTCTTTTTTTTTTTTAAATTTTTTTTTTATTTTTAAGTTTCATTATGTCACAACATTATAAAGTGAATTCAAAGAAAAAACTTTTTGTTTTTTTGAGTGATGAGGAAAACTAGCAAACACAACCTCCAGAGTGTACATTGGCTAAACTCCCTTATAACTTTAGCCGGCAAATGACTACAAAGATAAAACAACATTGCTTATATCTAACCGGTTCAAACTAAGAATGTTAATATGCACAACTTAGTAAGAAAAACAAATATTTTTTAAAACCTATGTTATAGTAGCTCCATTGCTATATACATAGCATATAACATTTTGTACGAGTGTGTTTTGTATAACATTTTGCCATCCCGGCCCGGCCCGGCCAGGTCCTGCTGGTTTGTTTTGCAGTGAGTACCTTCACCTATGCATCAATGGCGGTTCTGGGATATCTCATGTTCGGTTCGGACGCACTTTCTCAGATCACTCTAAACCTCCCGACAGACAAGATCAGCTCGCAGGTTGCGATCTACATAACGTTGGTGAATCCGATCGCCAAATACGCTCTAATGGTGACCCCAATCGTGAAAGCCATCGAAAACTCCTTTGCCTTATCGGATCACGGCAAAAAGGGATTCATTGGCGGTCTGGTAATCAAAACCGGCCTAGTAATCAGCACTGTCATTGTTGCAATTGCGGTTCCATTTTTCGGGTACTTGATGTCGCTAGTCGGAGCGTTTTTGAGCACGACCGCTTCTGTAATTCTGCCGTGCTTGTGCTTCTTGAAGATTTCTGGGATTCATCGTACGCCATGGTTTGAGGTGGTCGTCATATGTGGGATTGTGGTCATGGGGGTTGGGTTCATGGTCGTGGGCACTTATACTGCTCTAAGGGAGATTGTATGCAATTTGTGACCTAACTAGGCGTTTGGTTGGAAGGGAGAAATTCTGCCAGAAATGAATTGCAATTCAATTAGAGATAAATAATGCGAGAATAAAGTGGTAGTTTAAATTCCAACGTTTGATTTGCATGAATAAAATTACTTGAAATTTCTGGTATATATGAGAATTGAAAGGGAATAAATAGTATAAAGCATAAAATACTCATACTTATTATTATTATTATTATTATTATATTATAAATTGTAAATGACCAAATTCAAATTTTTGATTTTGAAAATTTATGTAAAGTGTTGTATAAATAAACTTTAGAATTGCATAACGAAAGCAATAAAATAGATAAGAGAGTTTTGATAAAACATATTTGATTGAGGTATACCTACTGATTGGCGTTCTGTGTTGAGAGTATAAGACGGACACGCTATAATCGAAAAAGAGATGTCAAAAATCAATTTTAGGTTGAAAAGAGAGATCAGAGATGCAATTTTGTCTCCAAGTTTTTTTTTCTCTCTCTCTCTCTCTCTCTCTCTCTCTCTAAAATCCATGGAATTGAAATACCAAAGGTGACCATGCAAATGAGTGAATTTCAATTCCGCGGAATTGCATGCAATTCCTTCCAACCAAACGAAAGAATTTGCTTGGCATTATGTGGAAATTGAATTGTAATTCTCTCACCCCCAAACCTTTCGTAAATATTACTTTATTTGCCTCATTTTATGTGTCTAATAATCAGTTAAATGAGGTATTCAAGTTATTTTTAATTCAATTTTCATAGTATTAATTAACTATTAAGTTTAGTATTAGTGTATAAAATATTTTTTTTTGAATACAACTGACCCTATTACATTGTAGTATCTGTTCTATATTAGTGTATAAAATTTAAATATTTAAAAATTATATTAAAAATACTACTCCGTATTAAATACCCAGAAAAAAGTAATTTTAAAAATATTAAATAAAATAAGCAAAAAATAAAGATTTTGACTTGACGAATATGTAATCAATTGTTTCATCATTTCTTGTTTACGCCTTCAACTACCGTGTATTCATTGAATTCACATGGGAACATTTGTATCACCTAGCAACCACTTGATCATTAATACAATTTTGAGTCACTCTCAATAATAAATAATAAATAAATAAATAAATAAAACTCACTAATAACACGTGCTTGGGGCAAACAAAGTGTAGACCCTTGAGAGTTGATTCAAGAATTTAATTAAAATGGGAAAATTCTCAACTAATCTGATCATTTGACTTAGTAATTACAAAGTTTTAAAATTGATTTCTCATGATAATTGTCTTCGCCTTCATTTTTATTTTGGGGTAATAAACTAAATGCCAGAAAAGGGCACGAGTAGTGCAGCTAGAGCGGTTTATCTTTTGGTTTAGAGACTCAATGTCTATCAGTTTTTTAGGTTTGAGTTGATCAATTATTGACAACTTAGTCTGATTTATTTTTGTTTGTAGTCATTTGCAAGTTAGGGTGGTTGGCTAGATAACCACAAGTTTAGTTAGTTGTCTATGAACTTTATTGATTTGAGGCAGTCAATTATAGACAACTTAAATTGGTTTACTTTTTTTGTGGTCTTTTGTCAAGTAGAATCACAAGGGCAAGCAAGTATTTCCCATTTTGAGAGGTTATTCCTGAGACTCGAATGAATACAGAGGCTAAACATTTACTCACTGCATACAAAAACACCCTCTCATTTTGAGAGGTTATTCCTGAGACTCGATTTCTGATTTTTCTTATAAAATTTTATTATTGTGATCAACTGAACTGTCTATGCGGACTACTAGGAGACACATTTAGCCAGCCGTGTAAGGGCATATCTATTAATCTCCACGTGAGGAATTAATTAATACTCCCTCGTTTTCAAAAAAAAAAAATTAATACTCCCTCTGTCCCACTTTACCTGTCATGTTTACTATTCATTGGTCAAATGACTTTTAATGTTTATTTTATTCATTGTTTATTTTCTTTAGTAATTTTTAATTATTTTTAAATTTAATTCCTTGTGTTTAATAGTACTTTTAATGTAGTTTCTAAATATATAAATTTTATATACTAATACTAAATTTAATTTTATGAAAAATTGAATTAAAAATAACTCCAGTTTAACCGAGTCAGACAAACAAAATGAGACGGAGGTAGTAAATGTTAGCGAATTGAAAAAATAAATAAAATAAAATCTAGAGTTTGTGGAGCGTGATGGGCGTACCGGAAAAGGATCTCCGATTCATTGTCTGTTAATGTGAGCTAGCGGCATTCCACAAAACCGCCATGGCCCGCCCTACATGATTGCTTCTGTCACCGACCGGGTCCCATTATACTCTCCGAACAATTCCGACGGCGACTTCTCTTGGCTCAATATCGTTTCGCCTCGATCGCGTTTCTTCAGCCACCAATTTTCTTCCACGTGATTTTATTAATCTCGTTGCTCCTTTTTAGGAATAACGTCGAACACCTTGTGCTCCTTCTGTTTAAGGATCTTTTTTTTTTTTTTTCCTGTTTTTGATTGGACTTAGAGGTGATCGATGGAGAGCTCAATTTGTCGGTCCACGGTTCCCCTCCTCGCATGTCGGCCCAGAAAATCTGTCCAGTCTGGAGGTTCGGC
>CM008332.1:1094361-1104874 GCA_002525835.2 Ipomoea batatas
TGTACGCCCGCAACCAAAGAATTTCTATTTTATTCCTTATAAAAGGTTAATCTTGCTCTTTTAATTTTCATTTCGTGAACCAAATACCAAATAATTAAAGTGAGAAATTGTACATTTCGTCCCTAAGTTATATGATAATTGTAGAATTCATCGCTAATTATTGGTCATGCTCAGTTTTTGTCGCTAAGCTATCATTGGCGTTGCACTTTCGTCCATTTACTAACAAAACATCAGGGACGAAATTTGCAACGTTACTATAGCTTAGGGACGAAAATTGAGCACGAAAAGTTAATAAAATGACGAAAAGTGAGCACAACCATTAATTAGAGACGAATTCTACAATTACCCTATAACTTAGGAATGAATTCTACAATTACCCAATAACTTAGTAGAGAAAAGTACAATTTTCCCATATAAAATCATGTGTGTCAAAATTAATACGAAGTAACATTAATAACATTTCTTAGTCATAACTAGGTTGTTAGGAACATTTGTAATTTAGATTTTGATTATACCAAAACATAGAAATTTTAGTCCCTTATTTTATTTCATTTTTGGGATAAGGGTCAAATAGACCCTCTAACTATATACTAAAGTTCAATTAGGCCCTTGAACTAAAAAATCTTCCAATTAAACCCTTAAACTTGTTAAAACTATGCAATTAACTTATTTTACAGGTTAACAAAAGGTAACCTATCAACTATAATTTTAAATTATGCAAAGTTGATTTATATAATTTTTAAGTTACCTAAGAAATTAAATAAAAAAAATTATGCGAATAGTAACTTATTTTAAATTATGCATAATTTAAAATAAGTTACCTAAGAAATTAAATAAAAAAAATTAAATAAATCAACTTTGGCTGCCATGGTTTTTTTAGTTACCTAAGAAATTATTAAAAAAAATTATTTTTATAAAAATATAATTTTTCAAAAAAATATTGTACTGCCATGGTTTTAATTTTTAATTTTTTAAATGAACATTATTATTTTAATTTTTATAAAAACATAATTTTAAAAGATATAAATTTATGTGGTAGCATCCTATGTGGCAAATGACTTGAGAGTAACTTGCTATTATAGGTCAAATAGGTTAATTGCACAAATTTGACAAGCTTAAGGATCTAATTGGAGGTTTTTTTAGTTCAAGGGTTTAATTGCACTTTGATATATAGTTGGAGGGTTTATTTGACCCTTATCCCTTCATTTTTTAGACTTAGGGTCTCTGCTCTCTAATTCGAATAGTCCAAATGATTAACCTGAGAGGTTATGCTTCGGATAGACAAAATAGTTCGAATGCTAACCCGAATGGTTACGTTTCGGTCTTTCGGACAACCAAGAGAAAACCTCGAAGGATTGAAGGTCATACGAGTTCAAGACGAAGAGTAAAAAAAATAGAAGATTTCAAAACCGAAAGGTTGCAAAGGTCGAATGGTGGAAGGACCTACATTTCGAGTAAAAATAGGGACGAATGGTAAGGACAACCATTCATAACCGAGAAGTAGCAAAGTGTTAACATTCGAAAGTAGCAAAATGTTAACCATTCGAAAAGAACTGCTCGAGACATTCTCCGAGCTAACATTTTGAAACCTTAAAACACTAGTGTTTTATGGTAGAATGTGACCAAGGCAAAGAGAGTACTAGGTATACATATTAAAGAATATTTTCCTCAAAAAGCATAGACATTTGTGTAGAACAAAGAGATATGTGCAGCGCGAATTAAGTGGTTTAACAGCTGAAAAGTCTGATGCATAAAGTTACTTTCCGGAAAATCTATTGATCTCTACAAACTGGGTAATAGCGTTTGAAATGAGTTTTCCTCCAACGGATCCTTTTCAAAACCCTTATAAATACCTTCTGTTAACATAGAAAATTTGATAATTTTTAATATTAAAAATATTTGAATATATTTGGATAATATTGATATTATCTAATTTGTTTAATTAGATAATATCAAAAGAGTTTGAACTTATCAAAAACTCTTTATCCTACAACTATAAATATAAATAGAACATAACATTTCTATGTATTCATCCTAAGAAAATAATAGAAACAGCTTTGAAGCTTATTTAGAGATCATGATCATGAAAATAAAAGCCCCATGATCTTGAAAGTAAAACCTCCTCCATGAACATCATGCCTATCATGTTGATCCAAACTTCCAGTTGAAGATCAAGCCATTTGAACCCAGAGGCCCTTCAGAAGAACAAACATATAAGTTTTTCTTTGAAGATCAAGCCACTTGAAATCCAGAGGCCCTTCAATGGAGTGTTCATGACAATCAATTAAAGAATCAGAGGACTATACAGAGATCTTTTACCCACACCGCATTGATACTTGACTTGTAATCAGAATTTGAATTCCAAAATATTATTCAAAATTTTGTGTTTACACCTTCATTCAAGAAAAAAGGAGGTGTTGGTCTGTTGAAGTAAAAATTACAAGCTATTCAACTGTTCTTAACAAGCTTAAAGCCAAGACCTTGTGGTCTAGTGGCACCAGTTGCACTCTCATATGGAAGGGGGTGGGTTCGAGCCTTAGTGAAGGCGATATTAACTCTTTGTGCTTCAGTAGGTTGAGAAAGTAGTTATGAACAGATACTGCATTGTAACAGAGTCAGTAGTACTAAAAAAAACAAGCTCAAAACAAAACCAGTGAGAGAGATTTAAAAGCTAAAAAGTTGTATCCAGATTTATAAGCTTGAGCTAAAATGTTGTATCCAGATTTAGAAGCTTGGGCTGCTTAAAGGAGAAGATTAAGTTGTATCCAGATTTAGAAGCTTAAGCTGCTTAAAGCAGAAGATCAAGTTCATTATATAGATCTGGGATCAGGTGCGAACTGCCCTTTCCATGTGAATTGAAGGAATGCACCGCAATTACTACATGAATGCACCACAATTACTATATGAATGCACCACAACTCCTCCAGCTTCGCAAAGGAATGCAGCGCAACTTCTAGGACCATTTCGGTTCATTCATGTAGTAGGTGAGGTGCAATCTTTTAATAGATTGCAAGTTCATGTATATATATATATATATGTATATATATATATATGTATGTATATATATACATACATATATATACATATATATATATATACACATACATATATATAGATACATACATACATACATACATATACATACATACATACATACATACATACATACATATATATATTATTCAAATGCGGTGCATTCATGCAGCCTAATCTGCGCCGTCCAATTTCATTAATCCTACTGAAATTCGCATATGTTTAAGTGGGATTATTATGGTAATTTTAATATTTATTTTACGTGAATTGGAATGATGCATTTTAGTACATAGTGTGGTGCGTTTGAATACATTCTGTGGTGCGTTTTATTACTTATGTTAGTGCATTAACTGTGTTGTGGAATGATGTGTTTTAATCTATTCGCTGGTGCATTTTTATACGCAGAATGGTGTGTAACTGTGTTGTGGAATGGGGTGTTTTAATACGTTGTCTGGTGCATTTTAATACGTTGTCTGGTGCATTTTAATACGTTGAATGGTGTGTATTTTAACACGTGTTTCTAATAAGTGTGTTGTGGAATGGTGTGTTTTAATCCGTCCTCTGGTGCATTTTAATACGTTGAATGGTGTGTATTTTAACACATGTTTTCTAATAAGTGTAATAGTGCATGTTTATAATATGGGGATGAGGATTTTCAATAAGTGGAATTGTGCATTTTAACACACATTGTGGTGCATTTTAATACATAGAATGGTGCATATTTTAGCACATGTTTTCTAATATGTGTAAATAGTGTATGCTTATAATCTGATATGAGGTACGTTGTGGTATATTTTAATACGTAGAATGTTGCGTTTTATTAAGTATATTGATGAATTTTAAGTGAATAGGTCCATTTGGTATATTGTGTGGAAATGATGTGTTTTATCGTTCCTCTAGTGCGTTTTAGTACGTAGAATGGTGTGTTTTGTAACATATATATATATTGCGCGCTGATTTGATGAGTTGATATGATCTAATGGCTGAAAATAGGTCGCACGACCACACTTGATGATGACTATATATATGTATATATATATATATATATATAAATATATATATATATATATATATATATATATATGATGAACGAGTGATTTCAGTTCAAACTGTTACAGAGAGAGATACAATCCTATAAGAGAGTGAGCACTAATCTCTCCTATTCTAGTGGTTCTACATTATTGAGTAATCATAAGCCACAATCATAAAACTATATAATATAATATAGATAACACTAATATGGTTAATACACCCCCTCAAGCACAAGGTTGAATAGGCGCAACATTGAGCTTGTCCCGTAGTGCCTGAAACCGCGGAGCAGGTAAGGGCTTGGTGAAGATGTCCGCCAGTTGATCATGAGTCGAAATGAAGTTAACAATCATGTCCCTGGAAGCTACCTTGTCTTGAACAAAATGATAGTCGATCTCAACACGCTTAGTGCGAGCGTGAAAAACTGGGTTAGCCGCTAAATAGGTAGCACCGAGATTGTCGCACCATAGAGTTGCCGGCTTCCCAAAATGAAGATTCAATTCACGAAGTAAAGAAACCAACCAGGTTACCTCAGTAGAGACATCAGCTAGGCCTTTGTATTCAGCCTCCGTAGATGAACGAGACACAGTGCGTTGCTTCTGAGATACCCACGATACGAAGTTGTCACCAAAGAACACTGCGTAGCCGCTAGTGGACTTCCTGTCTACTGGACAACCAGCCCAGTCCGAGTCAGAGTATGCATGCAAGTCGGTGCTTGGAGAAGACACTATGCGTAAGCCAAAATCTTGCGTGCCCTTGACATACCGCAGAACCCTTTTTAGTAAACCCCAATGATCAACAGTCAGAGAGTGCATGAATTGGCACAACCGGTTAACAGAATAGGACATGTCCGACCGAGTGATGGTGGGATACTGAAGAACACCTACAATCCGACGGTATTGTGTAGGATTTTCAAAAAGCTTAAGAGACGGAGTGGCCGACTGAGTTACCGCAGCTGGTGTAGCAAGAGCCTTGCAATCAGACATACCTGCACGTGTTAAAATATCCTTCATGTATCGCCTCTGAGAGAGAATGAAGCCTTTGCTGTCAGTGAGTGTTTCTATACCCAAAAAGAAACTTGGTGCACCCAGGTCTCTGATCTTGAACTCACTAGAAAGCTGTAGTAGCAGGGAATCGATCAACGAGGAGTCATTACCTAGCATGATTATGTCATCGACATACATAAGTAAGAATACCCGAGAGGACTTAGCGGTGTAGTAGAAAAGAGAGACATCGGTCTTCGACGGCAGAAACTCAGTCGTTATCAAAAAGTCATGTAGTCTTTTAAACCAGGCCCGTGGGGCCTGCTTCAGGCCATATAAGGATCGCTGCAAGTGACAGACATGTCCTGGATGCAAAGCGTTTTCGTAGCTGGGTGGTTATTTCATATATACGGCGCTGGCCGTTCAAGAACGCATTGTGAACATCAAGTTGTCGTAGGGTCCATGAATTGGACACCGCAAGTGAAAAGAGCAGCCTGACTGTAGTTGGTTTAACCACCGGATTGAACGTGTCAAAGAAATCTTTTCCTGCAACCTGATTATAACCTTTAGCTATTAGGCGAGCTTTGTAACGTTTAATCGATCCATCCGCTTTGCGTTTGGTGCGGTAGACCCATTTGCAGCCAATGATGTTCATATGCGGCGTTGTTGGTACTAGGTTCCAAGTGTGATTATGTAAGAGAGCATTGAATTCTTGGTCCATGGCGTCACGCCATTGTGGGTGGCCAACTGCTTGGGAGTAGCATGTCGGATCAGTGGTGGCATGAAGAGCATAAAATTGCTCACCCGTGCCCCGAGTCTTGCGTCGTGCCCTCATAAATGTCCTCCTTCTTGGACTTGACCTGTGTAGGTTTGAGTCTTAGAGGAAGTAGTTGTGTCCAAACCCATGGTAGCCTGAGTGCCGGACGTAGATGGAAATTGTATAGCCAACGGATCGGGTTCCTGAGAAACAGGAGGAGCAGTATTGAGTGGAATTGTTGAGGTGGTGCTAGAACAAGACCAACTCCCCATGGTGTGGCGGATGGCAAATTAGAGGCACCATCCTGTAAAGAAGTCTGCAAAGCAAATAGAAAGACATTTTCAGCAAACCGCACATGACGGCAGATAAAGACATTTCCCGTGGTATGATCCATACATCGGTATCCCCTAAAGGAAACTGGGTAACCTAAGAAGACACAAGGTGCCGACCTGTATTCAATTTTGTGACGATTGTAAGGTCTGAGATAGGGAAAACAACGGCACCCAAAAACTCGAACAAAAGGTATAAGGAGGGTGACTTTTGTGCACACGATAATAAGGACTTTCAAAGTTGATAGTGGAAGACGGTAGGCAATTTATCAGGTAAGTGGCAGCTTCAAAAGCATAGTCCCAATATTGTAGGGGGGTGGAGCTTTCAGCAAGTAGAGCGAGGCCGGTGTCAACAACATGTCTATTCCGGCGTTTGACCCTCTCGTTTTGTTCATGTGGCACACGATTATCTATGTATGATGCCTAGGGACTCAAATACTTTATGAAGACGATGATATTCGCCACCTAAGTCAGACTGGATGGCTTTTATAGAATGCGAAAATTGTTGTTCTACCATCGCTCGAAAAACATAAAATTTATATATATATATATATATGATTTTAGCCTTAATGGATAAAACCAGCAGAACCGTGAGTAGTCATCTACAAATAAAATAGAATAACGACATCCAGAAGATGAAATATTAGGTGGCGGACCCCAAATGTCTGTATAAAGTAAATCTAATACATTATTACTATTACGGGAAACCCTATCTAAAGGAAACCGAGCTGATTTGCCCATTTGGCACGCGGTACAGATTTGTGACGGGGTGGCTTTATTTGTGGTAACTGGACACTGTTTGAGAACATGCTCGAGGACTTGACTATGAGGGTGGCCCAACCATTGATGCCATATAATTACAGACGATGCTTTGGCAGACAGGAAAGCAAAATGACTACGAGGAACCAGTAGCTTGTACAGACCTCCCGCAGTGGACCCCCTAAGAAGAACCGCCTGTGTTTTGCAATCCTTCACAAGAAACAAATTTTTATGAAATTCGAAATTGACATCATTTTCGTTTCTAAATCGATAAACAGACAACAACAGTAAAGATAACTTAGGAACACATAGAATATTGGACATTTGAAATTTTTGAGAGTGGGAATGGATAACCGATTGGCCCACACGAGAAACGCCGAAACCTGCTCCGTTGCCGACCTTTAGGACATCCCCGCCTGTGTAGGAATTAGAGTGATTCAGCATTTGATCATCGGGAGTCGCGTGCGATGTTGCCCCGGTGTCAGGATACCATGCATCGACCGAGGACTGAGCTGCGACGTCGCTGGAGTATGCCATATTGGCGTGTGCTTCCGGCCGATCATCATAGCATCAGTAACAATACACGGCTGTGTAGCCGTGTGATCTATTGATCTGACAATGGGGAGTGCCTCCTCGTCCACACCCTTGGCCGCCACCATGCCTGCCACGCCCTTGCCGTCCTCGGCCATTCGAAGACTGATGGCCTCCGTGACTGCTTCGACCGCATCCAGTAAAAAACGCTGCCTGTGTTCCTACCGTCACTGAGGAGTCCCCGGGCATGAGATCGTCGGAGTGGATAAACTCCTGGGCTTACAGGTGGTCGGCTAGCTGGGGTAGAGTCACTGACGTACCAGTGACGGTGAGAGAGCTCGCCATGGCGTGGAACTCCGGCCATAAGCCGCGAAGCACGTAGAGAACCTGTTCATCTGCCGACAGTGGGCGACCGGCGAGGGACATTGCTTCAACAAGCATCTGAGCCTTCCCCAAGTATTCAGTCCGCGAATTGTTACCCTGACGCAAAGTTTGGAATTGGCCGAGAAGGTTGAGGCATCGCGACCAGGTGGATGAATCGAGCGCCGCCGTGATGGATTCCTAGACCGCACGAGCAGTGAGCGCCGCTGTGATGGATTCCTAGACCGCATGAGCGGTGAGCGCCGCCGTGATGGATTCCTAGACTGCACAAGCAGTGTCGCGGCCGACCGCCAAATACATGACCTCGTCTGTTAAGGAGGAGATGATCAACGATAATATCAATTGATCTTGCTGAACCCATGCTAGGTACGCAGGGTTTGGAGGGGAAGCTGCCATGGAGGTTGCGTTGGCCGGTGCCGGAGAGCCGACAGTGGCCGGCGAACATGGCAGACTGCCATCGAGGTAACCTAACAGACTTTGACCTTTGAGGAATGGGATGATTTGGGTGCGCCAATAGAGGTAATTGCATGAGGTGAGTTTAATGGAGATGAAATGGTGAGCGGCAGTTAGCGAATTGGGGGTGGCGGGTGGAGCTGCGGCGGTGGTCACCGCGCGGTCAGCGGTGGTGGAAGGCGTTGTCATTGGTTAGGGTGGTCGGAAGGAAACTAGCCTATCGCAACTGATACCAGATGTACGATTGATTTCAGTTCAAACTGTTACAGAGAGAGATACAGTCCTATAAGAGAGTGAGCACTAATATCTCCTATTCTAGTGGTTCTACATTATTGACTAATCATAAGCCACAATCATAAAACTATATAATATAATATAGATAACACTAATATGGTTAATATATATATACACCTTAATAAACGAACACGAGTAATTTATTAAAAGCTCTGTTTATTTACTGCCTACTTAGTAGTACAAGAAATGGAATAATCTATACTATATATAAAAGAAAAATCCTCCTATTTTATTTTCCCGCCCAAAATTTTGTAGTCAATTAATTAAATATTTTATTGCTCAAATAATTAATAAAGCTTATTTGGTAAGAAAATATAAAATGGAAATTAATTAATATCTATTAATTGGTAATATTTATTGTTTCTATATTGGTAATATAATTGATTAATTATATTCATAAATATTAATATTTAATATATAATAATAATAATAATTTTAGTATATATGAATTGATATTCATGTTAAAGAAAAATAATTAATTTGCACAAAAATAATACAACTAAAATGCAGTGTTCAAAAATAAAGTGTAAATAAAATGTGATAGGGAGTGTAATAATAAGTACATTAAATGAAATAACTTTATTTTTTCGTAATGAAACAGAACAATAAATATAGAATATATTCATTCTTAAATGGTGTCTATTAAAAATATCAATAAATAAAACAGGATAAGTAATTAAAAAAATCAATAATCTATCTATTTCATTTCTACTATACTATATATATACTAATAAGAGTCAAAGAGAGTTAGGCCATGGGTAGGAAAAATAGCGGTCAAATTATTTAATCAAATGGATGGTTCAGATTGTTTAGATTTATATTTTTCCTTGAGATTTCCTAATTTATCCTTAATTATATGATTATCCGTTAAGTTTTCCGTTAAATATTCTCTTCTCCGTTAATATTCCGTTTAACTTTTAACTTACCCATTAATTTTTATATAAGAAAGGTTTTAGTTTCGAACCTCATCCCAATCAAATTTGGCATAATTTAGTTCTTCACTCTATTTTACTCATATTAAATTAAATAAATTAGTAGCTACAACAAAAAATGATACATATGTATTTCTTTAATTTAGAATTATGTGTTTACAATACCTTTATTTGAAAAAAATATTCATTATAAAAAAATTAAATTAAATAAGAGAAATAATTTCATTTGTTATATTGTCTTTATTTTCTCCCATGCAAAGATTCTTTACATTATTCAAATTTATCAATTGATATTCATTACATTATTCATTATCTTATTTTTACAATATCTTATAATTAAATATCAAAGTTATAATACAAAATAATGTTATATATTTATTTACCAATTATTTTATCAATACCATGAAAAGTAAATTTTAAAAAAATAATTTGAAGCTACTCGATTAATACCAAGTATTCACAATGTTACTCAAAAGAGAATTAAGAATACTTAGAAAAATTCAAACCAAAAGTTGTATTTATTTAGACTATCATTTTTAGACCAAGTAGGCAAGTATTTGACTATCGATTTTACAAAGTTGCATTGCAAACATTTATTTTAGTGACAATTATAATGAATTTCATATATTATATTGGATTCATATACTTTGAGTTACATATTTAAATAAATAAATTCGACATTTAATTACCTATGTATAAACTTCTCCTATATAATCTTGCATTGATATACTTTCAAATATTTATTTAAATATAAACATTGGGCATTAACCCATTCGCGCAATGCGCGTGTAAAACTAGTCTATTAATAAATGTAAAATTCTCATCTTCAACTAGTATAGATAATTGGTAAGAAAATGTTAAATGGAAATTAACTAATATCTATTAATTTGTAATATTGTTTCCAATTTCACAAATTATACCTAATTCTCACGGTGGACATAAATTATATTGTAATTCTCACAGTAATAACGTAATTCACAATAATATACTTTCCAAATTCACGATAATCGCATTATTATGTAAATATAAATA
>CM008332.1:1118716-1149684 GCA_002525835.2 Ipomoea batatas
GGGTTATTTGTTTTTTTTTTTTGTTTTGTTTTTGTCAATTTAAAAACATTCATATTTTATACGATTTATTCTTGTTATACCATGAAAATTTGTTTGTTGGACTTTTGTTATTTGGTGTATGGTTGTATTGTTGTTGTTGTTTTTTTTTTTAAATGTAATACAACTATTTCTTCTCGTGGGGTGTGTGTGGTAGTGTGGTTTAGTGTGTAATTGAGTTGGGTCTGTGCACTGTAGGGTATAAAGTGTGTGCACTGTATGTTATAAGTGTGTGCGTTATGTCTGTGAGCGGTAGGGGGCACCTCTGTGCACGAACGTCACCATATTTTGTGTATGCAATTGAGTGTTGAAGTGTGTGCATGTAGTTAGTGGTGGTGTGTGCGGGTTTGGTATTACATGAGGAAATTAGCAGTGGAGGTGTTTAAGATATGATGCTTTCTAGTCATGATTAAATATTATTGTGTATATGATATTACATATGTGTGCGTATTAATTCTGTGGTATGTGTGGCCTAGATTTTTGGTGAAATTAAGTGGATTTTGTGGTTTGGTGTGTAAATGAGTTGAGGGAATAAGTATGTTGTGGATTACTTTTCAGTAGCTTTGTGCGAGACAGGTTTGGCGTGTGTGCGTAGCCACTCGTCATAATATGGGTTTGTGCACTTTAGTTAATAAGTGTGTGCGTTAAGTATGTGCATACTATTCTGTGAGTGGTAGTGGAGTCGCATGTGTGATCAAACAATAGTGTAGTTTTGTTCGCTAATAATATTCATATGTGTATTTGGTTTGTTATTGTTTGGTTCTTTTGATATTTCAAGGGAACAATGATGAAGGGATTCGAAATGTTATGGTGACTATATAGTTTGTCTTCTTATGATTTTGAATCTCCCCAGTTGCATTGTCTCCTCGTGTCCAAGCAGACCCACATTTGGACAATTCAGATCATGGGCTCACTGGTGAGGAGGTGAGGTTGTTTCCCATCATGAAGACCCGCGCTAGCCCAAAGAATTTAGTCTCACCCATGAAGCGGTTTAATGCAAGCCAAAAGAGAACCGTGCGTGCGATTGTGAACCACCCCATGCACACTCCGCGACCCCCATGCACACACCGACTTTCCAACGTTAACTGGGTAGTGGGATTTGCAGCTATTGTTGGCTGACAAACTAGCGTAGTTACATATTTTTGTTAGTTCAGTTTTCACTTCTTAGATATGGGTTGGGTATATTCTTTTTTGTTTTTTAATGAATTTTCACTTTTAAATATTCAAGTAATACGTTCATATTGTTGCACTGTCTAATTTCATGGTTTATTTATTAACTTTGTCGTTGTATTAGCTCAGAATAACGCACACATCTACCACCGATGTTGCACATGCACGTTCATTACACTTCTTTTATTTCATTAGCTTTTTTTTTTTAAAAATAATTGTATAGGTTTCGTACAGTATAACGCACACGTTCATTACCCATGCATTTCCTTAAAACAAACTCTGTCCCTGTTTACGTTCGGTGAAACGCACACCGCTTCACTAGCGTCTGCACACACATGTGGTAGGAGCCTTGTTAATAATTAAATGGGAAAAAATAGTTACTACTATGCACCTACGTGTCTCAGTAATTGCAAACACATTCATGAAATTCTAAAACGTACTACGCACCTACCTAATAGACTTATGCACCCACCCAAAACCTACCTGACAGACTTATGCACCCACCCGAAATTACGAATGCACACACCTAGGAATCCAATTATATTCAAAAGTATCGCACGTAATAACCATTCCAATAGTCTTTTGCACACGCCTATCCACATGAATGCACACACCTACGATATCCTTTTTTTCTTTTGTCTCACGGTCTTGCTGTTAACAGCACACAAATAAACAAAAATATATATAATAGTTTACCATGATTAGAATCCCTTAATATATGGTAATTATTATATTTCATTATTTCTATTTTCAAAAATCATAATCAAATTACAATTCTATCCTTTTGAATTATTTTTGTCCTAATATAATTCATGTTTTAATATCAATCCTAACCATTCATTCCAATTTTATAGATGGTTGAGATGAGATCTCATGATCTCATCTTATAGGATGATCTCATTGGATCCAGCCCCTATATATATATATATATATATATATTTATGAGAAGTCTCAGGTAGACTAGAATTGATAATCCTAATGTGACTCAAACATATAGAGTCATAATACTCACCTCAAGCTTAGGATGGACTAGACACTTGAAGCTTGTCTCTAAGAAAAGAAAACCTAGGACTTGGGAGAGCTTTTGTAAATATATATGCAAGTTGATCATTAGTAGAAAGAAAATTGACTAGAATTTCTCCACTAGCTACATTATCCCTGACGAAGTGATAATAAATTTCAACATGTTTGGTGCGAGCATGAAAGATTGGGTTGGCACACATGTATGTAGCACCGAGATTGTCACACTATAGCCTTGGAACAAGGATGTCAGGAATCTTGATTTCACGTAGGAGAGACACAATCCAAGTAACTTCAGCACAAACATCCGCTAGAGCTTTGTATTATGCCTATGTAGAAGATCTAGCAACCGTCCTCTGCTTCTTATAGACCCACGACACAAGATTGGTGCCCAAGAACACAACATACCACTAGTAGACTTTCGGTCATTAGGGCAACCAGCCCAATCAGAATCAGAGAAGGCATGGAGCTCCCTAGATGATGACTGATTAACACGTAGACCATAAGATAAAGTCCCTTTAACATACCGTAACACAAGTTTAAGTTGCTCCCAGTGTAACACCACAGGTGAGTGCATGTGCTGACACAATTGATTGACTGCAAATGACAAATCAGGACGAGTTACCGTGAGATATTGCAATGCCCCGGCCAAACTCATGTATCGTGTTAGGTCATCAAATGGATCTGCATTAAGAACTGAGGAAGAGAGTCTCGCAGTAGAGATGGGAGTAGCCAAAGGTTTACATTCAGTCATACCAGCACGTTTCAATATATCAGACATATAACGTTGCTGAGAACGAAGAATATGACCATTACCATGCTTCACCATCTCGATTCCAAGGAAGAAACCTGGTTCACCAAGATCTCTTATCTTGAAAGCAACAGACAATTTTGACAATAAGACAGTCACAAGCTTCGAATCATTCCCCATGACAAGTATGTCATCAACATAAACCAGTAAATAAACACAAGCAGAATCCTGAGAGAAAAAGAATAAAGACACATCTGTCTTGGATGCCACAAACCCCACGGAGAGTAAAAAGGTGTGTAAACGATTAAACCAAACTCTAGGAGCCTGTTTTAAACCATATAAAGACTGTTTCAACAGACACATGATCAGGCAATTGATCATCAATGTAACCAGGTGGTTGTCGCATATAAACAGTTTCAGTCAAGTGACCATTCAAAAAAGCATTATGAACATCTAATTGTCTTATAACCCAACCAGAAGAGATGGCCAAACTTAAAAGTAACTTGACCGTGGTAGGCTTCACAATTGGATTGAATGTATCAAAGAAGTCTTGACCAAGTACCTGATTAAGACCCTTGGCCACCAAGCATGCCTTGTGTCTCCCTATTGACCCATCAGGTTTTCGTTTCGTACGAAAAACCCATTTACAACCAATAACATTCATACTTGATCGAGGAGGAACAAGAAACCAAGTGCGATTGTGCAGGAGAGCATTGGATTCTTGGTCCATGGCTTCACGCCACTGAGGAAACTTTACAGCCTGAGTATCGCACGTGGGGTCAGAAAGACAGACTTGAGCAGACAAGGCAGTATGAGGCGCTACAGACCGACTCCTATTGGCCATAGCATGAGTCCGAACTGTTGGCTTAGTGGACCGCCCATGTTGCCGGCCTCGTTACCGGGTAGGAACAGTAGTAGTGGTAGTGGTCTCAGGAAATATAGGCATAACCGGTGTAACAGTAGTGGCATGTGGCCCATGTAGCACAGATTCAGTCCAAGGACGGGGCTCAACAGTAGGCGATGGTGCCACAGTGGAGTGAACACAAGGAAACACCTGCTCATCAAATTTCACATGTCTACAAACATATATCTTGTTAGTCTGTAAATCCATGCATCTATACCCCCTAAACGACTCAGGATAACCAAGAAAGACACACGGAGTAGACCTGTAAGACATCTTTTGACGATTATAACGACGCAGGTGATGATAACAAAGACAGCCAAAGACTCGAAGAAAGGAATAAGACGGAGGGGATTTATGCAATACATGATAGGGACTTAAATTGTGCAATACAGAAGATGGCATTTATATATCAAGTACATAGCAGTTTCAAAAGCATAATCCGAGAAACGAGACGGAACAGAGGCACAGGCCATAAGGATGACCTTTTTCAACAATATGTCTGTGCTTGCGTTCGACTCGACCGTTCTGTTCATGAGTGCAGGCATAAGACTACCTATGATTGATACCTAACTGGACAAATAGAGAATGCAATTTCCTATATTCAGCCCCTAGATTAGATTGAATAGCCTTAATTTTACGATTAAACGAACGCTCAACTAAGGCACGAAAATGAAAAAAATACCATACAGCTCTGATTTTAATTTCATAGGGAAAAATCACGTGTAACGAGAATGATCATTCATAAACAGAACAATGTATCAATAACCATTAGAAGACAACGCAGGAGCTAGTCCCCAAATATCAGTATAAATTAAGTCAAGAACATTCGAACTAACAGTTTCGACTCGTGGTAAGGGAAAACGGGCAGATTTGCCCAATTGACATGCTGAACACAAACTAGAATTACAACGACTAGAATTATTCGAACTAATAACTGAACAGAAAGGAAGAATACGACTCAAAACCCTCTGATGAGGTTGACCTAAACGATCATGCCACACCGAAGAGGAAGTAGAAGAGACATAAGCTCAGGGACCAGATTGCGACGAAGGAACAGGCAATGTGTACAACCCTCCTAAACTACTGCTGCGTAGAAGAGTCGCCTTGGTGGTGATATCCTTCACAACAAAGAAAGAAGGATGAAACTCAAAAAAGACATTGTTATCTCTAGTAAACTTCTGAACAGATAAGAGAGACGAAGGCAGTCCAAAAACATGTAAAAATATAAGATATCTTAAAAACTCTAGACGGGGTAACAAAAGATGCATGACCTACACGACTGATATATAATTGCTTACCATCACCAACACGTAATGTATCATCACCGTTGTATTCGTCGGATATAGACAAAGAAGAAATATCAGGGGTGGCGTGATTTGTAGCACCGGTGTCAGGAATCCACAAGTGCGAGTCAGACTGAATATTAGGGATACCTTCAGGATAAATCAAATTGGCTTGTGGATGTGCATTCAGAAGAGAATAGCAGGAAGGAGCCGTGTGTCCATAAACACCACACATCTGACACTTCGGCTGCCAAATACCACCGCGTCCACCACGTCCTCGTGTCCGACCGCCGCGACTGCCACGAGCTCCACGCTGCCCGTTGCCACGATGCAAACCAGACCCACCGTCACTAGGTATAAATTGCCCACTGCCATGCGAGTGCTGCTGACCACCACGCCACTGTCGGCGGCCACCACCACGTTGCGTTGCAAAAACAGCAGGCACCAGAGCAGCTCCACCATAGCCGTGACCAGTGACGAACTTGTAAGCACCCAAGTGATCTTCCAGCTCTTGCAGCGACACCGGCTGACCACGAACAGACAAGGAAGTTGTGAGGGGATGATATTTCGACCGAAGACCTCGGAATACGTATAAATTCTGCTCATCCAATGTAATAGTCCGACCAACGAGGGCAAGATCCTCAACCACCACCTGTGCCCGACAAATGTAATCCGCGACGGAGAAATCTCCCAGCTAAAGACCATGCAATTGGCCGAGAAGATGCAGAGTCCGAGTTTGCGAGGAAGAAGCGAGAGCCTGCTTAATCGAGAGCCAAACCGCCTTCGAAGTGGGCTTGCCGACTGCCAGGTGCCTAACTTCCGACGAGAAAGAAGATATAAGCATACTGAGCACATCCTGGTCTTGCTTAACCCATGAAGCATACGCTAGCCGGGTTTGGTTGAGGAGCCGCAACAGCATCAGAACCGGGCACGGATACGAACGACAGATGGAGAGACGAACACGGATACGTACCGTCGACAAAACCAACCAAGTCATTACCTCGTAGAAACGGAACAATTTGGGTTCGCCAAAATAAAAAATTTGTGTTCATTAACTTAATACTAACAAAGTGATGAGCAGTGGGAAGGGACGAAATGCTCGAGGAGACCAAGAACGAAATAGCAGCATCTGAGACGGTCTGTTCCGAAGAGTTAACAGATCCGTCAGCCATGAGGAAATGAACCTGGCTAGTTGATACCAAATGAGAACTGAATGTTTTTATTCAATAGAGTTCAACAATTACAATGACAAAGGATAGAGATATATATACAGGAGAAGTCTCAGGTAAACTAGAATTGATAATTCTAATGTGACTCAAACATATAGAGTCCTAATAGAGCATGCTCTTAAAGCTACTAGATTTGCATCATACCGTCCAATGCTGTTAATGCATTTATTGCCCATCTTGTCATGTAAAATCACTCTCATGAGTTGTATTCCAACACCTAATTAGCTAACCGGCAAAAACTTGTGTGATATTGTCTCACGGGTCTCAATCTATGAGACAGATCAAATTTTTGATTAATGAGGTCAAAGATCTGATTCATTAATCAAAGTTTTGATGCATTAATTAAAGATTTGACCCACCTCATGGATTAAGATCCGTGAGACGGTCTCACACAAATGTTACCCAAGCTAACCTCCTCAATGTCATACACTCTCTTAGTCACGTCTGTTGCATAAGTTTTTTCAGTATTTTTTATTTTTCTTGTGTAATTTATGGATTATTATGCATGAGTGAGTTTACTCGGTGTGCATTTTTTATACTGACTATGAGTTTTTCTCGTAAAAACAAAAATTATTTGTTATATGAACTATCAAAATAAACAAATATTAATTATTAGTAAATAATGGGAAAGTTGCTTAGAGCATTTGAAGAGGGATTTTTTCTTGAGTTTTTTCTTTAGGTGGAGGAGGGATGAGAGAAGAGAGAAGGAATTATATTTGCAGAAGAGTGAAATTTTTGTGGTACTTATTGATAAGCCTCCAAGATACCCATAATTTGAATACATATTAGGGTGTTTTGTCACGTTTTTAGCATCCTTACATGATGAATTGTGATCAAATATGCTTTAAATTCACTAACCAACACGCAAAGCTATTTTTAGCCTAAATGAGGTGATATAGGAGTCCCGGGAGCCAATGGGAACGAAAACCGAGCTTAAGGAACGAACCAGGCAAGATCGGAGCCCTGAAGGACCCAAGAAGACCGCCACACGCGTGTGAGTGCGCGTGGCCACAATCCAGTAGCCTCCCACGCATGATCACACGTGTGTGGAGCGGCGTGGAGACTGCAATGCGCGAATTTCCCTAGGGTTGCTTTTCGGAGACTATTTAAACCTCCTTGATAGATTTTCAGAGGGAAGATTTTCCAATTTTTCTTAGAGAGCTTTTCCATTTTCTTTCCCAATTTTGGGAAAGACTTTAGATAATTTTAGGAGTAGTCTAGATAATTTCCATTGTAGAAGACAACAAGCTTGGATTGAAGGATCACTTCACTCTAGGTGATTTCTATTACATTTCTATTATATATTACTATTTTGCTCTTGGATTAAATTAGCTTTTGTCTTGAATTTCATATCATGAGTGGCTAGTTTAATCTAGAGATTTGGATTGTGTGAAGATATGTTGCTAGTGTGATGATCTTGTATCTATTTTTGGATCTAAATGCTTAGATTGTTGGGTTATCTATTCTTGTCTATTGATTGTTGTTTTGATGAGATCTTGTTTGGATTTGGCCAATCTAGATGAGAGATTGAGCTCTTGACTCTTTCATGTCTTTGATTAGAGTTAGGAATTGAAGCTTGGTAACAATCATAGATCCTATGGACTTCTTAAGAATAGTAGGATAGTGTGTAGCTTATACACTTGTGTTGTGCATATCACCCTTAGGCTTAAAACTTTGTTAATATGAGCAATATTCATTTAATAAGGATTGAATTAACTAAATAGTTATTACGTAGTAATTAATTGTGATTGTGTTTGTATCTATCTTCTCCTAAATTTCACCCCTATGATTAGTTGAGCTGTCCATGCGGGCATGTTTGTATCTATCTCTCTGAGGAATTGATTTTATGCCGCCACTTTTTAGGACTTGTAATTTTACTTTGATTCAATCTTTTTAACTTATTTTAAATTAATTATTTAAAATAGTTAATTGATTAAGTTGTGTCTTGAAAGTTGAAACAGTCAGAAGTAATAACAACCTTATGTATATGAGTAATAGGGCTGGAGTCAAAGCCCATCCAAGACTGAGCACATTACTTTTTGCCTTAATTGCAATGTCAAGGCTATGGCACTGGATATATTATGATCCATGAAATATATTGGGTTCAATCCAACCATTGAAACTAGCCCATTTACTCAACAAAAACATGTATTAATTCATCATCACTTTATGGGGCCAAATTATGCTATAATGTTGGCTTTATTGACTATACTAAACTTCTTGGCTGGCCTTTAACCAAAAAAAAAAAAAAACTTCTTGGCTGGCTATGGCTGCATACCTGTCAATTCGTGTAAACGGGTTTAGTTGACATGATAGTGACATGCGCACGATAAGATTAAACACGAACATGACATGTTAAGGTAATGTAATAGAATTTTAAATACGAACATGTGCAATTTTTTAATGAGTTAAATTGGTTCACATGCACGATAAACACAATTAGTTAACAATTTTTTGTCTACACGATCGATATGACATGATAACTCATTTAAAACCCATTAGACATGTTAACAAGTAGTATCACAAAATTGCCAACTCTAGGCTATGCCTCCAGGAAGAAGAGGCTATATATTTCCAGTGGTTGATGCATATACAAAACAGTAGGTCACAACAAACGTCATAAACAATGTTGGTTCTGCAAATGAATTGAAAAATTATCCATCTAGCTACAAGGAAAGAAAGTAAAAATGTGATTAGGTAGAGCACCAATTTTGTATTTAAAGGTTACGAGTTTGATTCTTGTCAACATTTTTTTGAGTTATTTTTCTAGTACGTACAATTTGTCTTTCTTATGTTGTCATGGTCTTTCTAGCATGCTTTCTTAGATCATTTTTACACAGAAATGAAATTTACCTAATAATTCTCGCAGGTTTACATAGTCTTCCAGAGAAATAATTTTTTTTGAAAAAAAAAAAAAAAGAAGTAAGGATTCCTTTGATGAGAACAATAGTTTTGTGAATAATCTTTTTAGTGATCAATCCATGAATAGGAAATTATGAAGTATGAAGATATGTATTTATAAGGATACAAAGAGTTCATGTCAAACTAAGAATGATAAATAATGATAATATTCCCAATAATATATATAGGGTGTGAGTCCTAATATCTTCCAATTAAAATTTGTGGTGGAAGATAGTTCCCCTAAAATTGGATAATGACCCAGAGAACTCAGCCACTCAGGACAATAACGACTAAAAACTAATTAAAGACTTGAAATGCAGTTAACATGTATTTTGGTGATCAGACTTTGCAATTTATTGCAAACTGACCACTATGGTATTGAATATTGGCCTCCCCAACATATAATTTAAATATAAGTTTTATAGAATTAATTCCATTTAGGATTTTGAGTCCGATTTTATCACATTTAGTTATAAGTTTTCAAATTAATTATTTGTGGTGCTTCAAAAATTTCAAGATATCCACATGTGGTCCTTTAATTTTCAAATTTTAACTAGTCGTGGTCCTTCAATTTTGAAACGTTAACCAGTCATGGTCCTTCTGAAAGGACGACTTTGCCTGGCTAAAACTAACAGAAGGACCACGACTTGTTAAAATTTGTAAGTTGAAGGACCACATGTGGTTAACTTGAAAGTTTAAGACTAAACGACATGGCAAAATCATTATACTAAGAGGATCCCATGCATATGACATTAATTAACTCATGTTTTATATTTTATAGAGCAAATTTCATTTTTAACCTTCGACTATTGTGGTGGCATTGTTACATTTAATTTAGTCTTACTCTTTTAGTTTCATTAGATTACATTCCAACTTTCATTTGTTCTCCAAATTCCAACTATCAAAAAGGGAATTGAGAGACATTATCTTTTCCATAGTGTAATGCTTATGTATATTAAACTTTGATTTTTTTATGAATATATAGAAGAAACATTATGAACGTACTACATATTTAGTGAATAGAAATATATATGATGTGCCTTCAGTTTAGTATTTATATACATTAAGTTTAGATTTATGATCATATAAAATAAATATTATGAACATAGTACATGATAAATGTTATTAAACATGATGCGCTTGTAGTGTAATACTTATGTACATTAAACTTTATTTTTATGAACATATAGAATTGACATTACGAACCTACTGCGGGCATACTAAGTAAATGGAAATAGATCAGATATAGGCCATGTTTGGTAAATGGCTGTTAGCTGATTGGGTTGGTTGTTTGGTTTAGAAGGTATGATTTGTTGATAACATTAGCTGATTGTAGAAAATTGTTTGATAGATTAGCTGTTAGCTGATAGCTGTTTGGTATAATTTCTTTTCTCAAAAAGCTAATTGAAAAGGCTGCTTTGAGTATCCTTTTGAATTTTAGCATTTTGGAGTTACAAAAAGCTTATTAACCAAACGACTAATAGTGGTCAAATAAGTCAAAATTGGCTGATAGGCTGATTATTTACCAAACAAGGCCATAATATATTTACGTTTCAGTATTTATGTACATTAATGTTTAGATTTATGAATATATAGAACCAATATTATAAACACAATAAATGAAAAATGTTACGGAGTATTAAATATATATAATACAATTATTGATGCTATTAACTACTACCTCCGTCCCAAAATGGATGTCTGGTTCGTTTAACGATGCTTGACTGAAGTAATTTTTAATCCAATTTTTCATAGTATTAAGTTTAGCATTAATATATAAAATTTTATATATTTAGAAACTACATTAAAAGTACTATTAAACACAAAAAATTAAATTTAAAAATAATAAAAAATTACTAAAGAAAATAAACAAAGAAGAAAGAGTTGGTTTGACCAATGAATAGTAAATAGGACAGGTAAAATGGGACAGAGGGAGTACTTGATAATGAATACTTACCTAATTAGCTTTACAAAATTAATTATAATTTTTGTATTTCACAATTTAGCTTATTGGTGTAAAAATCTCAATAATTATATCCTGGGACAATTATATCCAATGAATTGAAAAATATCCCATCTAGCTACAAGAAAAGGAAAAAAAAAAAGTCTCAAAATGAGTGTACAAAGTAAATTGAACATGATTTTTGTATTTGATGGTCACATGTTTGATTTTTATCAACACCCTCACAATTAGTGGATACGGATTTCCTAGTAAACCAAAGAAAGAAAAACATGATTTTTATCAACACCCTCACAATTAGTGGATACGGATTTCCTGGTAAACCAAAGAAAGAAAAACAAAAGTGATAGTGACAAAGGGAGGAGAAAAATACAAGTGATGGTGATAAAAGTAAGACTAGTAAAGAGAGAAGAAATTAAGGATTCAATCAATGTTTCACACCGTTTTATATTCTTAGTTGTTGACAGAGTATACTTACAATTTGTGGTGGAATAAATTCCCATAGAAATTGGTTAATGACTTAGAGAGCTCAGGATAGTGACAACTAAAAACTTGCAAGTTGCAATGCAACTATCAAAATTAACATGAATTTTAATTTCGGTGATAAAAATAACGTAACTATTTTTTTTCAAAAAAAAAAAACAAAAAAACAAAATTACGTAACTAATACTCGACTTTGCAATTTATTGCAAACTAAGCACATTAGGATTGAATTTTGACCTGCCTAGCATAAAATTTAAATATTTGTTATTTTAAAGAACAAATTTTACTTTTAATATTTGATTAGCGTGTTATTGTCGTATTTAGTCTCATTTTAATTTTTTTTTTTTGCATTAATTACATCCTCGACAATTCGATAAAGTGTATTTAATTTTTCCATTAATTCGTATAAACGGGTTGACATGATAAGGTTAAATAAGGGCATGACCCGTTATGGTTAACATAATAAAATTTTAAACACAAACATGTGTAATTTTATAACGGGTTAAATGGGTTAACACGATAGACATACACACTTAGTTACATGATACCTCATTTAGAACTCGTTAGACATGTTAATATAATTTTCTTTTTAGAAAATAAAACTTTAGAAAAACAATTATTTTATTAGATCTGATCTACACTTAAATCAACAAAATAATATATATATTTAATTCATAACATACCATAATATTCATAAAATGATAAAATAATACTTAAAAATCATAACTAATACTAATTAATATTAATGGCAAAAACTTGTGTGAAACCGTCTCACCGTGAGACTGTCGAGTCAAGATGCAAATGTAACACTTATATGCACAAATGTCGTACTTATATGCTCAAATGTAATAAACTCTTGCAACGGTTTGGAGACCAGGACGCGGCATGATCGTGAAAGAAGTGGCTACAAATCTCTTCCTGTTCTCTTTTTTTCACAGGAAAGACATGAGAAGGATCCTAAACGATGGCCCTTGGTCTTACGACCAAAGTCTCCTCGTTCTAAAACTCCTAGGCGAAAATGAGTCTCCTTTCGAAGCGGACCTAAGCAAAGTAGAGTTCTGGATCCAGATTCACAAAATACCAAGGCAGCTTACTACCATCAAGAATGCTGAAGCTATCGGAAAGCACCTTGGGGATTTCATCAAGGCCGATGTTACCAACTTTGATGGCTCCTGGAATGCCTTCATAAGGATAAGAGCAAGCATTGATGTCACTAAACCTCTGAAGAAAGGCGTGAGAGTCCAACCCTCAACTGGAGAAAGCTTGTGGCTTGAATGCAAATATGAGAGGCTTCCCACCTACTGTTTCATTTGCAGAATGCTCGGACATGGAGAAAAACATTGCCCAGACCAGTTCGACTTTGACGACGATGTTGATGAGAAAGCCTACGGCCCGGAGCTGAGAGCCACTGGACGTAGACCTCAACCTGCGGTTTCCCGGTGGATTCTTCCCCAATGCCCTTGCCGGAATGTTGCCCAGGAGCCAAACTCTTCCGATGAACAGAGGCATATTGGTATCTCCGATACCGAGGTACGAGGTAGCGAGCCGTTGGGTGGACCTTCCTATTACCTAGTGGATAAAAGTCCGCCTGTCATCCCCTCTGACCGCTTTCAGTACGTTAGCAGTGGAACAGACGCGGCAATTAATGTTGTTTCAGCCGAGGCTGTCACCCCTCAACAAAGTCAAACAGTGGGTTCTGTAATGGGCTTCCTTGTTGCGGATCAAAAGAGAAAAAGAGATGAGGAGCTTGTTGGGCCTAGTGATATTGCTTATGGGCCATTACCGAGGGATGCTATGAATGTGGACCCATGCGAGGTTCTTGACTACCAAAAAAACTTGTTGGAGGCGGGCTCTGGTTGCCAGACCCGCCTAGATCAATGAGTATTCTATCATGGAACTGCCGTGGGCTAGGCAATCCCACGTCAGTTCAGGTTCTTGTGGATCTTATCCACAGTAAGAAGCCAGACATTGTGTTCCTTTGCGAAACCATGGTGGGCTGATTGGGCTCTCACAAGCTTGAGCCCATTAAGAGAAGTTTGGGATTTGAGGGTCTATTGTCAGTTGACAGCTTGGGTCATAGCGGGGGCTTGGCCCTGTTATGGAGAAATGGAAACATGCTTAGTATAAAAAGTTACTCTAGCAGGCACATTAACGCAATTATCTCCCACAATGACGGCGGTAAAACATGGCGGCTTACAGGCTTCTACGGCGAACCCGACAGAAATAGACGTCCTCTCGGCTGGAACCTACTGAAGAGTCTCTCGACTCATAGCAACCTACCGTGGGCAGTATTGGGCGACTTTAATGATGTTCTATCCTCAGACAAGAAGAAGGGAGGCCTCCCCCAACCAAGGTGGCTCATGGATGGGTTTGCCGATGCGGTGGAAACTAGCGGGCTCACGGATTTTCCCTTCTCTGGCCATCAATTCACCTGGGAGAAATCTAGAGGTAAACTGGGTTGGATACAAGCAAAGTTGGACAGGATCTTGGTCTCTGATCAGTGGAGGGACGATTTTGGTGGGGCAAAAGCTCATTCTGTTATCACATCCAGAAGCGACCATCTGCCTATATTACTGCATGTGGAGTCGATCAAACCCTATCACCAATTGCCAAGATTTAAGTTCGAAAATCTTTGGCTCAAGGAAGCAAGATGCCGGGAAGTGGTGATCGAAAGTTGGAGCGCCACACAGGGCCATGACATGCTTAAAAGAATTAATTTGTGTGGGAAGGCTGTCTGGTCTTGGGGCAGGAATTTCTCCAAATTTTTTCAGAAGCGGATCACTTACTAGGAGAAGAGAATGGGCTCGTTGAAGCACAGGTCCGATCCGAGGGGCTGCGCTGAATTCAGGGATGCCCAATTGCAACACATGAAAGCACTAAAGCACCAGCACTCCTATTGGAAACAGAGAGCTAAGGTCTTTTGGCTAAAAGACGGGGACCAGAACACAAAGTTCTACCATAACGTAGTGAGGAGGAGAAGGCAAATGAACAAAATCAGCAGGATGAAAGATGGTGACGGCAACTGGATCGAAAATGGTAAAGATCTAAATGATCTTATTCTTAATTATTTTCACTCCATTTTTGCCTCCTCTAGCAGTGATCTCTCCCCTGTGTTGAGGTGCTTGGAAAACAGAATCAACTTTGCACAAAATACAGCCCTAACCAGAAAATTCAATGGAGAGGAGATCAGGAGTGCGTTATTTGACATGTGCCAGGACAAATCCCCGGGCCCCGACGGCCTAACACTAGGCTTCTTCCAACAATACTGGACATCTTGGGGAGAGATGTTATTTCCTTCTGTGAGTCTGTAAGAATTTCCAAGCAGCTTCCAAGTGGAAGCAACTCAACCAACATTGTCTTAATCCCTAAAACCTCCAAACCAGTTTCTATGGCGGACTTGAGACCCATCTCCCTATGCAACATGCTTTACAAAATACTTGCTAAATCGCTTGCAAACAGAATCAAACCCCTGCTCCCTTCCCTTATTTCCAGTGCCCAGAGTGCTTTTGTCCCCGGGAGGCTTATTACTGACAATCTTCTTCTAGCATATGAAGCACACCATTTCCTAAATAGAAAAACCCAGGGCAGAGAAGGTGTTGTTAGCATGAAAATCGACATGAGCAAGGTTTTTGATAGGGTCGGCTGGGACCTAGTGGAGGGCATTCTGTGCAAACTGGGCTTCTGCCGGGACTTCGTGGATCTTATTAGTGCTTGCATCACCTCTGTGGATTTTTCTGTTCTCAAAGATGGAGCGTCCATTGGATCGGTCACTCCTCATCGAGGTCTAAGACAGGGGGATCCCCTCTCTCCATACCTATTCATCTTAGCCATAGAAGGTCTCAGTGCAATGATAAAGGATGAGGAGACAAGAAGCGGTATTCATGGGATCACCATAGCAAAAGGAGCACCCTCTATCACTCACCTCTTTTTTGCAGACGATTGTCTAATGTTTTGAAGGGCCAATTCTCTTGAAGCTAATACTATCAAGGCTACTTTAGAAGAATTCTCTCTTGCCTCTGGGCAGGCGATCAACCACAGCAAGTCATGCCTCCAGTTCAGTAGAAATGTGGATCCCATCACCAAAGAAGTGGTCAGTGACATTATGGGCATCAAAGAAGGAAATCAAAGGGGCTCTTACTTAGGCCTTCCCTCCCTCATTGGCAGGAGGAAAACTGAAATTCTAGGCTTCATCAAAAGCAAGATCATGGGAAGGATAAAAAGTTGGAATAATAGATTCCTCTCAAGAGCGGGAAGAGACGTGCTTATAAAGAATGTCCTGCAGGCAATCGCGACGTACGCTATGAGCATCTTTCTACTCCCCAAGTCCTTGTGCAGTAGCATCGAGACAGCTCTCAATGATTTCTGGTGGCGTGGGCAATCGGAGAACAGAAAAGGAATACGGTGGAAGAGATGGAAAGATCTCTGTCTTCCCAAATCTATAGGGGGCCTGGGTTTCCGTAGATTATATGATTTTAATGTGTCTCTCCTGGGGAAACATGCCTGGCGTTTGATTGACAATCCAAACTCCCTTGTCTCAAGAGTTCTCAAGGCAAAATACTACAGAAATGTCTCCTTCCTCGATGCAAAGCTTGGAAGCAATCCCTCCTTTGTGTGGCGTAGTATTCTGGAAGCTCAGCCAATCATCAAAACTAACTGCCGCTGGAGGGTAGGGAACGGCTCTCGGATCAACATTTGGTCGGACCCTTGGCTCCCCGATCCTGACCAACCTTTCATCACAACTGAAATGCCTGTGCAGCTTAAAGATGGTACGGTCTCAGGCCTCATGCACACTGACAAAAAAGAATGGGATATCGAGCTTCTGAATGATATCTTCTGCGAAGAAGACAAGGCCAGAATCCTAAAAATCCCGTTACCCATCACCGACCATGAGGACAAGATCATCTGGAGCTCTGACGACAAAGGTGCTTATTCGGTTCGTAGCTGCTATAAAGCCTGTGTTGGCTATTTTCCCACCTCAAACCATCCCAAGTGGACAAAGATTTGGAACTTGCTCATTCCACCAAAAGTCAAGATCTTCTCATGGCAAGCCTGCACAAACTCTCTCCCAACTGCTGCAAACTTACGGGCAAGAAGAGTGGACGTCAACGATACCTGCCCGCTTTGTGCAAAGGCCGTGGAATCCATCTCCCACCTGTTCATCCTTTGCGATTTGGCCAAATCTTGTTGGGGCAAGCTTAGGAATGTTTTGTTGGCACCGCACACCCACTTTGTGGAATGGTTGGAGTACAATATGGACAACCTCAACCCCCAGGACCTCAGCCTCTTACTCACTGTGTGCTGGAAAATTTGGAATGAAAGAAACCACAAGGTTTGGAACACCGGATCAACCATCTCCAATCGTATTTTTGAGGACGCTGCAGCCTACCTGGAAGCATGGTCGACGATCCACTTCAAACGTTCACCACCCTCAACGGCCTTGCTTCGCCCAAAATGGCACCGTCCCCCTCCAGGTTTCCTAAAGCTCAATGTTGATGCGGCAACCGACCAGCAGACGAACTCCACAGGTCTGGGCATGCTGCTCAGGGACTCAGATGGCTTTTTCATAAACGCTCTGCAAGTCAAGTTGCCGGGGGTTTATCAGGCAAAGGTAGCTGAAGCAATGGGAGTGCGGGAAGCTTTAAGTTGGCTCAAGACGCTCAATGCAGATATGGTGCATATAGAATCAGATGCCTTGCTTGTTGTGGAGGGTTTAAAAAATGGAGCTTCTTGTACCTCTTTCGATCTGATTCTCAACGATATTAGAGTTTTAGCTAATGACTTTTCTAGTGTTAGCTTTGTATTTGCAAAACGGTCTGCGAATGAAGCTGCCCACCTCTTAGCGAGGGACGCTTTACTCCTGTCTGACCGTAAGGTTTGGGGTTCGTTGCCCCCTTCCTTTATCACTGATGTATTACTTTCTGATATTTCCTAATATAAGTTATGCTTTTTCTCAAAAAAAAAAAAATGAATAAAATTTTTGTTACTTATAAGGGTAAATGTAATACTTTTAAGGGAAAATACAATACTTTACCTTTCGATTTAAAAGTATTACTTTTTTCCTCAAAAGTATTATATTTGCCCTTATAAGTAAGGGCACTTGTCAACATTACTTATTATGAAAAATGTATTACTTTTTCTCTTATAAGTAACAAAAATTGTATTCTTGATTAGTGTTATATTTGAGCATATAAGTATGACATTTGCACATATAAGTATGACATTTGCATGGTGCTTTGACCCGACCCGATCCGTCTCACAAATAAGGATTCGTGAGACGGTCTCACACAAGTGTGACCCAATATTAATGGATTAAATCGGTTGATCGGTGAATACATGAATTTTAATGAGTTCTTAATTAGTCAACCTATTAAAAGTAATACGTAGTAAATACTAACTTGTTATTTGTGTGTCTAATTTCGTATCATGCTATGCCTCCCGGAAGAAGAGGCTATTTCCTGTGGTTGATGCATACATTTATACAGTAGGTCACAACAAACGTTAAAAGATGTTGGTTCTGCAAATGAATTCAAAAATTCTCCATCTAGCTACAAGGAAAGAAAGAAAAAAGTTCAAAAAGATGACCGAGTGGGTAGAGTATAATTTTTGTATTTAAAGATTACAAGTTTGATTTTTATTAACATTTTTTCGAACTATTCTAGTGCAATTTATCTCTTATGTGGTTGTGGTCTTTCTAACATGCTCTCCTAAACAATTTTTACGCAAAAGTAAAATTTACCTAGCAGTGTCTAGAGGTTTACATGGTCATCGAAAGATTTAAAAAAAAAAAAATGAAAATGTAAGGATTCCTCCTATTAAAATTTGTGGTGGAAGATAGATCCCCAAAAAATTGGTTAATAGACTAAAGACTAAAGACTTGCAATACTGCTATCATAGTTAACATGTATTTTGGGTGATCAGACTTTGCAATTTATTGCAAACTGACCACTATGATATTTATTTGTAAGTCTTTTGTCTTTAGTGGTTGACGGAGCAAACTTACAATTTGTGGTAGAATAAACTTTCTTAAAAATTGATTAATGACTAAGAAAACTAAGGATATTGACAAAAGACTAAAGACTTGCAAGTAACAATGCAACTATCAAATTTAACACAAATTTTGGGTGATTAAAATTACGCAACTAATACTCGACTTTACAATTTATTGCAAATTGAGCATATTGGTATTGAATATTGACCCGCCTAGCGTAAAATTTAAATACATGTTTTATATTTTAATGAAAAAATTTTATTTTTAATATTTGATTAATGCGTCATTATTACATTTAATTTAGTCTCACTTTTTTTTTTTTTTTTTTGCATTACATCCTTTGCTATTCGATAAACGACTATATCACCATTTTCCATTCCGCCAATCATGCAATGGTAGAACTGAGGATCGTGACTATAATTTTCCATACTACGTCAATTAGCATGTGTTTTGGGTGAACAAAATTACGTAATTAACAATTATATCAAAACCTTTAGAATTTGAAATTTTAACACCACACCTTTAATTAATTTGTATCTTGTGACAATTGTATGTATCCAATTATAACATTTGACTCAAGTAATAATCAGACCATAAAATCATTTTTAAACATCATTTATCAAAATTTCTACCTCATATAACTAAAAATTGAATGAATAAATTACATGTTAACATAATTTATCAAATGGTAAAATGACAAAATTTTAAATAAAAGACTAATTGTGATAAGTAAACAAATTAAAGTCAAGAATGTAATGTAATAAAAATTAAAGAATAATAAGACTAAATGCAACAATAATTAAAAATTAAAAGTGGAATTCGGTCTTGCAACGAACAATTATATGTTAGGTTATAAAAGTGTAGTGATAATAATGCCTCCACGCACACGCAATAGTCTGCAGTTAAAAGAAATACAATAAATTAATGATGATCGATGGTGCCAAATAAACAAAGAAATTAATTGAAGTCATAATTATCATTTTATTTCTTCTATTCACTAATTAGCATTGGAGTTTTTCTTTAATTTGCTGTATTTTACACCGAGCGAGACATGCTGCATTTTCCAGTCCATGTTTTTTGTAGTTTTCAAGGAAGCTTCCAGCCCATCTTAGTAATACCTATTGCATATGGAGTGTATATATATCTATTATCCAGCAAACAAATAAACATAAGCAAAACATTATTCATAGAGTCATATATAAATTAAGCTTGCAAGACTTTCCTCATAATGGGGACGACTTGCGTCCATCAAATTGGTTATTTCTTCATCATCCTCTTCACATTTGTGCTTATGGATCTGTGCAATTGTAGCGGAAGCAACAACATGGGGGTTTGCATGGAGAGGGAGATGCAAGCACTATTGTGCTTCAAGAAGGAGTTTGAAGATCCAATGAATCGACTCTCCTCTTGGGTTGATGGAGTTGATTGTTGCACCAAATGGGAGGGAGTTGTGTGCCACAATGTAACCGGTCATGTTGTTCAACTCCGCCTAACAAATCTCAACTTTGATTTTGAGTTTGATCATCTTCCAAAAGGTACACTTAGTCCTTGCTTACTAGAGTTGAAACAATTACATCACCTTGATCTTAGTGGTCTTTATGAATATTTTAGTGGATCTCGAATCCCTAATTTCATAGGATCTTTTGCAAATTTACAATATCTTGATTTATCCCGTTTGGGATTTCAAGGGATGATTCCGCCTCAACTTGGAAACCTTACAAGTTTGAACACTTTAATTTTGCAATCAAACTTTGATGAAATGAGTCGTACTAGACTCATAAAAACTGATAGTCTTGACTGGTTATCTAATCTTTCAAGTCTACGGTTGTTGGACTTGAGTTATGTTAATCTCAGCATGGCACATAATTGGTTAGAGGCCATTAATATGCTTCCTTCCTTGCGTGAGCTTCATTTATCTGGTTGTGATCTGTCTAAATTATCCCATTCCCTTCGCCTTCTAAACAATTCTTTACTTGAAGTCCTTGATCTTTCCTATAATGAGTTCAACACTGTTATTCCTAAATGGGTGTTTAATCTCAATAACCTGGTTTCTCTTGATCTAACATCTTCTGGTTTTCTAAGTCCACTCCCTGATGGTCCTTGGAACTTGACATCCATTATCACTCTTAACATCAGTGGTAATTATGGAATGAATAGTTTATTGCCTAGTCAATTGTTTTGTCTTAGTGGTTTGGTATCTCTTAACCTAGAAAATAATCAATTTCAAGGTCCCTTGCCCAGTGGTCCTTAGAACTTGACATCTCTTAGTGTTCTTGACATCTCCGAAAATAATTTGAATGGTTCATTACCCAATCAATTGTTTGGTCTTAGTCACTTGGTATCTCTGGACATAAGTTTCAATCAATTGCAAGACCCTTTACCCAATAGTTTTTCAAACTTGACTTTCCTTAAAAATTTGGATGCTTCTGGTAACCGCATGAATTCCCGCATACCAAATTGGATTTACGATTGGACCAATCTAGAGTCACTTAGTCTTAGTGACAACCAATTGCAGGGAACCATTTCAAATTCTATTTCCAATTTGACATCTTTGTCTGTCCTTTATCTCCCACGGAATATGCTTACGGGAGAGATACCAAAGCAAATTGGGAATCTCAGCAAGCTGCAAGTTCTCTCTCTCTCTGCAAATATGCTTACGGGGGAGATACCAAAGCAAATTGGGATACTCAGCAAATTACAAGGGCTTGATCTTGCAAGAAACTGGTTATGCGGACCTCTTCCTGAGAATTTGGGGTATTCATTTCCAATGATTGAATTGTTGTACATTTCAGATAACAAGTTGGAAGGCATAGTGACAGAAAATCACTTTGTTAATCTCACAAAGTTAACCACTTTAGATGCATCTGAAAATAGATTAACCATGCGTGTCAATCCAAACTGGACACCTCCCTTCCAACTTGATGTGCTTTATCTAAGTGGCTGCAATTTGGGTCCTCAATTTCCTCTTTGGTTGCAATCTCAACATCAAATTTCTGTGGTGGACATTTCTAATGTTGGAATAGAGGGTGAGCTTCCACCTTGGTTATGGAACTTTTCTTCACAAATTGAATTAGTTAATGTTTCACACAACCAATTGCAAGGTCAAATTCAAAATATATCATTTCACCCAACTAGAGAGATGGGTATGGATTCATTAGTGTATTTGGGCTCTAACCAATTTAGTGGTCCCTTACCTCATATCTCTAGTCACATAACTGAGCTAGACTTGTCAAAAAATTCTTTCTCAGGAGATGTCTTCGACTTCTTATGTCATGCTCAAAATGTGCCATACAAGCTTGAAATACTTCATTTGGGAGGAAACCGATTATTTGGAAAAATTCCCAATTGTTGGATGCACTGGCCACGATTAAAAGTCATAAATATGGGCAATAACCAACTGATTGGAAGCATCCCAAATTCCATTGGGCTTTTGGATCAGTTGAAATCTTTGGATATGCACAAGAACATGCTTTTTGGCCCTATACCTCCATCATTGCAAAATTGCACCCTTTTGTTGAAAATTGATTTTGCTGAAAATGAATTCACAGGAAAGATTCCAAGATGGTTGGGGACTAGACTTTTAGATTTGACAATTTTTAGACTCCGATCAAATAAGTTTTATGGTGAATTGCCTCTAGAATTTTGCCATCTTAAATCACTTCGCATTTTAGATCTTTCCCATAACAACCTCTCTGGTGCGATTCCTTGGTGTCTTAAAAATCTCACTGCAATGATCAATGAAGAGGCGATTCAAGATTGGGAATTTAAAATGGGTTATTCATCTTATGAAGGGGGATATGGTGAAAGTGCTATAGTGACGACCAAAGGGCTAGAGTATGACTATTACACCATCATTCTAACGTTGTTTGCTGGCATGGATCTCTCAAGCAACAATTTTTCTGGAGACATTCCAATTGAATTGGCTAATCTTGTGAAATTGAGATCCTTAAACTTATCAAGAAATAACTTGACAGGAAATATCCCCATGGAGATGGGAAACATGAGAGTCTTAGAATCTCTTGATCTTTCAAGAAATCAACTTTCAGGGAAAATTCCCTCTAGCTTCTCAAGTATGTCCACTCTAGCAGTTTTGGACTTGTCATACAACAATCTTTCTGGGAAGATACCTTCAGGTACTCAACTTCAAGGTTTTAATGCTTCATGCTACATTGGCAACAACCTCTGTGGGCCTCCGCTCTCACAAAGTTGTAGTGTTGATGATGGCAACATTCCAAAAAGTGAAAATAAAGGAGATGATAGTTCTGAAGTGGATTGGTTTTATGTTAGCATGGCTATAGGGTTTGCAGTGGGGTTTTGTGCGGTCTGTGGTTCTTTGTTTCTTGTGAGACCTTGGAGGATTGTTTATTTTCAATTTTTAGATGACAAGTTGAAGTCTGTTTTAGTATGGGCACATGCTCTGAGGGTATAATGTTTCTGGTGTTCTCTACTGTTAGGAATCTATGCATATTGATATTTATGATTTAGTGTATCTTCTAGCTAGTCCCTTGTAATTTATCATGTAACATAGTGTGATTATCATAATTATGTAACAGTGTAACTGTAAACCTATCGTTTGCCTATGTTGTGCAAGTCTTTTGTAATACTACAATGAGTTTACATATTTTAATTTTCAGCCAATTACGCATTCATTTTAATTACTACTACAATAAGGCTTTTACCAATTCAAGCATTAGGCTCGGTAATTATCAACACGAAATCAATCCTCTAAGGACCTGATATATTTCGTGTCTTAACAAGTCAATTCATTTAACATATTAAGAATCTGTTTAACATATTAATATTATCGTGTTAACCCGTTTATATAAATTTGTTTATAACGCGCGCTAAGAACCATTGTTATTTAGGTAATGTGTCTTTTTTTTTATTTTTTTTTTATTTTTATTATCATTCAACTCCCCCATCAAGGCTTTGTAACAGGACTTCACTGTGAAAATCCCCTCTCTTCTGCAAACAAAATCAGCTTATCTTATCTGTTCCTCACAGGTAATGGAATACTTAGAATAAGATTTGCATCCCTCTCATTGAAAATATCTCTAATGATTTTCAATCCTAATGTTGGGACTTCCTCTTCAAGTAGTGTTGGACTTCAAAAGCAATTAAGACATTGTCTGTTATGAGGCGTTTGGGACAAACACACTTTGGTTAGCTGAGATTATATCATTAAGGAGGGACTTTAACCCATTTGCGGTGACATTACATTGGGCTATTTCCATGCATATCACTTCCTCGTTCCTTAATCTTTCAATAGTGTTATTCCTTTTCCTTAATAATATTTATCATTAGTAAAAATAATTTTGATACTTTTAAGGTGTAATTCTTATAACTGAAATTGTGATATTTGTAAACTGTAATTCTAGTGTAAATATTGTAATACGTACATATGACGATACTTATGAAAGAAATTGTAATATTTACGGTAGAAAAATGTAATACCAATTTGAATTAAAAATAAATTGTTAGATATGATAGATGTTGTAATACTTATTGTGATGTTATTTAGGGTAAAATTGATTATTACTAATGATAAATATTATAATACTTATAACTGAAATTATGATATTTACGCACCCAGTTATCTGCAATCCAATCGGTCTTGCAAACAAGGATTCGTGAGATGGTCTTACACAATTTTTTGTCATTAACTATGCATGATTATTATGGATAGATTTTACATGAATATACTAAGTTCATTTTTAGATAAATATAATTGCATAATATAAAATATGTAATCATAGCATCAGTATGCTTAGTTATTTATTTTTATGAATATAATTACATAAAATATAATATATGTAACATTGTAACCATAATTAATATATAAATAGATATATACACTATATGATAATGATATATATATATATATATATATATATATATATAGAGAGAGAGAGAGAGAGAGAGAGAGAGAGATATTTTGGTTCAAATGCGGCCGTGCTCTCCCGTGCGGTCACACACCACTCAATGTTACTAAATACGCCACTCAATGTTAAGAAACACACCACAGTGCATATTTGTGTGGTGTGTTTCTTAACATTGAGTGGTGTGAATCGCACGGCCGCACGGGAAGGCACGGCCACACCTGAACATGACCCTATATATATATATATATATATATATAAGATCGATAACAAAAAACAGCTAAAACAAATAATACTAAACAAATAAACATGATTCATGATAATGATAAGCTAAGTAAATAAATTAAAATAACTAAATATTTTTTAGAATTAAAAGATAATTTCTTTTTTTTTATTAAAGAAAAAGAGAATAATGTTGACCAATTCGATAAATAAATCCTTCAAAACTCAACTTTAAAATATAATAGAATAGATTATTACAATACATAAATTTGATATTAAATTTAAAAATGTAAAACATTTGAATATAATTATAAAAAAAAAAAGCATAAAAAAGTTAAATAAATGGAATGTTAATATACACGAGAAGATAGACTCCACTTGAGTTGATTAGGTTGCCTCTGTCTGATTGTCTGAAGAGTGAAGACAACTAGAAATTTGTTATTACTCCTTTTGACGAATTCACCTTCTAATATTTATATCTTAACATGATAATTTTATTCTTTTATATTCACCGATTGTTCGTCACAACCTAACTGCTAAGCAAAAATACACAAACAAATAAAACATGTCTACAAATCAAACATTCATGAAATAAGGTTAATTTATACACTTAAATAAAATTATAAAAGCAAAGCTAATCTATACATACTTGTTTTAGAAATATCTTATAATACATGAAGTACTAAGGTCTTGGATATTTTACTCCAGTAATCTTGAAATAGAGCACTAAAAAACTATAATTCTGGATAATTTACTTCATTAGTGATGTAAAATAAGTATAAAAATGTACAATAACAATATATAATCTACTATCAATGTGATCTACAAAAAGGTTTTCAATAATGTATAATTCAAAACAGTTATATTATGTTTTCTTTTTATACAAAGATGACAAAATTGTTATATATCATCTACATAGAAAATATATCATTCGTACAAATAATTTCTATAACTGAGTTGCTAGACAACGAGATAATTAGCCAAATTAATACAAATCTTAAACATTGATACATAAAATGTCTAAAGTTTCATCACCGAATGCATATATATACACATTGGCTATTAATTGGTCAATTATTTGCTCAAATTCAAGCAATGATAGCATCAAAAAACATAATCGATCAAACTCAATTCTTCAATTGTACTATATAAAATTCGATGTTATAATTTACATAATTGTATATATATCGATCTAGATATTCTTAACATATTATAACAAATTCATTCCGTGTAACGCACGCGTGGAAATACTAATATATATAATACAATTATTGATGGTATTAACGACTTGATAATGAATACTTACCTAATTAGCTTTACAAAATTAATTATAATTTTTTATTTCAAAATTTAGATTATTGGTGTAAAATCTCAATAATTATATCGTGGGAGAATTATATCCAATGGATTGAAAAATATCATATCTAGCAACAAGAAATGAAAAAAAAAAGTGTTTCAAAATAGGTTGACAGAGTAAATTGAATATGATTTTTATACTTGATGGTCACATGTTTGATTTTTATCGACACCCTCATAATTAGTGGATACGAATTTCCTTGTCCCCGAAAGAAAGGAAAAAAAAAAAGTGATAGTGACAAAAGGAGAAAAAAAATACAAGTGATGGCGAGACTAATAAATAGAGAAGAAATTAAAGGATTCATTCAATATTGTACACCGTTTTATACTCTTAGCTGTTGATGGAGAAAATTAACAATTTGTAGTGGAACAAATTCCCATAAAAATTGGTTAATGACTGTGAGAGTTCAGGATAATGGCAACTAAAGACTAAAGTTAAGACTTGCAAGTTGCAATGCAACTATCAAAGTTAACATGAATTTTGGGTGATAAAAATTACGTAACTAATTTTTTCAAAAACATAAAACATAATTTACGTGACTAATACTCTACTTTGCAAACTAAGCACGTTAGGATTGAATTTTGACCTACCTAAAGTAAAATTTAAATATTTATATTTTAAAGAACAATTTTACTTTTAATATTTGATTAGTGTGTTATTGTCGTATTTAGTCTCATTCTTAAAAAAAAGTTGCATTACATCCTCGGCAATTCGATAAAGTGCCATTTTTCTATTAATTTGTGTAAACGGGTTCATTAACGGGTTGACATGATAATGCCATGAACATGATGATAAGGTTAAATACGAGCATGATCCGTTAAGGTTAACATAATAGAATTTTAAACACAAACATGTGCAATTTTTTAACGGGTTAAATGGGTTGACACAATAGACTTACAAGATTAGTTAACAGGTTTTGGATCTACTCTACACGATATGACATGATACCTCATTTAGAACTCGTTAGACATGTTAATATAATTTTCTTTTTAGAAAATAAAACTTTAGAAAAAAATTATTTTATTAGATCTACAATTAAATCAACAAAATAGTACTTATATTTAATTCATAACATACCATAATATTCATAAAATGATAAAATAATATTTAAAAATCATAACTAATACTAATATTAACGGGTTAAGTTGGTTGATCCGTTAATACATAAATTTTAATGAGTTCTTAATAAGTCACCTATTAATATTGACCTAGAATATATTAAAAGTAATAAATACTAACTTGTTATTTGTGTGTCTAATTTCGTATCATGTTAACAAGTGGTATCACAAAATATCCTAAGTCTAGGCTATTTCCTGTGGTTGATGCATACATTGATACAGTAGGTCACAGCAAACGTTAAAAGATGTTGATTCTGCAAATGAATTGAAAAATACTCCATCTAGCTACAAGAAAGGAAAGAAAAAAAAAATTCAAAAGTATGGCCGAGTGAGTAGAGTATGACTTTTGTATTTAAAGATTAAAAGTTTGACTCTTATTAATTAATATTTTTTCGAACAATCTTCCTAATACAATTTATCTCTCTTATGTAGTTGTGATCTTTACAATATGCTCTCCTAAACAATTTTTACTCAAAAGTAAAATTTACCTAGTAGTGTCTGCATGTTTACATAATCATCCAAAGATTTTTTTTTTTTTTTAATCAAAATGTAAGGATTCTTCCTATTAAAATTTGTGGTGGAAGATAGTTGCCTTAAAAATTGGTTAATAGACTAAAGACTTGCAATGCTGCTATCATAGTTAACATGTATTTTGGGTATTGAGACTTTGCAATTTATGGCAAACTGACCACTATGATATTGACTTGCAAGTCTTTTGTCTTTAGTTGTTGACGGAGCAAACTTACAATTTGTGGTAGAATAAATTTTTCTAAAAATTGGTTAATGATTGAGAAAGCTCAAGATAATGACAACTAAAGACTAAAGACTTGCAAGTAAATAACAATGCAAGTATGCAACTATCAAATTTAACACAAATTTTGGGTGATTAAAATTACACAACTAATACTCGACTATAAAATTTATTGCAAACTGAGCATATCGGTATTGAATATTGACCTGCCTAGTGTAAAATTTAAATACAGATTTTATATTTTAAAGATCAAATTTTACTTTTAATCTTTAATTAGTGTGCCATTGTCACATTTAGTTTAGTTTTTTTTTTTTTTTGGCATTACATCCTTGGCTATTCGATAAACGACTATATCACCATTTTCCATTCCACCAATCATGCAATGGTAGAACTGAGGATCGTGACTATAATTTTCCATACTACGTCGACCAATTAGCGTGTGTTTTGGGTGATCAAAATTACGTAATTAACAACTATATCGAAACTTTTAGAATTTGATGTCACAATAGTAAAAAATATAATGTAATAAAAATTAAAGAATAATAAGACAAAATGTCAAAATAATTAAAAATTAAAAGTGGAATTCGGTCTTGCAACGAACAATTATATATTAGTTACAAAAGTGTAGTGATAATAGTGTCTCCACGCAAAAGTTTGCAATTAAAAGAAATACAATAAATTAATGATGATCGATGGTGCCAAATAAACAAAGAAATTAATTGAAGTCATAATTATCATTTTTTTAGTCATAATTATAATTAATGATAGAGTCAGTAGTATTTATCATTTTATTTCTTCTATTCACTAATTAGCTTTGGAGTTTTTCTTTAATTTGTTGTATTTTACACCGAGTGAGACATTATGCATTTTCCAGTCCATGTTTTTTTGTAATTTTCAAGGAAGCTTCCAGCCCATCTTAGTAATAGCTATAGCATATGAAGTGTGTATATATATCTATTATCCACCAAATAAATAAACATAAGCAAAGCATTCCTAGAGTCATATATAAATTAAGCTTGCAAAATTTTTCTCATAATGGGGACGACTTGCGTCCATCAAATTGGCTATTTCTTCATCATCCTCTTCACCTTTGTGCTTATGGAGCTGTGCAATTGTAGCGGAAGCAACAACATGGGGATTTGCAAGGAGAGGGAGATGCAAGCACTATTGTGCTTCAAGAAGGAGTTGGAAGATCCAATGAATCGACTCTCCTCTTGGGTTGATGGAGCTGATTGTTGCACCAAATGGGAGGGAGTTGTGTGCCACAATGTAACCGGTCATGTTGTTCAACTCCGGCTAACAAATCCCAACTATGGTTTTGAGTTTGATCATCTTCCAAAAGGTACACTCAGCCCTTGCTTACTAGAGTTGAAACAATTACATCACCTTGATCTTAGTGGTCTTTATAAATATTTTAGTGGATCTCGAATCCCTTATTTCATAGGATCTTTTGCAAACTTGCAATATCTTGATTTATCTCATTTGGGATTTCAAGGGATCATTCCCCATCAACTTGGAAACCTTACAAGTTTGCACACTTTAATTTTGCAATCAAGCTTGGCTGATACAAGTGATACTAGTCTCATGAAAACTAATAGTCTTGACTTGTTATCCAATCTTGCAAATCTACGATTATTGGATTTGAGTAATGTTAATCTCAGCATGGCACATAATTGGTTAGAGGCAATTAATATGCTTCCTTCCTTGCGTGAGCTTCATTTATCTGGATGTGATCTGCCTAAATTATCCCAGTCACTTCGCCTTCTAAACAATTCTTTACTTAAAGTCCTTGATCTTTCCTATAATGAATTCAACACTGTTGTTCCTAAATGGATTTTCAATCTCAATAACCTTGTTTCTCTTGATCTAACAAATTCTGATTTTCTAAGTCCACTCCCTGATGGTCCTTGGAACTTGACATCCATTATCACTCTTAACATCAGTGAAAATGAAATGAATGGTCCATTCCCTAGTCAATTGTTTCGTCTTAGTGGTTTGGTATCTCTTAACCTAAGAGATAATCAGATTCAAAGTCCCTTGCCCAATGGTCCTTGGAACTTGACATCTCTTAGTGTTCTTGACATCTCCGCAAATAACTTGAATGGTTCATTACCCAATCAATTGTTTGGTCTTAGTCACTTGGTATCTCTGGACATAAGTTACAGTCAATTGCAAGACCCTTTACCCAATGGTTTTTCAAACTTGACTTTCCTTAAAAATTTGGATGCTTCGGGTAACCGCATGACTTCACGTATACCAAACTGGATTTACGATTGGACCAATCTAGAGTCACTTAGTCTTAGTGACAACCAATTGCAGGGAACCATTTCAAATTCTATTTCCAATTTGACATCTTTGTCTGCCCTTGATCTCTCTTGGAATATGCTTACGGGAGAGATACCAAAGCAAATTGGGAATCTCAACAAGCTGCAAGTGCTTTATCTCTCTGCAAATATGCTTACGGGAGAGATACCAAAGCAAATTGGGAATCTCAGCAAGCTGCAAGTGCTTTCTCTATCTCGAAATATGCTTACTGGAGAGATACCAAAGCAAATTGGGAATCTCAGGAAGCTGCAAGAGCTTTCTCTCTATGGAAATATGCTTACGGGAGAGATACCAAAGCAATTTGGGATACTCAGCAAGTTACAAGGGCTTGATCTTGCAAGAAACAGGATATGTGGACCTCTTCCTGAGAATTTGGGGTATTCATTTCCAATGATTGAAAGGTTGTACATTTCAGATAACAAGTTGGAAGGCATAGTGACAGAAAATCACTTTGTTAATCTCACAAAGTTAACCGCTTTAAGTGCATCTGGAAATAGATTAACCATGCGTGTCAATCCAAACTGGACACCTCCCTTCCAACTTGATGAGCTTTATCTAAGTGGCTGGAATTTGGGTCCTCAATTTCCTCTT
>CM008332.1:1150085-1163125 GCA_002525835.2 Ipomoea batatas
TTTTGGATAACAAGTGGAAATCCTTTTTAGCATGGGCAAATGCTCTAAGGACTTGATGTTTCTAGTATGTGTCCTTAATTGTGTTGAGACTTTGAAGATTGAAGTTTGTGATTAAGTTTACCTAGTAATAATTTATCATGTAAGACTGCTTGTAATTTTATTCTGATGTGATGAACGCATTTATGTATTATCTTTTACGTTTTATACATGTTAATTGTACTAGTCTTCTGCACTAATACAATAAGTTTTACATATTTTCCTGTCAATTAAGTATTTTCATTTTAGTTATTACTACAAGAAGTGCATTTGCCAAGCATACATCTCTATGACTATTCTTGTTTTCCCTTAAAGATAGATATTCCTAAGTAAAAAAGTAAATATTTGCAATTATTTCATTTAATCTTTCACAAATTACACACCTTTCTGAATAAAATGAATGGAATAAGGGTAAATTCGTAGTCACCTCTAAAGAGTGAACTCCAGATATCTAAGTATGAGAATCATGTTCTATCTACTCGGTTACCCTTTTCAAGATTGAGACGTTGATTCAAGTTTACAAAAGCAGTGTGGAAAAAATAATCATGTTTAAATTTGTAGTTTTTTCAAGAATGGTAGATAAGTTTAAAGTTATATTTGTCTAACCTGAAACAACAATTTTTTAGACTGGCAAATTAAATCAATATTCTGATCAGATTTACTTGTACACATAGAAACATAAAGTATAAAAAGTATGCTAAGCTAGTTCTTTAATAACACCCAAAACTTTATTGCTTTATCATCGTCTCTTCAAACTATATCGATGATGTAACTCCAAAAGCAGCTCAAGAGACACGCGAGACCATTTATATATCCTCAGTGTGTGCAAATACCTTCTCATTCAGAGAGTCTATAATTATGCTTATGCTACCAAAGCCATAAATTTGATGACCATCATGTATCCTGCCTGGCTTTGGCTTGAATACCAAACCATTCTGCTGCGCATGAGCTTCTATTATTTTTTTCAAACTGAGCTTTGGTCCACTGTCTTTACCATCTCCTTGGGACCCACTGCTCAAGTTTTCAGAAACATGTTCTTGAGCTTGTGCTGCTGCCTTGGTCTCAAATCGCCTCTTTTCAAGCGCTCTGAGATAACTTATATTCTCTCTTAAATCTGGCTGGACTACATCCATGCCTTTAGCAGCCTGGTTCACCATATCCATACCAACAAAAAGCCTACACTGGATATGAACATTTGCAAGAAGTTGAGGTGGCAAAAGTTCCATCCAACCTAAAAACCATTTAGTAACTTGTTCAAAGTGGAAACTTGAACACAGCCAATGGTATAAAACTTGTTGCCACTTGTTGAAGAAGATGTCCATAAGTGGAAGCATGTGATGAATGGGAATAGCAGTAGCCCATGTCCGGACCCAGTAAAACTGATCCAGCGGGTTCTGATTTGCTGGGTTTACTTGAAATTCATGCATCACAACCAGCAACTTTGGGACAATAAATCATACCATCAGTTTTTCCCAACTGCTTGGATCGAACACAGTTTTCCAAGGTGACAATATGCAGTATGCAGACATATCAGTTGGGTGCCAAGCATGAAGCACACTTTGCAATCTGCAACGTATAGTTTGATAGCATGTTTCAAGCTTCTGTCCCAATAAGAGCCGCCAAGGATGAACCCAAGAATGGATTGGAATGGTCTCTCGACGAGGATCCCATGAATCCAATGGTGTGAAGGACTACAGGAGGCAATAGCTTTTCCCAAGAATCCAAAAATCGAAACATGGGTTTTGGATCCCTAGCCTGCCAAGTGTTGGTAATGGACTACAGGAGGCAATTAGCTCATATTTTGTGATGGTTAAAAATAAATTTAATATTTTTTAATTTCTTTGAGATTCAATAAAATGAAGTAATTTATCATTCGACTATATATAATTATATATTGGGATAAAGTACAAATAAGTCACTGAACTATTTAGAAAATAACAATTAAGCCATCGAAATCAAATAATCTCGAAATAAGTTACTAAACTAAAAAAAAAAAAAGAAGAGTAATTAACATTTTTAACAGGTTAATTAACTCCCAGTTTTTGCTGACGGGATTGTCACATATTTATTTTATTTTTTATTATTAGTGTAATCTACATTTATTATTTGTAAGCAAATTCTCAAATTAAACATCCAAGCCCTAAATTCTCTCCTCTATAATCGCGGCTTCTTCCCATCCTTCACGTAGATACTCCTTTCTCTCCGTCAAAACATTTCTTTCATTCTTACTCTGGTTGTATTTGTAACTCTATCGCACTCCAGACAAGCTAAGCGCTACCATTGAGTCATTAAACGTGTGCGAGCGGTGAGGAGTGTAGCGTCTGAAGGCAGTGTCTAGGTATGTATTTCTAACCATGGGTTTTTGTATACAAATATGAAATATATGTAATATGTGTGGATGGTGACCTTTGTTAAGGTGAATGTGATGCTGTGCAAAGAAGAAGAAATTCTCTCATATGTTAAGCCCTGAAGAAGAAGAAGAAACAAAAGAATAACTATGGTAACATATGTCCTACTTTCAAGCTTGACATTGAACTGATGACATTCTGCGGTAGGATTGTTAGTAATATATAATGTAGTTAATTATAAAGTCTTTCAAAATTAATTAATTAAAATATTGTGGTAAATATGAAAAATCAAATTTAGAACTGTAATGTTTAGTGAATTTGCTTGTAAAATTAGTTACTCTTCCCAAAAGGTTGAATCCCCAATCCCAAGGGCCCCACGTCTCGACCCGACAAAGCATCTCGGAGGGTGTAAATCATTAGGATTGTTAGTAGTATATAATGTAATTAATTATAAATTCTTTCAAAATTAATTAATTAAAATATTGTGGTAAATATGCAAAATCAAAATTTAGAACTGTAATGTTAAGTTTAGTGAATTTGCTTGTAAAATTAGTTATTCTTCCCAAAAGGTTTAATCCCCAACCCCCGCTAGAACACCTTACTGTTTAAGGCACATACACAAGGAGGCCCCGCCATTTGTGAGACTCGATCCCTAGTATTCTTTTCAAATTTTACCCTTGTGACCAATTGGGGTGTCCATGCGGGCTGTAAAATTAGTTATGATATTACCGGTGGTGGTGAATGCTAGCGTACGTTGAAAGAAGTTTTGAACAATTAAAAAATAGTGAAGAATCAATTGTATAATAGAATACAATAGAATTTGATGAAGAATTGTTTGGGTATATTATTTATGTATTGAAACAAAGATATGTATTTTTATTTTTGATAAAAAAAATTAGAGTTTATTACCAAAATGGTCCCTCGACTATTGCGAAATTACCAATTTGGTCCTCAACAATTTTTCTTGACCAATTAAGTCCCTCGACTTTGAAAATTTTAACCAATTTGGTCCTCCGTTTATTTTTCTGTTAAACATCCGTTAAATCAGGACCAAATTGGTAATTTTGCTATAGTCAAGGGACCAAATTGGTAATTAATTTTTGGGATAAAATACAAATAAGTCATCGTACTATTTGGAAACAAGCAATTAGGTCATCCAACTCAAATAAACCATTGAACTCAAAAAGATAAAGTAATTGAGCGACTAAAACCGAAAAAAAAAGAGTAATTAACCATTTTAAAAATTCCTGGCGACAAATTTCGACACCGACAATCATTTCCAGTGGTCGCCGTCGGTCGCCATTTCTGACGAGGGCGACCAAAGGCGAGGTCGCCTTCCCCAGGAGAAGGCGACCAGAAACCGCCGGTTGCCTGAAATGGTCATCGGTGTCGGAATTTGTCACAAAAAATTTTAAAAATGGGTTAATTGCTTTTTTTTTTTTTTGGGTTGCAGTGGCTCAATTGCTTTATTTTCCTGAGTTCAATGCCTTATTTGGGTGTTATTTGAGTTGGATGACCTAATTACTTGTTCCCAAATAGTACGATGACTTTATTGTAGTTTATCCCTAATTTTTCACTTAAATGGTTCCCTGACTATAGCAAAATTACCAATTTGTTCCTGATTTAACGGATATTAACGGAAAAATAAACGGAGGACTAAATTGGTTAACTTTTTCAAAGTCGAGGGACTTAATTGGTCAAGAAAAATTGTTGAGGACCAAATTGGTAATTTCGCAATAGTCGAGGGATCATTTTGGTAATAAACTCAAAAAATTATATGTCAAAGACTTTGTGGTCACACAATATCATTGTAGTTTTTTCAAATGAGAGTTCACATGTTCAAATCTCAATAGGGACATTGACTCATCAACATTTTTAGGAGCGAGTAACGACTAAAGACTAAAAACTTGCCACGCAGCTATCATAGTTAACATGTATTTTGGGTGATCAGACTTTGCAATTTATTGCAAACTGACCACTAAGCTTATAATTTAGGGGGAATTGAAGTAGCGAAGAAACTAAGGGTCCGTTTGGAAAGCAGTAAAATGACTTCAGGAAAATGTTTTCCGGAAAATGATTCATTTTTCGGAAAACAGTTTCATTTCTGGTGTTTAAATGTATTAAGGAAAACTGTCTTTGTATGTTTGTTTTGTTTTCTGGAAAATGAGCGGAAAATCATAACTTTATCATACTAATCAACAATTTCCATTAGCATTCAAAACAAAAACAATCTCCATTAGCATACAAAGCAAAAATTACATCACAAACTCCATTAGCATACAAAGCAAAAATAAATAATGTGTTTGGAGCAAACATTGCACCTCCAAGATATTCTGCCAACAGAAACACTCCTTGTCAAATGTAGGGTAGTTTCTGGGCAATTGATTTCACAGATTTATCCAAGAAGCTTCTGAGGAACCAACGAGTTCGAAGAAATGGTTTAGCCCGAACTGGAAACCAGTTCGCCGACGAACTGGAAACCAGTTTGCCGACGAACTGGTTCCAGTTCGTTCGCCGTCGAACCAATTTGTTCGCCGGCGAACCAGTTTGTTCGCTGGCGAACGAACTGACTTTGAACTGGTTTCCGATGCCGATGGTTTCCGATGCAGAAAATTAGGCGAGAAGAAATTCTTAGATCTGTTAGATTTGAGGGGAAAAAATAAAAAAGAGTGGGTTGATCTGTATTTGTTGATGGAGAACAAGATGAAGATGAAGATTTGATTTGTTGATGGAGCTTGTCGTTGGGGAGGCCTGTTGCTCGAAGGAAGGCGTTGAACAATGAATGTAAAATGACTTACCCCAAAAAAAGGGTAAGTCATTTTACAGGAAAATGGGTGTATTTTACATTGACCATGGGGTCATTTTACGTTGACTTCCATTTTACATTACTTACCAAACACTAGAAACCCGGAAAATGATTTCCGGAAATCATTTTCCGGGTTTCCAAACACACCCTAAGGGGATGTCATGCTCATACAGTTATAGGCCGGTGTTGATGGATGTTTGTGAACTGAATTTATTGCATGTTGAAAATATATACGATTGAGTATGACGTTGGAAGTTTCCTTATTAGTTTCTTCACTATTTCTCTCTGAATTATATGCTTATAGCGTTTTTACCTATAAATTACTCATGTATTCACATTACCTCAATTATTTTGAAAATGTTAATTTTATCCCTTTTATATTAAATAGACATTTTTATCTTTAACGATAAGTATTGCATTTATTTTTCTTCTCAAACAAATCATTGCTTATATATAATGTTAATCACGGTTTGGTTCGAACCGACCAGTTCGAACTAAATCGGACATTAGAGGAATCAAATCGAAAGGTTTTTGTTACGATTCAGAACTAGAAACTCAATATTTGAGTTTTGGTTTATTAAAATCGCAAACCGGAAAAAAATTAATTTTTAAATTTAGACTATTTTAAAAATAGAAATAGAATTATTAAAAAGAAAATAAAGTTCAAACCAACGGTTCAAATCAGAATAGGAATCGTAAATTGGCAATTCAAAATCGCAATATTTGATTAGTGTGTTATTGTCGTATTTAGTCTCATTTTTTTTAAAAAAAATATGCATTACATCCTCGACAATTCGATAAAGTGCCATTTTCTAGTGTAAACGGGTTCATTAACAGGTTGACATGATAATGACAAAACATGATAAGGTTAAATACGAGCATGATCCGTTAAGGTTAACATAATATAATTTTCAACACAAACATGTGTAATTTTTTAACGGGTTAAATGGGTTGACACAATAGATTTACAAGTTTAGTTAACAGGTTTTGGATCTACTCGACACAATATGACATGATACCTCATTTAGAACTTGTTAGACATGTTAATATAATTTTCTTTTTAGAAAATAAAACTTTAGAAAAAAATTATTTTATTAGATCTACAATTAAATCAACAAAATAGTATTTATATTTAATTCATAACATACCATAATATTCATAAAATGATAAAATAATATTTAAAAATCTTAACTAATACTAATATTAACGGGTTAAGTCGGTTGATCCGTTAATACATAAATTCTAATGAGTTCTTAATAACTCACCTATTAGGGTCACACTTATGTGAGACCGTCTCACGGATCCTTATTCTTGAGACGGGTCGGGTCGGGTCAACTCACCATGCAAATATCATACTTATATGTACAAATCTCACACTTATATGCTCAAATATAACACTAATCAAAAATATAATTTTTGTTACTTATAAGAGAAAAAGTAATACATTTTTCATAATAAGTAATGTTGACAAGTGTCTCTCACTTATAAGGGCAAATATAATACTTTTCAGTAAAAATGTAATACTTTAAATCGAAATGTAAAAGTATTGTATTTTCTCTTAAAAGTATTACATTTACCCTAATAAGTAACAAAAATTTTATTCCTAATTAGTACTACATTTGAGCATATAAGTATGGTATTTGTGCATATAAGTGTTACATTTGCATCTTGACCCGACCCGACCCGACCCGAATCATGGTGAGACGGTCTCACACAAGTTTTTGCCCACCTATTAATATTGACCTAGAATATATTAAAAGTAATAAATACTAACTTGTTATTTGTGTGTCTAATCTCGTATCATGTTAAGTGTTAACAAGTGGTATCACAAAATATCCTAAGTCTAGGCTATGCTTCCAGGAAGAAGAGGCTATTTCCTGTGGTTGATGCATACATTGATACAGTAGGTCAAAACAAACGTTAAAAAATGTTGGTTCTGCAAATGAATTGAAAAATATAATTCTCCATCTAGCTACAAGAAATTATCAAGTTTGACTCTTGTTAACTAACATTTTTTCGAACAGTCTTCCTAATATAATTTATCTCTCTTATGTGGTTGTGATCTTTCCAACATGCTCTCCTAAATAATTTTTACTCAAAAGTAAAATTTACCTAGTAGTAGTGTCTGCAGGTTTACATAATCATCCAAAGATTTTTTATTTTTTATTTTTTAATGAAAATGTAAGGATTCTTCCTATTAAAATTTGTGGTGGAAGATAGTTCCCTTAAAAATTGGTTAATAGATTAAAGACTAAAGACTTGCAATGCTGCTATCATAGTTAACATGTATTTTGGGTATTGAGACTTTGCAATTTATTGCAAACTGACCACTATGATATTGACTTGCATGTCTTTTGTCTTTAGTTATTGACGGAGCAAACTTACAATATTTGTGATAGAATTAATTTTTCTAAAAATTGGTTAATGACTTAGAAAGCTCAGAATAATGACAACTAAAGACTAAAGACTTGCAAGTAACAATGCAACTATCAAATTTAACACAAATTTTGGGTGATTAAAATTACGCAACTAATACTTGACTTTGCAATTTATTGCAAATTGAGCATATCAGTATTGAATATTGACCTGCCTAGCGTAAAATTTAAATACAAGTTTTATATTTTAAAGAACAGATTTTACTTTTAATCTTTGATTAGTGTGACATTGTCACATTTAGCCTTTTTTTTTTTTTTTTTTTTTTTTTTTGCATTACATCCTTGGCTATTCGATAAATGACTATATCACCAATTTCCATTCCGCCAATCATGCAATGGTAATATTGGGGATCGTGACTATAATTTTCCACACTACGTCAAGTAGCGTATGTTTTGGTGATCAAAATTACGTAATTAACAACTATATCGAAACCTTTAGAATTTGATGTCACAATAGTAAAAAATATAATGTAATAAAAACTTAAAGAATAATAAGACTAAATGTCACAATAATTAAAAATTAAAAGTAGAATTCGGTCTTGCAACGTAGAATTATATATTAGTTATAAAAGTGTAGTGATAATAGTGCCTCCACGCAAAAGTTTGCAGTTAAAAGAAATACAATAAATTAATGATGATCGGTGATGCCAAATAAACAAAGAAATTAATTGAAGTCATAATTATCATTTTATTTCTCCTATTCACTAATTAGCTTTGGAGTTTTTCTTTAATTTGTTGTATTTTACACCGAGTGAAACATTATGCATTTTCCAGTCCGATCCATGTTTTTTTTGTAGTTTTCAAGGAAGCTTCCAGCCCATCTTAGTAATAGCTATAGCATATGAAAGTGTGTATATATATCTATTATCCACCAAACAAATAAACATAAGCAAAGCATTCATAGAGTCATATATATATATTAATTAAGCTTGCAAAACTTTCCTCATAATGGGAACGACTTGCGTCCATCAAATTGGTTATTTCTTCATCATCCTCTTCACCTTTGTGCTTATGGATCTGTGCAATTGTAGTGGAAGCAACAACATGGGAGTTTGCAAGGAGAGGGAGATGCAAGCACTATTGTGCTTCAAGAAGGATTTGGAAGATCCAATGAATCGACTCTCCTCTTGGGTTGATGGAGTTGATTGTTGCACCAAATGGGAGGGAGTTGTGTGCCACAATGTAACCGGTCATGTTGTTCAACTCCGGCTAACAAATCCCAACTTTGATTTTGAGTTTGATCATCTTCCAAAAGGTACACTTAGCCCTTGCTTACTAGAGTTGAAACAATTACATCACCTTGATCTTAGTGGCCTTTATAAATATTTTAGTGGATCTCGAATCCCTAATTTTATAGGATCTGATCTTTTGCAAACTTGCAATATCTTGATTTATCCCGTTTGGGATTTCAAGGGATCATTCCCCATCAACTTGGGAACCTTACAAGTTTGCACACTTTAATTTTGCAATCAAACTTTGATTATTCAAGTGATAGTAGTCTCATAAAAACTAATAGTCTTGACTGGTGTACCACACTGCCACCACATTGCTAGTGAAAAAGTTTTTTTTTTTTTTTTAAAGTTATTCCTTATTTGTTTTCATTAGTGAATAGCTTAGTTGTTTAATTATTTAAATATTAAATTATTATTAATTATTTGTAGGTTGATTGTTTTTAACAATGGTGAACAAGAGTAATGCAAAAAGTGTAGTGAAAGATCCGGCTTGGAAGCATTGTGTTGAATTGGTTCATGAAGGTGGAGTAAAGAAGCATTACAAATATGTCATATGCAATTATTGTAAAAAACTATCACAGGAGGGGTGTCAAGGTTTAAACATCATCTTGCCAGGACAAATAAAAATGATGCACCGTGTGTTAAAGTACTTGAAGAAATTAAGCGAGAATATGTTGATATTTTGAACAAATTGGCAAATAGAAAGAACTTAGCACAAATGGAGTTTGAGCAATGTGTTGAAGTTGGTTCATATTTTGGAAGTGGGAAGGAATGTGAGGACGAAGACAAGGTTGCTTCCGGTGGTTCAATTTCTAATAGAGGTATCCAAGGACCTATGGATAGATTTATGGTGAAAGGGAATGCTAGTGGTGATGAAACAACCACTATTATATCACCTCAAAATGCAAAGGAATTACGTAAACAAGTTTGTTTAGATATTGGGAGGTTTTTCTATGAAAATGCAATACCATTCAATGTGGCAAGGAGTCCTTCATTTGTGAGCATGCTTCGGTTAGTTGGTGCATATGGTCGGGGATTTAAGTCTCCTAGCATGTACAAGCTTAGGACTTAGATTTTGAAGGAAGAATTTAAGACAACGGAAGGATTTGTTAATGAGATTAAGAGTACATGACCATTAAATGGAGTTTCAATCATGTCTGATGGTTGGCAAGATGTTAGACATCGGAGTCTAATCAATTTCCTTGTTAATAATCCTAGTGGCACAGTATTTCTTAAATGTGTTGATGCTTCTGAACATGTTAAGGATGCTAAATTGTTGTTTCAGTTGCTTGATGAAGTTGTTGAGGAAGTTGGAGAAGAACTTGTGGTTCAAGCAACTACCGTGCAACATAGTTAATGCTATGGAGAAGAGAAAACATTTATATCGGACTTCATGTGCTGCACATTGTATTGATTTAATGCTAGAGAAGATTGGAGAGTTGCCACAACACAAAAATGCTTTGATCAAGGCAAAGAAAGTGAGCAACTACATTTATAATCACTCTTGGGTCTTGAGCTTGATGAGGCAATTCACGAATAGAGAGCTTATTAGGCTGACTGCCACTAGATTTGCCACTGCATATTTGACGTCGCAAAGCATTTATCAAGTGAGGCAACCATTGGAAGCTATGTTCACTTCTGAAAAGGTGGACAAATAGTAGTTATGCAAGCAAAGATGATGGGAAGGAAGTTAGAAAAATAATTTTGAAGGATAACAACTTTTGGCATTGTTTGATTTATGCTATCAAGAACACAAAACCATTGGTTGAAGTGTTGAGGCTAGTAGATGGAGACAAAGAGCCTGCTATGGATTTTCTTTATAATGCTATGGATGAGGCTAAACAAAAGATAGCAAAAAACTTGGGTGGAGAAGAAAAAGATTACAAGGAGATATGGGAGATCATTGATGACAAATGGGATTTTCAAATGCACCGACATTTGCATGAAGCTGCCTATTATCTAAATCCCTATTGCCATTATTCTCCTAATTTTTTACACATCCAGAGATCAAGCTTGGCTTATTCCATTGCTTAGACAAGCTCATACCCAATAGAGATGACATGGAGAAAGCCGACCTATAATATAGTGCTTTCCACAGTTGAGAAGGATTTTTTGGCTTGAGTCAAGCTAAGAGCACTGTCCACAAAAGAACTCCTGGTAATATAAAATTTAAATCATTACTTAAATAGTTAAATTACTTAAATATGAATGTTACTTAATTATAGTTAATATTATTACTTTTTAGTTGAATGGTGGACTCAATATGAAGATGGGACTCCCGAGCTTCAAAAGTTTGCAGTTAAAGTGCTAGGCCTCAGTTGTTCTTCATCTGGATGCGAATGAAATTGGGTGCATTAAATCAAGTGCACACCAAAAGAAAAAATTGGTTGACCACTACAAGGATGAATTCTTTGGTTTATATTCTATACAACAAGAAGTTGAAGGATAGACACAAGTGTAGATGACTTTAATGTTGATGTTTTTGAGGGAGAGCCATCACAAGCAACTCAACCAATTGCATCCTTAAGCAAGAATGCTAGTAAGGGAAAGGAAAAGTTTAGGCTAATTGATGAAGATGAATGGGAAGATATTGATCATCATGGTGGAAGTGGAAATAAGGTTGATGAGGCTAGAGAATACAATGAATTTTCAGATGAAGTTTCATTGTGATTAATCATTTATGATGTGTTTGATTGTTTATGATGGATTGTTATGTGTTTACTTTAGACTTATATTATGTTTGGTGTGTTTTCTTGAGACTTTTAATGATGAATTGCTATGTGTTTCTTTGCTATAGACTTATGAATATTGCTTATAGGTAACACATTATCAGGCTACATATTATTAATATATTCTGTGTAAAATCTGAGACTTACGTCTCGCCTCAGGTTACAAAACGCCTCGAGGCATGCCTTAGTCTTTTAAAACCTTGCTTCTAACCACCATCACTATTCATGACCATTAGTTAATCCAAGACTTTAAATATCTTAATAATCCATAATCATGCTTAATCAAGATCCATAATCAACATTATGTTCAATAATATTAATTTATTATAAAAGAAGAGTCACCATTTAACTCATAATCCCCATCTATCATTAACATTAGGGTCACACTTGTGTGAGACCGTCTCACGGATCCTTATTCGTGAGACGGGTCGGGTCGGGTCAAAATATCATGCAAATGTCATACTTATATGTGCAAATCTCACACTTATATGCTCAAATCTCACACTAATCAAAAATACAATTTTTGTTACTTATAAGAGAAAAAGTAATACATTTTTCATAATAAGTAATGTTGACAAGTGTCTCTCACTTATAAGGGCAAATATAATACTTTTGAAGAAAAATGTAATACTTTTAAATCGAAATGTAAAAGTATTATATTTTCCCTTAAAAGTATTACATTTACCCTAATAAGTAACAAAAATTTTATTCCTGGATTAGTATTACATTTGAGCATATAAGTATGACATTTGTGCATATAAGTGTTACATTTGCATCTTGACACGACCCGACCCGACCCGTCTCATGGTGAGACGGTCTCACACAAGTTTTTGCCTTAACATTAATTAATTATCAACATTAATCCACCATTAATGTCTAGTTATCATCCTAATCAATAATATCAATCACACATAATCACACTCCACTAACCTCATAATCCATAAGTAATCACTATAATAAATCATAGTACACTAATAATCATCTTTAATCATTAAACAATAAACACTGGGTGTGTTTGGTTAATGGGTTTATGATGGATCTCAGCGCTGCACTATGCTTACTTCCCAGGGGGTCACCCATCCCGTGACTGCCGGAAGTCAAGCACGCTTAACCACAGAGTTCTTTGGCTAACTGGTTGCCATATCCTTCCTAAAACCAATTGGTGATAGGTAGGTGGACTAATACCATTTAACCACATCCCTCCATGGTAAGCCACAGCGCCACGTCTCGTCTCGAATCGAGCAGGGGCTGAACTCGGCCAACCTTGCCGACGCCCAACAATCCCCCTCCCAGCACCTGCATCAACCTTTGATCACCAAGCTCAGCTATGCAGCATGCCTGACTCGGTCCTTAGCCTACGCGCCCAACAATCCCCTCTTGAGACTTGGACTTGGCACGACCTACGCCCACATCCCACCTGGGATTGGACTCGGCGTTCGCCTCGCCATCGATTC
>CM008332.1:1163620-1174703 GCA_002525835.2 Ipomoea batatas
TGTGTGTGTGTGTGTGTGTGTGTGATACCCCGAAATATTTTCTACTAAAAGTTTTCAAAAAAAAAAATGGAAGATTTAAATTTTATTTTATTCTAAGGCATTGGCATGCTCAAGTTATGATTCATAGATATTCAGAATAATTTTTGCTAGTTAAAATAGTTGTTAATAAGCTGCGATCGTACGTACCGGTCACGAACCGTAAAAATTTTAGGAATATGTGTTCTGCCCCGTAGCAGTGAAAATTTATTCTGATCGTAGCATCGCTATATTTCGCGGTGTACTGAGCCTTGCCCAATTTTGAGATTTAGTCTAGGATAAATTTTTGGTTTCGAAAAATATTCTATCTAGATTATGTTCTACCGAGAATTCATCGGTTTTAATCTCGGTCAGTCTAGCTAAGATATTTTTCAAGACTAAACCATAAGCAAGTGACACTTGTCATAACATTTACCACATGATTAGGTAAGACTAGTCAACCAAGTGTAGAGTGGGATTATAAGCATTTTTTCCCCTTTCTTCTCCATTTGGCCGAAAATCACAAGAAGAGAAAACAGAGAGAGATCATCATCTTCTTCCTTAGAGCTCCACCTTCCATAGCCAAAATTTTCTTCACAAGTCTCAAGCTATTCGGTAAAACTCTAATTTTATTCGGTAGAAAGCTTTATTTTCCTTCCTAGATCTTGAATCTAAGTATAGTTTCTTAATAATTGTTGCTATAATGTCAAATTTCTCTTAGGGTTTTGAGTGAAATAAATTTGGGGAAAAGATTCAAGATTCTTCCTACGGTGTTAGTACACTTCCAAAAAGGTAAGGAATCCCTTAAGTAGGTTAAGGTCACTTGAAATTAGATAATTGCTAGTGTATATGAAATATGATGAATTTTAGGTGAAATTATTGTGTACATGCTTGTATGTATAATATATATATATATATGTCAATGTATCTTACATAATATATATGTTCAAGATGTTGTGTTAGTGAGATGTGGTTGTTAAATTGCCTAAATATCTAAATTTCAAATACTATGCATATTATATAGTGTATGTATGTACGTCTAAGTATTATAATACATATTATATGCGTATATGGTATGTATGTATAATTAATATAAGATGTTGTAATATGTGTGTGTGTAGGGCTGTCAAAATGGGCCGAAGCCCGCGGGTTGGCCCGCACCTGCCCCGCAATGGGGTGGGTTAGGGTTATAGAAAATTAGGCCCGCGAAAATGCGAGCCTAACGGGCTTGACCCGCTAAGGCCCACCCTATTAAAAAAAAATTATATATGTTAGAATGTTACACAGCAAGGCAGCACCTTGCTGTGTAACATTATATATATATATATTTAAAAATAATGTAATTTTTTAACATAAAAAAATATAATTTGTAGAGTTTATTTATTTTTTAATTTTGAATTAATATTAATTTTTGTTAGGTTTAATGTTTAAAATTTGGATTGTAAATTCGCAATGTTAGTATTTGTAAACTTTAGTTATTTTTTAAACATTGAAATAAAAAAAAAGAAAAAAAGAAAAAAAAGCCCGCGGGCCTGCCCGCGCGGCCCGCGAACCCGCGTGGGGCGGGTTAGGGTTACATGAATCCTAGCCCGCGGGCCTAACGGGCCGGCCCTCAAAAGCCCGCTAGAAATTAGGCCCGCGGTGGGGCGGGCCTAATAGGGCGGGTTGGCCCGCTTTGACAGTACTATGTGTGTGTATATATAGTATGTATGTTAACCGTGTATACATACATGTAGGAGTATTATGGGAAATTTATATTATGTCTATACATATATATATAGTATGTGTACTTTATGAAAGTATGCCTAAATGTGTGTGGTGATATGTTGTATGCATATGTACATATATGTAGTGTTATGTACATATGTAATGTGATGATGGAAATTACGGGATAGTTACACTTTATTACTATAGTGTATGGTAATTAGTGAACTATCAAAATGTTTTGAAAAACAAAACTTTTGGACTAGGCTAAGAGTGTTGATTGATTTCAAATCGAGACTTGATTTTGTTGAATATGTCCAAAAATTGATTTTGACTCAAGAAAGATGAGGAAGAAGGGAAAATGTTTTCAAACCCTTAGTTTCTAGTAAAGTTGAGGAGGATCTTGATTAGCCTTTGGGTGGCTTAAAGTGCCCTTGCCCAAGGTTGTTATATATAGTATGATCATTCATACGGAAGGGCGAAGTCTATTCGCCGAGTACTATATAACTCGTTAGGATGAGGAATTCCTGCGGGGGTGTGCATACTTAAAGTATAGTTACTCTAGGAAGTCCGGGTAGGTGTCGTATTTATGGACCTAGTAGGGCCAGCTAGGGATCATTCTAACGAACCTTACGTCCAGGGGATCAGTGTTAGACCGTGGGATAACCACTGAACCCGAGTTCGATGATCCAAGTGGTCAGAGAGGGAGTTAAGAGGATACTCCAAAGGCCTCACGCATTCTACAAGGAAACTAAGTGGAAAATTTTGTATGAAAATGTAGTTACTCTGTAGCTACGCTAAAGAAGGATGCGATGATTGTTTAAGCGAAAAAGGGTGTCGGTGAGCCCTCTTTGAGATAAAAGTTGGTGGAATTTCCCTGTGAGGAAGATTTTTCAGGTACATGATTGTGAGTAACGTGAAGTTCATAATTTTCCACTACTTGCTTATATGCGTAGATGATTATTGATGTGTCGAATAATACCTTCCTTGGTAAATAATTACTTATGAAAAGAACTTAGATTTTTTTTCAATTCTTACTTATTACTTGTGCAAAGTATACTTGATGACTCGTTTGCAGGAAAAGAATCAATGTAGAGTAAGGGTAATGAAGGTTTTTAAATAACTGTTTGTGAAACCTTTATTTAATTTTGGGTGACCCACGGATCCCCTTACTTAGCCGTCGTGCTAACTACACTTCATTGTGTTATCTACAGATGCAATCTAGTGTAAGTTCTTGTAGTGCGGCGAACTCTCCAAGTTCGCCGGAGTATGAGTGCCATGGTATGGATTATGATGACTATGTACAGCAGATGATAGGTACCGACCCTTATGCGCCGAGTTATGCTCCGCTCGATCCAGCCAGCCCTCCAGTTGCAGATAGTTTTCCTTTTGTCCAGGATATCCCAGATGTTCAGGCCTCCTATGGTTTTTACCCCCTCGAAGTGTTGACCGAAAGTGACCCATTAGAGTTTATCGTGTCTTACCCCTACCCATGGGACCCCAGTCTACCAGAGTATTGGGACGAATGGTCCATGGTTAACACCACCTCTCGCTTCCTAGACCATTTAACATGGTTTGAAGGGGAGTGGCATGTAATCTGGGGCGAGTTCACCGGTCCGGTGTACCGCGGGATAGTCTAGGTATTACTTCTTGGGAGATGCTGTGGGGAAAATTCTTTTGTGTAAATGCCTTTTGTAGCCTTAGTGGTGGCTAACTGAACCAGTCGGGTCGTGAATGACCCTTAACTTATGTTTTGGCCCGATGGGCAAACTTATGTACATAAATGCATATATATATATATATATATATATATATATATATATATATATTATGATGAGTGGTTGTTGTTGTTAAGTAAAAGTTCCGTTTAGCCTGTGCACCTAGAGTGGGGTCTATCAAAAGAAGATAGAACTTGTTCTAGGTGTGGCGGTAACTCCTCCGAATGTACGGCAAGCCTAGCCGGTCCGGGGTGTTACAAGTTGGTATCAGAGCGGTGTTCGAGTCTTTGGGACTAGATTGGAACCTAAGTTGTGGAATTTTGTTAGGAGCTCTAGGTTAAAATCCTAAGAGGTAAGAAATGGACTTCAGGAGCCCAAGTTCTGAGTCAACCTAAGTTTGCTAAGACTAACCTAAGTTGCTACCTCAGCTTAACTGGGATATGAGCTTCTGGAACAGAGCTGGAGACCAGGCAGCATCAAAAAGGGGGTACCTCATCTGTACTTTACAGAATCTTTTGATTCTGGTTGCTAAATACTCTGACTGACACATATGCATTCTTATAGGTGTTAATCATTTCTTATGATTGCTGTGAGTGAACTTGAGGAGATGCTATATTAACTGTTTAGTTAGCTAACTTCCTAGTAACTTTTATACTTCGGAAGCTAACTCGAAACGATCGTCTAGTGAAAATGCCACCTAGACGAAATGTTACCTGCTGGACATGGCAACGACATCACAGCAATGGATCGTATGGCATTGGCAATGGAACAGATGGTTGGGTTTATGATGGCTCAGCAGGCCCAGATTCAAAATCAGGGACCCCCTCGGGTCGACTTTGCTAAAGCCATAGCAATTAGACAACCACCGTATTATCCGGGGGAAAATGATCCAGTGGTTTTGGAAGAATGGATACGGACATTTGATAAACTGCTTAACGCAGTAAACTGCCCAGCGAATCAGCGAGTATCTTCTGCAACTTATTACCTGACGTAAGCCGCAGACAACTGGTGGGCAACGGCTGGACCCGAACTCCTGCAAAACCCAGGCTTTGGCTGGGAGGAATTCAAGGAAGAATTAAGAGGGCAATTTTACACGGAGAGAATTAAGGGAATCAAGTGCGAGGAATTCTTGCGACTGAAGCAGAAAGGAGAAACTGTCCAGGTCTACTATGACAAATATGTGGAGCTAATGAGGTTTGCTCAAGACATTGTGCCGGACGAGGCGAGCAAAGCAAGAAGATTTGTGCGGGGACTAGATTGGGACGTGAGAAGGGCAATCGCACCATTCATGTGCTCTACTCTCAAGGAGGCATATGATCGGACATCGGATCAGTATCAAGTGTACCTGGACCAACAGGAAGTTTACGGCAAGAACAAAAGAAAAGCTTATGATAAACAGAGGAAATTCAAGGTGGATGATAGGAAGTCTAACCAAGGAGGATTTCAACCAAGGCAGGGAGAGAAGAGGGGAGGAATAGACCAAGGAAAGCAGCCTGGTTGCCGCAGATGTGGGAAGTACCATCCTGGAGAAAATTGCCAAGGGATGAGGATAAGGTGCTACAAGTGTGGCCTCTTGGGACACAAATTCTATGAGTGCCAAACCAGGGTGGAAAACTTCCGGAACCCCTCGCAGAATACCAGGCAAGGAGGAAGATTCAATGGGAGCAACGGCCGGAAACCCGCGGAAGCAGGAAACAGAGGAGTTAATTCTCAACAAGCAAACCGGGGGAGGCCAACGAACGCTGTTACAGGTCTAAACGACAAGGGGAAGTTGCCGATGGGAGAAAGCAGCACAGGGAACCAAGGCCGAATCTACGTCGTCAATAGCGCTCAAGCTCAGGCTAGCGACGTCGTAACCGGTACATTACTCATAAACTCCGTGCTTGGTTCAGTATTATTTGATACGGGAGCTACCAATTCCTTTATATCATCTACATTTGCAGATAGATTGAAGCTAAGGCATACTATTAAGTTAGATTTAAATGTGAAAACTGCCTCGGGGATAGTGGTAGCCTGTAAGGATGGTTATGACAATATTTCGATAGAAATAGTGGGATTCAATTGTCCCAGAAACCTTATTTGTTTTGAGCTAGAGGGCATCGACGTGGCACTCGGGATGGACTGGTTGGATAGGTATAAGGCTTAGATAGTATGTAATGAGCGAAAGGTTATCCTGTGAGGACCTAAGGGGAAAAGAATATCCTACCGGGGGATTGAGAAGCAACCCGAGCCCAAGTTGATAATGATGCAGAAGTTGAGGAAGTACGCTCACAAAGGGTGTGAAGTATACCTCTACTTGGTGCAAGACGCTGAGATGGAAGAACCTGAGATCAACCAAATCCCAATAGTGCGTGAATTTCCCGACATGTTTCCAAAGGATCTCACGGAAATTCCGCCGGAGAGGGAAGTGGAATTCACTATTGATCTAGTACCGGGAACCGCGCCGATCTCAAAAGTGCCTTATCGAATGGCACCGAAAGAGATGGAAGAGTTGAAGGCTAAATTAGTAGAGTTATTGGAGAAGGGATTCATCAGACCAAGTGTGTCACCTTGGGGCGCGCCGGTACTGTTCGTAAAGAAGAAGGATGGAAGCCTGAGACTGTGTATCGATTATAGAGAACTCAATCGGCATAGTGAAGAACAGGTACCCATTGCCCAGGATCGACGATCTGTTTGATCAGTTGAAGGGAGCTGGAGTATTTTCAAAAATCGATTTACGGTCAGGGTATCACCAAGTGCGAGTCGTGGAGCAGGATATTCCCAAAACAGCATTCCGGACTAGATATGGGCACTACGAATTCACCGTCATGCCGTTCGGAGTGACAAACTCACCAGGGACTTTCATGGACTTGATGAATAGGATTTTCCTTCCATATCTAGATAAGTTCATCGTTGTCTTTATAGACGATATCTTGGTTTACTCAAAGACATCGGAGGAGCACGAAGAACATCTTAGGACAGTATTGCAGATACTGAGGGAAAAGAAACTTTTTGCAAAACTGTCTAAGTGTGACTTTTGGAGGGAGGAAGTAGAATTTCTTGGTCACATAGTCACCAAGGAAGGAATAGCAGTGGACCCAACCAAGATAAGAGCTGTAATGGAATGGGAAGCACCCAAATCGGTTACGGAAGTCCGAAGTTTCTTAGGGTTGGCGGCCTATTACTGAAGATTTGTCCAAGATTTCTCGAAGGTAGAAAGACCATTGACAAATCTGCTCAAAAAGACTACCAAGTACAGTTGGAGTGAAAAATGTGAGCATGCGTTCCAGGAACTTAAGAAGAGGTTAACAACTGCCCCAGTGTTAACCTTACCTGTTGGAACAGAAGGCTATGAATTATACACAGATGCGTCTCACAAAGGGCTAGGATGTGTCTTGATGCAACATGGAAGGGTAATAGCTTATGCATCTCGTCAATTGAAACCACATGAAGCTAACTACCCAACTCATGATCTAGAACTAGCAGCTGTGGTGTTTGCTCTCAAAATCTGGCGACACTACCTCTATGGAGTTACTTGCAAGATCTTTACGGATCATAAGAGTTTAAAGTACATCTTCACTCAGAGAGATCTTAATTTGAGGCAAAGGAGATGGCTGGAGTTGATCAAGGATTATGATTTGGAAATCCAATACCAGGAAGGCAAAGCAAACAAGGTAGCAGATGCATTGAGTCGGAAGTCAAATCACGCTCTTTGGGTATTGCCCGAGCAATTATACAAGGACTTTCAAAGGCTCAATCTAGAAATAAAAATGGGTGGTCAAGTGGAACAAGAGATGAAACTATATTACCTGCCGGCCACTCCAATCCTATTTGAAGAAATCAAACAAGCACAAGGAGAGGACGATGAGGTGAATAAAATCAAGGAGAAAATGGTTGATGGAAAACATGGTCCATTTGAGTTACACCCAGATGGGAGTATGAGATTTCAAGGCAGATGGATTATACCTATAGGTTGTAAGAAGATAATGGATCAGCTAATGAAAGAAGGTCACTATACCCCATATTCAATTCACCCTGGAGGAGACAAACTTTACAAAGATCTGAAACAAAACTTTTGGTGGTCAGGCATGAAGAAGGACGTAGCTGAATTTGTGGCCAAGTGCTTAAACTGCCAGAAGGTTAAAGCAGAGAGGAGTAAACCAAAGGGTTTACTACAATCGTTAGAGATTCCTCAGTGGAAGTGGGACTCTATCTCTATGGATTTTGTGGGAAGATTGCCATTAACGAGGTCAGGGAAAGACAAGATATAGGTAATAGTGGACAGGCTTACCAAGACAACAAGGTTTATTGCCATGAAAGAAACTTGGACTATAACTCAATTGGCAAAGGCTTATGTGAACAAGGTGGTTAAGTATCATGGAATACCCAAGGATATTGTTTCTGATAGAGATTCTCGATTCTTGTCACAATTTTGGCAAGCTTTACAAGCAGCTATGGGAACAAAATTGAAACTTAGTACTGCTTTTCATCCTATGACTGATGGGCAGACTGAGAGGACTATACAAACCTTAGAAGATATGCTAAGGGCTTGTGTATTGGACTTTCAAGGATCGTGGGAAGAACATTTGGATCTAATCGAGTTTTCTTACAATAATAGTCATCATGCAAGTATCCAAATGGCACCGTATGAAGCTTTATATGGACAGAAGTGTAGAAGCCCTCTATGTTGGGAAGATTCGGTTAATTATGTGACATTAGGACCTGAATATCTTCAAGAAATGACAGAAAAGGTCAAGTTGATTCAAGGAAGGATGAAAGCTGCCCAGGACCGACAAAAGTCTTATGCTGATCGAAGAAGGCAATCAGTTGAATTTCAAGAAAGTGATAAGGTATGGCTGAAAATATCTCCTACCAAAGGAGTAATGCGGTTCGGGAAGAAAGGAAAATTGAGTCCAAGATATATTGGACCATATGAAATCCTTGAGAGGATCGGAAAGGTAGCATACCGACTAGCGCTATGATAAGCACCAAGAATAACACTTATAAAGAGTCTTTATTAGATTAAAATCGCATCGTTTTGGCATCCATTTACAACAATTGCATGCATTTCAGCTCAAATGCGATTAGTTTCCTCTAACAACATTTCTAGAAAGAGTTTTGAAGCATTTTACAGGTTGGAAAGGGATTTAAAGCTAAAATGGAGCAAAATGATGAACAAGCCAGCATGCAGTAACGCCCCACGCCCCCTCACACGCGTGTGACTGGGTGTGGAATCATTCCAGAGAGCCCCCACGCCACTCACACGCGTGTGAGCACTCGTGGTCGGGCCAAGGGTTATTTTGGGAAAGTTGTCCCTTTTCTTTGTCACCTATATAAATCCCTTTTTGTCCAAAACCTAAGGAAGGGGAGCTTAGATCAGAAAATTGATAGAATAGGATAGTTAGATCTAGAGGGTTTTCTCCCCTCTTGGGGGAAAATTCCTTTCATTCATAGATAGAGTAGATTAAGGGCAAGAAGGAAGATTGAGATTCAAGATAAAGGTTGTAAGGCCCCCTTTTCCAAGGGGTGGTAACCATTCTCTTTAATTTCTAATCCTATACCTGTTTCTTTGAATTTCCTTTCCTTTTTCTTGTTTCTTATTATGATAGAGTAGATTAGAAAGGGGATTGGTGGCCCCATGGTAGATCTATGTGGATGTTTAATATTATTGCTATAATTTGTGAATTGCTTGCTTGTTGGATGTTGAACTTGTGTGGATGACGTTCTTTAAGCTTTGTGCCTTTTGTGGCCACATTAGGTAGCAAACCCAAAGGAAGTGAGTGTGTGAGCGATAGCGGCCACTCACGAGTCTCACTCACCCACATATCCGCTCTTGGTTCGAAAGAACAAGATCCGAGAGGAGTGGTAGACAAAGTGTTTGATGAAATGCCCCAACCGAATGAGGGTGTGGGAGTCCAAAGTGTGACGCCACTTGGTAGTGTGCCATGAACTCCCTAGTCTATTCCGTAAGTTGCGTTCATAAAACCATCCAAAGATAAACCACATTGAAAAGCCTAAAGCCCCAATCTCCACTTTACTTTTCCTTACTATACACAACCTTTTGTTAACCTTCCCCTTCTCACAAATGAACCAATTCCTAGCCATTCCCGTAACTCTTTTCCTTCAACCTCTTAGATGCCATCACACCCATTCGATTCCCATTCGCCATCCTTGAGAGACACGACACTCGGGGAGTCTTGACTCTTCGTTTTACCACTTTCACCCTTCACCCTCACTCCCACTAAACACACAACATCACGCTACCTGCGGTGATGGATCGAGTGCACAATGTATTTCATGTGTCTCAATTAAGGAAGTATGTATATGATACATCAGATATACTTCAACCTGAGGATGTGACATTGGATGTGAACTTATCATATGAAGAAAAACCAGTGAAAATATTGGATACTAAGACCCGGGATACCCGCAGAAAGTCCATAAAGTTGGTGAAAGTGTTATGGTCAAACCATTTGGTGGAAGAGGCCACATGGGACTTCTATTCCCATGTTGTTTGAACAAGGTAAAAGAGAACCTAAAAGTTAATGATTATTCAAATCACTTTCCTTTTCCCTTTATGCTGAATCATTTCTTTCCAAGTTGAAACTTCTATTCCAAAAAGTGTAGTTAACCTTAGTTTCGAAACTCTTTTAAGAGGGCGAAACTCTTTTAAGAGGGATAGAGTGTGATACCCCTAAATATTTTCTACTAAAAGTTTCCAAAAAAAATGGAAGATTTAAATTTTATTTTATTCTAAGGCATTAGCATGCTCAAGTTATGATTCATAGATATTCAGAATAATTTTTGCTAGTTAAAAGAGTTGTTAATAAGCTGCGATCATACGTACCGGTCACGAACCGTAAAAATTTAAGGAATATGTGTTCTGCCCCGTTTGTCCTAGGAAGTGGGTTATTAGGCACCATACTAATAACCTTGAATTTCCTATTTAATTAAATTAGCCCGTAGCAGTGAAAATTTATTCTGATCGTAGCATCGCTATATTTCGCGGTGTACCGAACCTTACCCAATTTTGAGATTTAGTCTAGGATAAATTTTTGGTTTCGAAAATTATTCTATCTATATTATGTTCTACCGAGAATTCATCTGATTTAATCCCGGTCAGTCTAGCTAAGATATTTTTCAAGACTAAACCATAAGCAAGTGACACTTGTCACAACATTTACCACATGATTAGGTAAGACTACTCAACCAAGTGTAGAGTGGGATTATAAGCATTTTTTCCCCTTTCTTCTCCATTTGGCCGAAAATCACAAGAAGAGAAGAGAGAGAGAGATCATCATCTTCTTCATTAGAGCTCCACCTTCCATAGCCAAAATTTTCTTCACAAGTCTCAAGCTATTCGGTAAAACTCTAATTGTATTCGATAGAAAGCTTTATTTTCCTTCCTAGATCTTGAATCTAAGTATAGTTTCTTAATAATTGTTGCTATAATGTCAAATTTCTCTTAGGGTTTTGAGTGAAAAAAATTTGGGGAAAAGATTCAAGATTCCTCCTACGGTGTTAGTACACTTCTAAAAAGGTAAGGAATCCCTTAAGTAGGTTAAAGTCACTTGAAATTAGATAATTGCTAGTGTATATTAAATATGATGAATTTAAGGTGAAATTATTGTGTACACGCTTGTATGTATAATATATATATATATATA
>CM008332.1:1259720-1273466 GCA_002525835.2 Ipomoea batatas
TTAGGTTTAGAGTGTTTTGTCTACCACTTGTCTCTTGAGTAACTAGGTGGTGTAGTTGTATGAACTGAACCAGGAGCAGTGGGAGGACCATGCATATATAGCCTACATGCCATCATTATAGACTAAGTAACGGTTTCCGTTACTTCTGTTTCAAACCACATCATAATGGCCATAAATGGCCTATTACTTTCACCACTTAATAAGCTTTAACACATGGAAAATGTTACAAGCTGAGCTATAGGGCCCCAAATTTTAGAGGGCCCAATATTTAATTTTTATCTAGCTAGTTTTTTTTTTTTTTTGAAAACCAACAACAAAACTTCATTAACTCATAACAAGATCCGAAATACAACCAGGAGGAATAGACTCACACACAACAAGGACAGGAGAAGAAATCGTCACCCGTGCAAGCGCATGAGCTACGCGATTCGCTGACCTTTTAACATGGCGAACTAAAATGTTCCCATAATCATTAGCAAGTAAACGACACTGACTAATTAAAAGACCAATATAAGAGTAGTCCTGAGAAGAAAAATTAAAACTAAAACAAAAATTCAAACAATCTGACTCAACAATCACGTTACTAGCATTACAGCTCTTAAGCCAAGTAAGAGCTTCCTTCATGGTCATGGTTTCTGCAAGATAAGGATCCCGTGAACAATTCAGATGACCTCTACAAGCTGCCACAAATTTTCCTTCATAGTTCCTTAGAACAGCTCCAAAACTGACATAATCATTGAAGATGGCGGCGTCAACATTACACTCCAGACTTCCTTCCACAGGTGGCATCCAACTGGTAGGTGAATGCATAGAATAATTAGAGAGATTAGAAGCAACCACATACACTTGCTGCCAACTAGTGACATACGAATCAGCCACCCCCCTTAACGATGCAATATCCAGAGTTTTAGCATTAAATACCTTGTCATTTCGAGCTATCCAAACTATCCAGAAACGAGTAACCATGTATATTGGCTGAAGTTGATTAGTAGGTTGTAGCTGCTGCTCCACAAAGTCAAGGAAAGACAAACCTTGTAAAACATCACCCCTTCCCCACAATTGACATGATACAGGACATTCACACAAGAGATGAGGGACTGTTTCATTTGTTGCCACGCATAATGGACAACCACCACCTGCATGTATACCTTTAGAGCTCAACACATCACGAACGAACCGGTAAAATATTCCTAACACAAAAATAAAAATAAAAATAAAAAAAGTTTGCAATTAATATTAAAAGATTCTAAATGGAGAAACAGTAAAAATGCAAGTTTATTGTATTCCATACTTGGGATCAGAGGTTTGAATCTTGCTTCTTGTTCCAACTTTGTGCACATCCTCCTTTTTTAATCCTTTTGCTTCTTTTTTTTTTTTAATCCTTTTGTCTTTCTCTTTGCGCACAACAACATTTTACCACATTATTATTATTATTAGAAAAAATTATGGTATTAGTTTTAAAGATTACCCTTTTGGTAGAGCCTCATTTATTTACAAAAACAGGGTCACAAAAATCTAAAAAATCGGCTCTGGTTTGGTACGGCCTCATTTATTTACAAAAACGGGGTCACAAAAATCTAAAAAACCAGCTCTGGTTGTAACACTGTGATTGAAAGTTGTATTTTTAGTGGTGATGGAAATTAAGAGTATCGTCCTCAAGGAATGACTTAATCGGAGTTTAAGTAATGAGGGGTTAAACACGGGTTCATAGAGTGTTTGAAAGCTAACCTAAAGAGATTGGATTGTTGCATGTTCAAGAATCGGTAATGGAAACAAGTAATTGAAGTAAAAGAATAATATATGGAATAGAGATTTGAACCGAACATCCTTGAATAAAATCCCGTTTATGTCTAAAGTTTAAGTTATGCAAGTCTAGATGATGAACTTGGGGAAATGGTTTAACTGCCAATGTCACTCTCGTGATCACTTGGACTATCAACTAATCCTGAGTCCCATTCTCATGGCAACTTGGCTAGAAGAGGCAATTTAACAAACACTTTGTGTACCTATTTCCTTCCAACTCCCTTTTCTCAAAGGTGAGTAAGAAATATGGGAGGTATGGCTATGGTGTAGCCCTATTCTCATAGGTGGAACACCAATTCCAAATATCTCTTGCATAATTTGGCCATAATTATGAAGAGTCAATTCAATTCTACCCAATTCATAACCAAGTTCAACATTAAGACAATACAAACCTAATTTATGCAATTTAATTCATATTGGGATTCAAGGAAGTTCAATTCAAATCCAAAATATGTTTAAGTATTCATATTTGGAATGTAAAGCAATAAGCAATTGAAATAATAAACATGGAATTCAAAAGAAACTTTAAGAAATATAAATGCAAAAATAGGAAATAGAGAACATAACTTGATGATTTGATTGAAAGAAATAATATGGAAATTGATGTAGATTGTGTAAATACAATAGATTGCAAGTGTGGGAAGTGTTCTTAAGGTTTCCTAGAGAGAAAAACTAAAAGGGATGTTTAGGAATTCAAAAGTGATTACAAAATAACCAACCAAGGGTATTTATAGTGTAATTTTTGCGCTATTTCGCACCTTTCAGGGCTAGAAGTCACGGTGTGAGTCCCACCGTGAGTCTCAACGATCAGAAACTGATCATTGAGACTCACGCTGACACTCACGGTGTGAGTGTCAGCGTGAGTTCAATGATCAGTTTCTGATCAGCACTCACGCTGAGACTCACACCGTGAGTCTCAGCATGAGTCTCTGATTAGAAACCACACTGAGGACTCACGGTGTGAGTGTCAGCGTGAGTTCTTCAATTTGACCTCCACGCCTTCGTTTTGCTCCTTTGTTCTCCGGTGTCCCCTTGGGTGTTTTCCTTATGCTTTAAAGCCCCGTTTTCTCCAAAGATTAACACTTTTTCATGCTTGTTTGCTCATTGCTCGGTCATTTCTTCCTTCAAACAAAATACAACAAATTAAGAGTTATTCCACATTCCTTTACATAATATTTGAATAAAAAGCAAGCATAAACAAACACAAATATGATGCCATTTAATGACATATCAGTGATTACCTTTGTAGTCAGGTTGTAACACTGTAATTACATTTTTAGTCCTAAAAAAACATCCCTCCTTTTGCTCAATACTAAAATTATTAGAGAGGATCAAATGCAACAATGTCAGCAAAGGTTGTCCCTCGTCACTAGGGCTGTCAAAGTGGGACAAAGCCCGCGGTAGGGCGGGTTAGGGTCATGAAAAATAAGTCCCGCGAAAATTCGGGCTTAATGGGGTGGGCCAAAATTAACTCGCGACCTAGCCCGCGCGGGCCGCGGGCCGGCCTGCAGGTTAAATAAAAAAATTTTTTTAAAATAAGTATATATGTATATATATATATATATATATATATATATATATATATTCACACACTGTGAATATATATATTACTATTTAAAAAAAAAAAAAAGAGGAAGATGAAAAGCCCGCGGGCCGGTCCGTGGGGCCCGCGAACCCGCGCAGGGCGGGTTAGGGTTACACAAATTTTGGCCCACGGGCCTAACAGGCCGGCCCGTAAAAGCCCGCCAAAAATTTGGCCCGCAGTGGGGCGGGCCAGCCTGCTTTGACAGTACTACTCGTCACAACATCTACTCCTTAGGTAATAATATAATATATTTATCATTCGTTAATTATAAGATTATTGCAAATTCAATTTTAGGATCAAAAGGTGATACTTTGCTAGTAGGCTGGGCGATCACGCTAGGGACTAAAAAAGTGGCAGGGGATCAAAAGAAAACTAGTAAATCATTGGACACATCTCATGATTATTTTTAGTAACTTTTTAAGGTAGGTAGACTTCAAAAAATATTTTTTTTCTAAAGACATAATGTTGAAGCTAGTTCAAAATATTACTAATCAAAAGAAAATGTTATCAGATATTGAACCTTTCTAAAATAAATCTCAACACAAAATCATTCTTGTGCTGATCATCATCTTCTCTCCAACTAAACTCATGTGGCGAAGCAAAACTCTCAACATAGGAACATATAGAAGCAGTATGATTTTTATGTCCTGCTTCTGCTTCTAAGAAATCCTCCAGCTTCTTATTCTTGAAATGATAAACTAATGTTCCCCACCAACCATACAAACAGCTCCCTATAAGGACTTGTGTATTGTATTTGGGAGAGTAGAATGTAAAGTCACGATGATAACCAGATCTGAACTGAGAATCAGAGATCACAAACTGACTGATCCACGAATTCTTCACTCCATATTCCTTCATAACCAACACTTCAACCTCTCCTGTTTCCTTTCTCTTCTCCCAAGCCATACAGAGATAGTCGTCGGAGATAGTCGTCGTCTATGATTCCCAACCCAAGAATCGCACAACTTTTCACCGGAAAATTGGGGATGGGCAACTATTTGAATTCATCACTCTCCGCATCAAAATAAACTACTTTTTTACATCTCCGTGAGGAACACCAATCCCTAGCGGAATGAGCTACCCTCCAATGGAGTGTGTTGTGGAAATTAGCCCCGCCGTCTCTAACAGAGATTGCGTGGTAAGGAAACTTGTAGCCACTGTTTATTCTTCAGGATAGCTACAAGAATAGTAACACGAAAGTAAAACTGAACAAGTGGAAAAGAATTGATGTTATTGAACTGTTTTCTTCACACCTCACTTTGCTGCTTTACAGAGTATATAACAGAAGCTAGAAGCTAGGCTAGAAGCTAATAGGCGGGAAGTAACAAACTAACTTCCTCTAACTTCTTCTAACTGACTTCCAGATCAAAACTAACTTTTACATTTTTCCTCTAATACCCCCCCGCAAGCTGGAGTGTACATGGAGTGGAGCCCCAGCTTGAACACGAACTTCTAAAATGGTAAGGGTTGCAACGATTTAGTCAATATATCCGCAGTCTGATTATCAGTGGAGACGTGCAACAGCCGGATGATTCCTCTTTGAAGTTTTTCCCTTATGAGATGGCAATCAATCTCTATATGTTTGGTGCGTTCGTGGAATACCGGATTTTCAGCAATGGCAATTGCTGATTTGCTATCAGAATATAATACTGCCGGCCCTTCAAGTTTAACTTCCAAAGTGTCGAGTAAGAAGAGCAGCCATTGGATTTCACATGCAGCAAGAGCCATGGCTGTGTATTCTGCTTCTGAAGATGATCTGGAAACTGTGCTTTGCTTCTTTGATTTCCATGAGATCAATGCTTCTCCTAGAAACATACAGAAGCCTGTTACAGAACTTCGAGTATCAATGCAGGCAGCCCAATCCGAATCAGCAAATCCTTTCAACTTGAACTCAGAATCTGCTGGAAAGAACAGACCTTGGCCTGGGCATTTTTTGACATACCTCAGCACTCTGTAGGCTGCTTGTAGGTGTGTAGTGGTGGGCTTATCTAGGAACTGGGATAGCTGTTGAACAGCAAAACATATATCAGGTCTTGTAATGGTTAAGTACAGCAATTTTCCAACAAGCCTTCTGTATTGTGTATTGTCTTCCAATAATGTACCATCAGTCTGACATAATCTCATAGTTTGTACCATTGGAGTTTTCATAGGTTTGCTGCTCAGAAATCCTGTTTCTGTTAGGAGATCTACTGCATATTTACTTTGATTGATAGCAATTCCTTTTTGTGTCCTAGCAACCTCAAGGCCTAGAAAAAATCTCAAGTTCCCTAGATCCTTGATCTGAAAAGCAGAATGCAAATGATCCTTGATTTGCTGAATCTGATTCCCATCACTACTTGCTACTATAATGTCATCAACATACACCAAGAGGGCTACAAAGCTAGCACCAGATCCCTTTGTGAATAGAGAGTTATCACAAATAGCTTGTTTAAACCCTAAGGTAATCAATTCAGCTGTGAGTTTGGAGTTCCATTGTCTGCTGGCTTGTTTCAGACCATAGAGGGACTTTTTCAGCCTGCAAACTTGTCCTGGATGTTTAGCAACAAACCCTGGGGGGAGGTGCATATAGACTTCCTCATGAAGATCACCATGGAGGAAGGCATTGTTCACATCTAGCTGGTGTAACTGCCATCCTTTTGCAGCTGCCACAGCAAGTAGGGTTCTGATACGTACAGGTTATCTTTGCCACTGGACTGAAGGTGTCAATGTAGTCCAATCCACATGTTTGAGTGTACCCCTTGGCTACCAACCGAGCCTTACATCTTTCCACAGTCCCATCTGATTTATGCTTAACCTTGTAAACCCACTTGCAGCCTATGGCTTGTTTGGAAGAAGGAAGAGATGTGAGCTCCCAAGTCTTGTTGGCTTGAAGAGCATCTATCTCCTTCTGCATAGCTAATTTCCAACAATCATGTTGTATGGCTTCATTGTATGACTTAGGCTCTACTACATCCAAGACATTCAAGGCAAAGGCTCTAAACTTTGGAGACAATTTGTCATAGGAGAGGACAGCAGATAAAGTATGGGGAGAGGTTCTTGTAATAGGCAATTGACAATCATAGTCCTGAAGATATGCAGGTCTATATGTCTGTCTAGAGGACCTTCTGACTTGCTGTTGGTGGGGATCAGTTTGGCTTTCACTGACAGGAGGATCATTGTGGGAATCATTGGAGGGTTCACTGTGAGTGGAAGGGTCATTGGGTTGGGAAGATTCAGCTGATGTACTGGGTGAAGTGGTGCTGAGTCTTGGGATAGATTTAGGTGGAGGTTCTTCTGTTAAGTGTGTTGCAGTGGGGAGAATGATGGATGGTTTGAGTGCCTGAGTAACTGGAGTCTGTTGTGAACCATAGGGAAACACCTTTTCATAGAATACCACATCTCTAGAAATAAACACCTCTCTAGTCTGTAAATCATATAGCTTGTACCCTTTCACTCCATTGGGATATCCCAAGAATATACACCTTCTAGCCCTTGGAGCAAACTTAGACTTATGCCCATTGAGATTAGCAGCATAGGCCAAACAACCAAAAGATTTCAAGTGACTGAATTGTGGGGATTTTCCAAATAGGACTTGATGTGGTATTTTACCTCCCAAGGCATCTGAGGGCAGTCTGTTAATGATATAAACTGCCTGTAAAATACAATCTCCCCAAAAACATTCTGCTAGACCTGCTTGGAACCTCAATGCTCTTGCAACAGCTAGGATGTGCCCATGTTTCCTTTCCACCACACTGTTTTGCTGAGGAGTATAAACACATGAAGTCTGGTGTATAATTCCCTTTTCCTGGTAGAACTTATCCATCTTAAACTCCTGTCCGTTGTCTGTTCTGATGCATTTGACATTCTTTCCAAACTGAGTGGTGATTAGAGCACAGAACCCTTGAACCAGACTCCTAGTTTCATGTTTTCCTCTCATCAAAAATACCCAAGTTAGCCTACTGCAATCATCTACAAGAGTTAAGAAATATTGGTGGCCATATATGGTATGCACACCATATGGTCCCCAAATATCAGCATGGATAAGTTCAAAGCAATTAACAGAGATAGTAGTGCTAACTGGGAATGGCAATCTTTTTTGTTTAGCCAAATGGCATATATCACAAGCTGATTCTTTATTAGATTTCAAATCAGAATTCAACATTTGTAGCATTCTCAATTTGGAATAAGAAGTATGCCCTAATCTTACATGCCACAAACTACCAGTATTACAACTATTCACTTCTATATTCTGCAATTTGTCAAATGAAACAAAAAACTCAGGCTGCATCAGGTGGTACAGACCCTTTTTCAGTTTAGCCATTCCAATCATCCTCCCAAGGGCTTGATCCTGTATGATGCATGTGTCAGAGTACAGAGTCAATTTACACTTGGAGTTTCTTATCAGTTCACTGACAGACACCAGATTATAATGGAATTCAGGCACACAAAACACATTCTGCAAAGCAAGATTTTCTGACACAACAATTGTTCCTATGTGTGTGATGGCAATCCTACTGCCATTAGGAAGTTCAACATGCATGCCCTGTACCTTTTTAACTTCTGTCAACATATTATGACTACATACAATGTGATGAGTAGCCCCACTATCCAAGATCCAAGGCACTTTCTTATCATTAGGAGATGAAGAGTAAATACCTTCAAACTGAGCATTGGGAATGAAATTTGCAGCTATCAAGTTGGCTTGTGGTGTGATTCCCATGTCCAGAGGTGAACTCTGAGTGGAAACTTCCTTCTGCAATAATTGCTTAAGCATCATGTACTCACTTTGAGATAGTGAGACAGTATCTTCCAAGGGAGTTTGGCCACTTATTTGGATCTGGTTAACTGCTCCTGCATTTCTGTTTCTGGTTTCCATCCGGGAGGGTACCCATGCTTCTTATAGCATTTCTCAGCTGTGTGCCCAGTGAATCCACAGTAGGTACAAATGGGCTTCTTGTTCCCATTGGAGTATAATTTCTTGGCTCCTGAGTTACTACCTGTGGCTTGACTCAAGAATACACTACCCGTGTTCAGATTGTCTGCGGGTTGAGATACATAGCCTAGGGCTCCATTATTAAACCTTCTTTCCTGCTGTTGGACCATCAAGAAGGCTTCATCAACTGAAGGCAAAGGCTTCATCATCATGATCTGTGACTGCACAGAGGCATAGCTATCGTTGAGCCCTCTCAGGAAGACAGAGAGGTTATCACTATCAAGCTGCGTTTGTAATTTGTCCAATAATCCGCAATCGCATCTCCGTATACAATTGCATGTAGGTAGAGGCCTTATAACCAGTAATTCGTCCCACAGGAGTTTCAATTTTGCAAACTATGCTCCTGTACTAAGATCTCCCTGACGAACCTGATGGATTTCAGCGTGCAAGTCCGAGACGTGAAAGATGTCAGCCTCGCTGAATCGCGACTTCAGAGTTTTCCAAATTCTCTCTGCAGTTCCTGCCCAGAGAACCGTTTGAGCAATCTCAGGTAAGAGAGATCGCGTTATCCAGGCTGAGACCATGTTATTACACCTTTTCCAGTAAGGAATTTGATGTCATTGACGTCCGGCATCGCCACGGTTCCATCTACGAACCCTAGCTTGTTCTTTGAGAGGAGGGCCATCTCCATTGCTCTAGCCCAGGGGTGATAATTTCGTCCATTTAGAACTTCAGAGACGAGAACAAGAAAAGGATTCTCGTTCGGATGCAAGAAAAAGGGACTCGCCGAGTCGTTGGGATCAAAAACTGTGTTTACATTGGTCGCCGGAGCCGTCGCAAAGGCCGCCGGTGCAGGTGCTGTGGTTTCTGGATGCAATGCTTGAGGTCTGACTGTGCTTGTATTTGCTGTCCAAGCCATGATCCTCAAGGCTCTGATACCATAACACGAAAGTAAAACTGAACAAGTGGAAAAGAATTGATGTTATTGAACTGTTTTCTTCACACCTCACTTTGCTGCTTTACAGAGTATATAACAGAAGCTAGAAGCTAGGCTAGAAGCTAATAGGCAGGAAGTAACAAACTAACTTCCTCTAACTTCTTCTAACTGACTTCCAGATCAAAACTAACTTTTACATTTTTCCTCTAATAAATAGTTCCATTGTCGGAGCGGAGTAAGAGAACAGCCTTGTAATCTCCCGTGGACGGGACATAACATAGCCCTGAGGCTGAGACCACATCTAGACGATGCAACCAAGAAGGCTTCAAACGTGCTGCCGGACGCCACCGCCACAAGCAGTCGCCGGCCGCTGCGGTAGGAGAGCTTGAAATCGGGGTCTTCTATGGTGGATCGCCATTCTTTGCATACGCATTTACATCGGATCAGAGCTTTCATCTTCACTTTCAAAAGTATATAGCGAATCATCTCAATTGGTATGTGCGGCGGCGGTCGAGCTTTCTTTGCGGCTGAAACTTCCATGTCAATCCAAGAATTGATGAGGATGAATGAATGAATTGAAGCTAGCTAGTTAGTTGGAGAGGATCGGAAAGAAATTAAAAGCGGAATAAGGTTAGGGTTCACCCGTTACGTTTTCCGCTTGGAATTGAATCAATATTAATTTCCTACGTAATAAATAAACAAATCACATATATAGAAAAATTCTCCCGATTCGGCTTGGTTTATGAGGTGGTTGTTGACTAGGTTGATTTCTAAATACTAGTTTCTACGACTCGAAACCACCTCTCCCAATGAGAGTGTAACAGGGTGCCCCTAGATCACAAGATTTTTGGGACATATTGTCTGTGATTAAAATAGTTAAATATCACAAATAATATAATAGTGTTGTACAAAAAGAATATTATTTGTGATTAAATTACAAAGTGTCACAAAATTTGTCACGAACAATTACAAGAACCTCAGGTTATATGTAAGATAAGGAATAAGTACTGATGTTTCATTGTCTAATACTTCTTCTGTCTCATTTTATTTGTCCTACTTACTATTCATTGGTCAAACCAACACTTTCTTCTTTGTTTATTTTCTTTAATATTTTTTACTTGTTTTTAAATTTGAATTTTTGTGTTTAATAGTTTCTAAATATATAAATTTTGTATAATAATATTAAACTTAATATTATGAAAAATTGGATTAAAAATAACTTCAGTCAAGCCTCGTTAATTAGTCGAACCGACACATAAAATGGGATGGGGAATAATATTTTGTTTGCCTATATATGACTTTGTTGTAATACTGCGATTACTTTTGTAGTTAAGGGAAAATATATTTTGTTGTAAACTTGTAATACTGTAATTGCCAATTTTTACTCAAGAAAATATCCTTCATTTTATTGACATTATGACCTTAAAATTATTAGGATTAAGTGTGACAATTTCATTAAAGGTTGCCATTCTTCACAACCTCTACTTCTTAAGCAATAGTATAACTTGAGTGATTGAGTCCACTTACCCAATGTCATAGATTCTTCCAATATGATACTTTATGGACAAATGGATCCTCTATCATCCTATAAAGTCAGGATGTGTGCATCTTTTATGATCAAAATTTACATTATAATTAAGATATGTTTTAAATGAACAATGGTTATTATATTTTATAAGTGATTCCAATAATATGTTACCATAATTATATTATCAAATGTTATATCTACACTTATTATAAGAGCCAATAATGTTAGACCTTTAACTGGAACTAAAAAAATGTTGGTGTAACGGAAGTTTAACATTAAATTCTTTAGACAATTTGTTTCTTTATTGCAGTTTTCAAACAAATTGGCAATATTCTATAATACAATTCTGTAATAGATTCCTAACTTAAAATTAGAATATTGAAGTCTTAATAAGATTCTATAATACAATTTTGTATAGATTCCTAACTAAACCATTATTCTACCCAAAACAATAGTATATAAATCCCTCCCCTCCTCACTGTTATTCACCCAAAACTAAACTTAACATATTCTGCAACACACCATCTACTTGACATTCTATATGTATGATTGTCAAAATATTATCATGCTAATTCTATTATTTGGATTTGTACTCATAATGATTACAGTTTTTTTTTTTTAAATCAATGATGGTATACTCATTAATTAGTATAACTTCAATATCGTTATGTAAATATATCTATTGTATAGTCTGTTCATCTATACTTGTATTCTTGTATGTAATATTGTGGTTCTCATTATATTCCTCTATAATCTACACATTTTAGTTATTCCTAACTCCCTAATTTATGGTTTTTGAATTTATGTTGTGGTTCCCATTATATTATTTCATAAAATCCTTTATGAACATATTTTCCATGACACAAGGATATTAGTAATGACAAATGCAGTAAAGTTAATTGATATTACCACACAAATTGTGGGCTGGAGTTGTACAGTTCATGTCATTAAGAAAAACGAACCAAAAAACGCTATTGGAACGCCTGAGAAAATGTATATGCTCGTCGTACGTGAGGATATGATGAAACAGTAAGTAAATAGTAAAATTTTTCTCCCTTTATTATTATTATTATTATTATTATTATTATTATTATTTTAATCATTATTAGTATTATTGTTATTGTGAAGATGCTCTCATTCACCATCAACATCATTGTAAATGCTATATCTAAATGCAAGGAACTCGGATTCAATCAATAATGTTTGATAATGACATTGGAATGTATGATATCACTTTACAAACCAACAAATGGTACATCATCTCAAATGTCATTGTTAAACTTGTCCGAGCGAACTATAAAGTACTTGATCACAAATACAATTACACATGGTCAGACTGGTGTCCAAACAAGTGATAATGATGACACGTCATTTGCTCCCATGTAAGTGATTTATTTGTTTCTACTTATGCTATTTACAATTTCGTTATGTTTTATTAAAATATATAAGCACTGAGACTATTTTCTTTAATTTTTATTAATTTAGCATTTGTTTTTCTCTCATTATTAAATGGCTACTTTAACCAATTAAGAAACACTAATTTAAAAATACGCATTGGACATTGGTGTAATCGCGCAACGCGCGTGTGATAACTAGTTGAAATATAAATTTGAATACATACATGCCTTCAATCTTTCAAGAAATTAAAGTGTTCCGTTTTGTTTAGTATAATTCGAATAATCTCAAAAGGTATGTTTGACGATGGAGCCGAAGCTTCCATGTCGTGCGAAATTGCGAATAACAAGCTGATCGATGATGTAGAGGACGAGGCTGATTATATTGGATATTGGAAATGAAGTAGGGTTTGTGAAGACTATTTTTATAGGGTCACAGACTAAAATTTCTTCACATATTTTGACTAAGTTCCTACCAACACATTAAAAATTATATTTGCGGATGATTCATCAGTCAGTTTTGGACAAAAAATTAAAATTGTTAATAAATGAAATAAATACTTATAATATTCAAAAGTTATTACTGAATTATATAGGCTACACATAAGATTTACATGAGTAGTTCATTTAGGTGATAAATTGTGATAATGATATAGCTAGGATCGAATTCACTAAATGTGATAGAGTTTATTTTGAGCAAAAATATAAACTTGGATGTTGAAATTTTTAACTTAAAATGACATTGAAAGATGCTATTTTGTGGTATAAATATATGTAAAGTCTACTTTCGATTTGGGTCGGTTAAATGTGGATTCAGGTTCTTCGTAATGAGACAAAGAAATTGATATATTGTACACTCAAAATGGTTAATGGGTGAATGAGAAAATTGATTCTCATAGTAGATCATTTTTTTGGTTGGAAAATGGAGTTGGACCAAAAAACAAAACAAAAAAAGTGGCGAGGATCAAAAGGAAACTCATGAATTGTTTGACACATCTCGTGATTATTTCTACTAGCTTCACTTTGTGTTGTTAGTTGGTTTGCTCTTATTTTTTGTATGAAACATATATTTTGATTTCAATTGCAAAATAAACTTCAAGAAGAGGGAGAGAAGAATAAATTAAAGAAAAGATTTCACCTTCACCTTTATCACTTGTTGGGCATTTTGATTTGGTATTAACAAGAAAGCTAAGTCAAGCTATGCACATGATTCATGTCTTAAGGGCATAACTCCAAAGGCCCAAGAGAAGATTCTTCTTAAAGCAGAATTCAGAAATAGAAGCTTCAAATTCAAAAAAGAAGCTTCAAAGAAGAGTGAAAAGAATTTAGAAAAACAAGTTGTAAAATTTAAAGAAATAGCACAAGCAACTTTAGACAAACAAGCTGTAGAAATCAAGCAAATTTTTGCTCACTTAGCAAGCAATCAAGGGCTTCAGAATATGCTAAGGAATGCATCTCCTATCAACTACCTGAAGTGAAGAATAATCCATACATTTTATTTTAAAAAGTTTTTATTTAGATTCAATTGTATTTCTTAAAACATATATATGTTAGACAATGAAGTCTTATATATATATATATATATAT
>CM008332.1:1312389-1322736 GCA_002525835.2 Ipomoea batatas
CGTTTCCAACTCTAGAAGGTACAGTTTCAAACTCCGTTATTTATTATTTATGTTATCCAAGAAAGTAGTCTTGCCCACATAGACTTAGCTCACTGGTTGTATTTGGAAGAATAAATCAATGTTCAAACCTTGATAGCGACAGTGTGAGGATTATGTTTAAAGTGGACAGATCTTTTGTGCATAATGATCTGTCGGAATTATACATGTATCCAACCCTATTATTATAGACCAATATGCATGGCGAATTGAATTAAAACTTAATAATTACAATATAAATTTTAGCTTAATCACTATAAATGACGACGTCGTAAAAGTCCATTTTGGGCGAACATGGTCCAACGACGGGACCAAACATTTTTGCAGGGATGAGGTAAAAGCAGGCTTAGCCGAACCCTAGTTAATTAAGGCTCTTTGAAATGTACATGAAAGTAAAAAAACGCAGCATTCAGTCCACAGTTGATCTTGACTAACAACCACCACACATTCCTCGTTTAATGATGTTAGTCAATTTTTGCTATTCTATTATTGCTTCAAATCATCATCATATCGTTTCATGCTATGCCATTTGTCGTTATTTTAGTTGATTGATTGTTATTGTTAAGGTGGTTTTTTTTAAAAAATAAAATAAAATTATAAGATTGATGCATACAGGCAATGAGTGTCATTAATCAGGATATAAGTTCAAGATGATTGATGTGTTGAGTGGGAGGTGAAATACGTTGTTGATTAGTATTCTAGATAGAGTGCGTGACTGATTAGGTTGTGATTAGTGTGACAATTATTACATGAGTGAGATTCACGTGAGTACATGGATCATGCATTGTGGGTATGTACAAGGGAGTTTTGCACATTGCATATAATTTTAAGCGAAAGCCATGAAAAATGTGAGATAGATTTTCTTTATTTGAACGAGGATCCAATTCCACAAAATTGTGAGACTTAATAATTTATTGTTAAATTATAATGCTACATATAGAACTCTATTATAGGGTGAGAGTTTTCACGTCTCAATTATGTATGTACATGCATTCACATATATGATCCACATTTGTGTGAGAATGTTTAATGAATTTTTTATTTATAAGAAAAAATAAAATATTTTGATGAAAAAAAACAATATTTTACTATAAACAATTATGTCCGTTAAGATTCATATATACTATAAACACTCCAAACATTTATAATGTTGGTTAGGTGGTTTTTGAATGTCGTTTGTTAATTATGTCATACTTATGACTTCTCAAGTAATTCCAAACTTGTCCCCAATTCCAGTCCATATACGTATGCTCCCATATTTCACACTCATCTCCCATGCCACCCACCGAATTTCCTTTTCTCGGTTCCGTGTCAACCTACGCCTTTCACCCTTCATTGTGAAATTACACTTTTAACCAAGAATTATCGCAATGGCAATCCGCATTGCAAATTCTAGGTATGAGTATGTAATAATTTATAAATTACCCAGAGATAAATTTCAGTATAAATTATATTACACATTAAACAATAAAAGTAAATAGTAGTGTAAATCTTGCTTATAATCTTTAGGCACGAGAGACGTGCTATAGCTATCTACTTGACCACTCAATTTGGACCAGAAAAATAATATTTTTCATGTGGTCAACCAATAGTGTTTAGTCTTTTTTAGTGATAGTCATGGGGTAGGGTTCGAACTCCACTGCAAACGGTTACTGAGAGGGTTTTGACCAATCAATGATGATAAAAACATATCCGGGTGGAGTTGTAACTCTTTGTGCCTCAAATGGGAGGTCACCTCACAGGTTCAAACTGCCTGTAGGAGTTGTGACTATTTGTACTTTAAATAAATTGAGAAAGTATGTATAAACAATTACTACATTGTAATAGAGTCTAGCAATTGTAATTATTTGTGTTTTAAATAAATTGAAAAAGTATGTATAAACGGTTATTATATTGTAATAGAGTATGACAGTTAACAAAAAAAAAACAAAAGGAAATAAATCTTTTTTCTTTGAACAATAATCATGAAATTCCGACCCACTATTTTCCCCACCACTCCACTCTTTAAAAACTCGCGTAATCAGCGTCATCAGTGCTGCTACTATAAAGTAACCATGTTCTCGCACTTCTGCTCCTTCTTCGCCTGAAATCTACGCCCACGCTTATGCGTACGCGTATATATACTGTAGAAGATTGTCGTGTACAGTCGTCGCGCATACCGGTTGCATGTGAAAACCAATCAGAATGGGGCTTTGTTTCTCGCGGAGGGAGACGCCGAAGAAGCGGCCGTCGAAGCGTATAGCGCACCAATCCTCGGCTGTCGGCGGCGTCGGAGGGAGCAGTAGGTGGGGTAGGAATCGATCGTCCAGGAAGGATGGAATGGTAATTCAGGACCCGGCGCTCGCCGCCGCGATTCTGTTCCAGCAGCAGATGCAGAACGGCGGCGGCGGCGGTGGTTTGGCGTTTGATCGTTCCGCCTCGCTCCGTTATCCCGGCTCCAACTCGAAGAAGAATCATCAGGCGTTGCCTCGGAGCTCGAGCTCCAGAGCTCGCTCGCTAACTGATCCCCTGCTTCAACCTCACCAACTGGTTAATAAGGTGGTCCTATACTCCTATACTGCTTATTCGTATTGAATCTGCTTCCTCTATTTGTTCAATGTATTTAATTTCAATTTCCATTTCGTTTTCAAATCGGCAGTTGATAATTGATTGATTGAATCGCTTTTAAGTTTTAAGAGAATTCTATACCATATCTGTCCAATTGATAAGAGTCAAGCAGACAGAGATCACACATTTAACTTATTTGAAACTCTCCTCCGATCAATGAATTGGATCTTATTGCTGTTCGACGAAATGATAACTATTTGTTTGCCTATAATTAGAGGATCAGAAGCATTTGCATCCAATTGCATTTTGTTTTTAAATCTGTGCAATTCCATTTGTTTCAGGATATAAAGCTTGATGAATTAGAGACTAGCCATTTTGTCCTTGTTCATGGTGGTGGTTTTGGGGCTTGGTGCTGGTATAAAACCATTGCACTTCTGGAAGGAGCTGGATTTAAAGTTACTGCTATAGATTTAACTGGTTCAGGAATTCATTCTTTTGACACAAATAGTATAGCCAGCCTGTCACAGTATGTGAAGCCACTCACTGATTTTTTTGAAAAGCTTGTTGATGGAGAGAAGGTTATTTTATTCATTTCAGCTTTCTTTTACCTTTGTGAATTTTTCTATGTTCTTTTATGCTTTGAAATAAATCTTGAATGCCTGTATATATAGGATTTTGCAATTGTCTGCTTCTGAATTCTGCAATGAGGGTGCCAATGCACTGGAGTTTTGATAATAAGCCTTGGCCTTGTGAGCCATGTATAAGGATTGTGTATAGGATTACTAACAATAGCTATATATATTTGATTTCTGCATATATCTAATGGCTAATCTTTTCATTATTAAAGACACGGAGAAAAAAAAAATTTCCAGGGACTCAATTTTGTGCACATTTTGACTGATTTGTATTATTAAGCTTATTGTTTTCTTTGTACTTACTCTTTTTGAACATACAGGTGATTTTGGTAGGGCATGATTTTGGTGGTGCTTGTATATCATATGCTATGGAGCTTTTCCCTGCTAAAGTCTCAAAAGCTGTTTTCATTGCAGCGGCTATGTTGACCAGTGGGCAGAGTACCCTGGATATGTTTTCTCAGAAGGTATGTGTTATCACTTCTATTGAATAATCAATAGATTGTTTTTACAAGCAGTTTGTTTTCTACAACTCAATTTCTCTCCATTTCTTTGTCCTTTGCTAAGTTGAACGTGCATATAAGGCTGGTATGCTTCACTCACTGTTATACGGTATTGCAGACAGATTCGAATGATCTGATGCAACAGGCTCAAATATTTATTTATGCCAATGGGAACAACAATCCCCCAACTGCAATTGACCTGGACAAATCACTCCTAAGGGATTTACTATTTAACCAGAGTCCTGCTAAGGTAAGTTATCTTTCTATTAGCAGCAAATAAAATATCTCCTTGATGCCTAAACTACTGTCAGAAACAGTTGTGCAGTTGTAAAAGTTTTGTCAATAGCGGGATTACTAAGTTGATTCAGACTATCATCATAACTATGGAATTTGTGGTTTCCATCTTCAGGATGTTGCATTAGCATCTGTGTCAATGAGGCCTATCCCCTTTTCACCTGTTTTGGAGAAGCTCTCTTTGTCAGACCTGAAGTATGGCTCAGTTAGACGGTTCTATGTTGAAACTCCAGAAGATAATGCAATACCCATTTCTTTACAACAGCACATGATTACCCAAAGTCGTCCAGAACAAGTTTTTCATCTCAAGGGCGCCGATCACTCGCCATTCTTCTCAAAGCCACAAGCCCTGCATAAAACACTGGTAGAGATCTCAATGATCCCTTAATTATTCTATGTAAAGTTTCCTTTTGTTCATCCCTTGTAAAATTTTATCAACATGTCTGAATATCAAAAGGCAATCAACAGAGATATATGTAATGGTATAGCCTTGTTTATAGCTCATCATTTATGAGCCATTCCTTTAAACAAAGAATTATCAGATGGACAATTCTTGTTTTGCATTGCCTATGGCACTTTGTAAAAGTCACTGACAATAAAATTATATATAGTGTTATCATTTAATTTTTTTAAAAGCAAATTTTCTTGTTTTGCCTACATTTTCTACTTGGTTTACAGACTATACTATTACACAGGTGCACATCTCTATAATTATTGTGCGTTTTCCATATTATCTAAAAAAGGATGATACATTATCTTAAGAATCATTTAGTATCCCAAAAAAATGATTATGGGCGTGTTTGGTTGTGGAAAGACGCAGATGTTAACATCATACCGAAACAGTGACCTATCACTTGCTCTCGCCAAACGGCCGTCTTTATCGAAATGGTCCGTTGTGTGGGTCTTCTTTCTCTCTCGGCGCTCCCTGAAAACGACGTTTAAACCACATATTCCCTCCTTTATAATCCCCCATCTGATTCCTCTCTCACTCAACAGTTGCTTGGGGTCGAAAACTCACGAGATTCAAAGTAGCAGGTGCGGTTTTGAAACCTTCTCGCATTTCTCGTATGTTCTTCACCTTTTAAAAGTTCTCTAAATCCTCTTTTTTTTTGTTGTGAATCCTGCAGTGTTCTCTAAATTGATAGCGAAGAATGGGCCGTGGAGTTAGTGCTGGAGGTGGACAGAGTTCTTTGGGTTATCTATTTGGAGGCGGAGAGGCACCGGCTGCTCAAAGCCATGAAAAGGCTTCTTCTTCGCCTGCTCCAAAGCCGCTTGCCGCCGCCGCTCCACAACCTGCGGATCACAGCAAGCAGGTTGCCGCCGGCATTCTCAGCAGTAACGCAAACAACTATGTCCGTGGAGATGGTCAGAACTGTGGCAACTTTCTAACGGTACGCCATGTGTTAGAAAATAGATTGCTGATATTCTATATTTAAAAGGTGAGTCACTGCCTTAGAAACATCAATTTCACTTGATTGCAGGAAAGGCGTTCGACGAAAGTCCAAGCTGCACCTGGTGGCGATTCTTCCCTGGGTTATCTGTTTGGAGGTGGCAGCAGCAATTGATTCCCTGTTGGAGTTGGGTTGTTCTAGTTCTACCTTCCCCAACACAAGTTTCTCAAATCTCGTATGTATGATCTGCAAAAGGAGCTCTGCTGTCGCTCGTTTGGAACCATATTATGTTTGTTTGTTTGATATGTTCATTGTTTAGAATATTTCAAATGTTGATTGAGCATATTTCTTGTGTCTTATGCAAACACCATTCTGTTTACCTGTCTCTCTTCCCATTACCTATCAGTCAAAAACCATCAATTTGACAGTGAAGGAAACTGCATTGAGCAAATGTTTTGTCCCAAAAGATCACTACTCAGTTCTAACCATGTGCATCCATCACACGGGGATCAACAATACTTGATCGGTTTTGAACATTTGAGAATCAATCTAGTTTGACCTTACAGAATATCAAAAGATGAAGCTGGGTTTTTCAAGTTTGGGCTAAATGTATCATTGGTTTTAGTAGTAAATGGACCACGGAATTGGAGATGAGCCCGTAACGTGGAATGGGCTAGTCTAGGACATATTCGCGTTGAAGTATTTCCAATTTGCATGGGAGTAGAGTAGTAGACCTAAGATTGGCAATCATTATTACATGGACTATGATTCAGACAACTGTGTGGATTATAAATAAAAATAACATTTTTAATATATTAAAAGTATAGTATTTGTGTATATAAAATACATTATTTGAGTAATGAAAATATATTATTTTATATATACTATCAAATCATGTACATTTAGCACACAAAAAATATACCTTTAGTATATTAAAAATATACATTATATTCATATTCCACACAATAATTTGCCTGACTGGAGTAGGCATAGTTATCATTATTTAAATAGAGTTTAGTCTAACAAGGTGTATTCATTAAAAATTTTAAAGACTTTTGGTATTTGATTCAGGCTTTTTAAAAGCCTTTAAAAGTATATTGGTATTCAATTCAGATTTTTATTGAGTCTTTAAAAGTCTTCTGGTATTCAAAACTTTATTACTCCCTCTGTCTCATTTTACCTGTCTTACTTTCCTTTTTAGTTTGTCCCAAAATGTTGTCCTCTTTCTAAAATTGAACATCACCATCATTCTACTTTTCTCAATTTACCCTTATGACTTTTCATTTCTTTATTGTTTTTATTTCCAAAAGTGAAAAAGTTGGGGGCATAATTGAAAAGCACATCACATTTACTTTAATTTCTTAAAAAGCGTGCAAAAAGCAAATGAGACATCCATTTTGGGACGGAGGGAGTAACTTTCATAGACTCTATCATAATATGATTTCTGTATATTTTTTTTCATTAATATAAATAGATGAAATACAACCATCAAACCTTAAACTTTTTAACTTTATCTACAAACTTTTTTCCTCTATCATCGATTTTACGATATGTTTCAAATTTTCATAAATGCACATATACTTTTTAATTTTTATTTCTTTATTTTAATAAATATTTATAAACAAAAAGTCATAACAAAAATTATTATTTACGGTTATTCATAACAAAAATTTTTACTACTAACTGCAACAAGAATTTCTACAATTATAATTTAGAGATGAAAAATGAGTATAGCCAACAATTAGACAAATTTTACAATTATCTCATAATTTAGGAAGAAACGTGCAATTTTCCCATATTTTCATATACCCATAGTTTCTCTTCAGGACTAGATTCTATTCGCGACAGAGATAGGGTTTTAACCCGTCCAGGCTGCACTAACTTTATATTGCCAAGCTAGGGTTTCTTCTTCTCTGCTGCGCCACCGGCAACCGTTTTCAGATCAATTCTCCGGCGTTTAGACACCGCATCCAATATGACGACCGTCGTTCCAACTTCCGAGGAAGATCCGGCGCTTTCCGTAGTCAGGTTCACTGCCGAGATGTCTTGGGCGGAAGCCGGTCCTGAGGTTCGAAGCTCTATTGATATTTTCGTCGTTTATTTCTATAATTTTCTTTGCACGCATGCTGTGTTTGTTTCAATCGATTGTCCAGATGAATGTATGTGCTGTTTGCCATTTTTTTTGTTTCCAAAAAACTCGATACATTTACATCAATTTCAATATTTTAATATTAAGTTATGTAATTGCAAGTTATTTGATCATAATAGCGATGATTAAGAGTATGGCATTGTTTGTGGAAAGATTTTGTATGGACTGGATTTACATGGTGGTTTCCTTGATAGGTTGCAGAGCCTCAGGTTAGTCGACTGTGCATAGAAGCTCAGGAGCGTATGATAGGAGGCAGGTGGTTGGATTTGGTCGACTTGATGCTCACATCTGCGGACTTGGTATTTTCAAAAGCTTCTGATAAAGGTAATGCCTTAATTAGTACTCCATAATCTTTAACTACTTTCTGAAGACATGTTTTGATTATTTCCACTTTATAGTACTTGGAAAGTTTTTTGCAGTTAATAGGTTCTACTTCTATGTGAATTGGATCTAAAAATTTGCTTTAGTGAAGAAAAATTAGAAGTGAGATTTTTTTTAATGTAATCCTTTTGGATTATATTTGTTTGCTGGATTGGTTTCCTTCTCAGTCTTCCCAACAGAAATCATGCTTATATTGGAATATATTTCATGTTGGCTAACTGTTATGTGAAGTCAATAGGCTTCGAGTCATGCTTGAATAGATTTTCTTTAATCCATTTGAAGCAACTCCCTTCTACTGTCTATATCTAAATGATTTTTTATTTTTTTTCATGTTGCATCCTTGGTGTATAATGCACTTTCTATTTATCATACTGCCATTTGTTGGTTTTCTCCAGATCTTGAGTGCATTTTCACTATAATTTCAAACCTTGTGAAGAAGCCTGAGAGTGGTGATCAAGTACGTCAGATGGCAGAGCTTATATCCTCAAAAGTCACACAGCAACCAAATGACAAGCCTTTGTTGCGCTTAAAAATGTAAGACTTCTCAATATTGATTTTTATTTTAACTCCGAAAGTTGTATCATTTCTGTCTCATTGTGTTTTTTGTTTTCTCTTTTCAGCTTGTTCAACCTGTATAATCTACTGGCCGACCCTTATAGCCGCTTTCTTGTTTACAAGAAGGCCCTTAATTTGGCAATCAGTGGAAAGGCCACTGAACATGTTCTATCATCGTTTAAAAAGTTGGACAATATTTTGAAGGAATGGGACCTTGGGGTGGAGGATCAGAGGGAGCTCTTTCTCACAGTTTCTAATATTATGAAAGAACATAAGGGGTGAGAAGGGGATGGGCTGCTGAAAGATAATTTTTTCAGTTCATTTAAATTGATGCTTGAAATTAATCTAAATGATAGCTAATTTATTTAAACTCCATTAAAATTCCAGGTACACAAAGGAGTCTTTCAAGTTTCTTACTAGGTATCTGGCAACATTTACTGGTGATGATGCACACACTATGAACGAAGCTAAGGAGGCTGCTGTCAATACTATTATTGAATTTGTTAAAGTGCCTGACATGTATCAGGTATCAGTGTTTCTTACTAAAATTTGAAATTTCTTTACATGGGATTCAGTGGACATTGGTCAATCTGGCTGTCCATTTGGTCTTCATAATTACGGAGTTGTTTTTATTTTTTTTTGAGATAAGGTTGGCTTAAGTGTTGACATCCCCTCTTATATATGGTTGTGTAATTTGCTATTTGAGATTCCCATGTGTATTAGCCTTTTAATTTTTTGGTTAAAAGTATTATTTATTCTGTTCTGTCATGGAGTCTCATTGATTGTGGGTTGTTTTACATGGCAGTGTGATTTGCTTGATATACCAGCTGTAGCACAATTGGAGAAGGATGCTAAATATGCTCTGGTGTATCAACTTCTTAAGATCTTTTTGACTCAGAGGTTGGATGCATATCTGGATTTCCAAGCAGCAAATTCCACTTTATTGAAAAGCTATGGTAACTATATGTTCCATTACTTGAGCCTTAGACTTCTAGATACATCGGTTCCTATGTTTTCTGCTTGCAGTTCATTTTTACTGACTTTGTCTTTTCTGATAATATAGGACTTGTCCATGAAGATTGCATTGCAAAGATGAGGTTGATGTCATTGGTGGATCTAGGCTCCAGTGAATCTGGTCGAATTCCTTATTCTGTGATCAAGGATGTTCTGAGGGTAAAATCTTTTCTGTAATGTTTTAATTAGTGTTTTTTTCTTGGACATGCAATCAGAGACGCATTTATTTGTTTAATTCAATTTCATTACTGATCAAGTTGGTGCATATATGACTTGCAGATCGAGGACAATGAGGTGGAGCCATGGGTTGTGAAGGCAATTACAGCAAAGTTAATTGATTGCAAGATTGATCAAATGAATCAAGTAGTAATTGTGAGGTACGCTTTGAGCTTCACCCATTGACATCTTCTATCCACTCCTTGTTTATGGGAGAATATTGTGTGTTTTAAGCCCTTTGTGGTTGATATGCTGTACTCTTGGGTGTTGCAGCCATTCAATTGAACGAGTGTATGGTCCAAACCAGTGGAAAGCCCTCAGAACAAAGCTTGAAACATGGAGGGTAAATAATCTTTTATTTAATTTCATGTTTTTTGCCATAACTTGATAATTTGATAATGCCATTGGTTGACCATGCTGTATCTATCTGCTTTGCTATTGAGGTTTTAGTCCGTTCCCTGCAAGATGTGTGTTATTTGAGTGTGAGCATTGATTTTAGTGTTACAATCCATCCTCAAAGTTCATTTGGTATACAATTGCCATGTCATAATTTCCTAGGGTTATAGTTTGGTTCATGTTATGTGCTCAAGAATGTTACATTACCTTACCCCTACAAGATAATGTTTTTT